>VXBN01009409.1:183689-437477 GCA_013397395.1 Sinosuthora webbiana | reverse complement strand
AAAAAAAGAGAGAGAGAAAAGTTTCTGACAAATCTGTACTTCTGTCAGTGAACTAAAACCAACTTGATCTATAGGGGAAACTGCTATTTTCTGTCCTTTCTGTACACCAGTCCATAGGTAATTGGGATTCATCTACTGCAGTCACCAGCTGCTATGCCACAACCAAATCACCACTCCTTGTACTTGTAAGGTGCAGAAATAGGAGGCAGGAACACAGGACCTCTGCTACAGCCCTAAACTAAAAGGACCTCACAGATGAGACCCCTTCTGGCCACCAACTCACACCTGAGGCCTCCCTCCTTTGTATGGTCCAAGGAATCCACCACAAGGGCCTGCATGGATGAACAGCACCTACTCAAAAATAAGTCTGGTGTATCAGGGGCAAAGGAAATTTAGGTGACTGGCTATGGCCACTGCTGTGGAATCTGCTTTGCACGTGAAAGAGACATTTTTCTTGGGGATTTAACCAGTGCACACCTTCAGATTCTTTCCCTTAAACTACTAGAATGCAGCACTAAAAATCTATGGATTTCTAAGCCCTTGGAAATCTATGGTGGATGCAAATAATAACTTCCTTCAGGAAAAAAAACAGAAACATTTTAAGTGTGGCATGGGTGCAGACCTTAGAGTTTGAAAATTAAATACCGTATATTGTTATATTTGAAATCTTATCGTGGGTCTTTTTAATGAAAATTTCCATTTGCTCTTCTACCCAAAATGTTCATATTTTTGAGGATTATTTAATCAATTTACGTGTAAACAAAGATACAGACTATACAAAAGACCTACAATTACAAAAGTGGACTGTGGAGTTATATAGAAAAGTTTAAAATAAGTCTTAAGGATCTTAACAATCACTCAATGTTTCAGCCTAAATATTTTCTTTACAGTGGGAATTCTTTTTTTATGAAAAAATGCAAACCCAAACAAAACCAAGCAAACCAAACAAACCAAACCAAACCAAACGAACCAACCTACCTTCCTCTGAATTCACACTGATTCATGCATCAGGTTATCTAAGTTACAGAGCTTCTGTTCTCCCATCTATTAATTCCTGAATAGTCTGGCTTTCTTTGTGAGGGTTTAAGTAATAGTGTACCCTGTTATAAGCAGAATGTGTGCAAGATTTGCCTAAAGATGGTAGTAGAAAAGTCATGATTTCTGCTCCCTGGAGGTTTTTTGTTTCCTTCATAATCTGAATTTGAATTGCATCAGTTTCAGCATGGGCACATTTTTGTTGTTTTCAGATTTCCAGGTGAATTTCAAGGCCTAATATCCATTGCAGTCACACAGCATTTAGCTGTTAACTACCTAGGTCAATTTCTTTTTGAAAACTTAGAATTTAGACTCAAATATCCAGAAAATACCTGTTTCTTGTCAGTCCAACCTCAAAATGATGTCCTCCTTGTTTCTAGTTACACTTTTTTTTCATTCCATACATTGCCTAATCCAGAGCAGATGCAGCAGCTGACCAAAAATTTAACCAAGAAACTTCCACAGTGAAAATGGAAGTTTCATAACATTTTGGTGACGTGCATAAACATAACAAGGGCTGGCTTGCTGAAAAAAAATCCACATTAATCTACATCTTTCTCTTGAAAAGAATGTCAATTCCGATATCTTAATAAAGGAGCATGTAATAGGGATTGGTGAGGGGTGGAGAAGGGTGATTTTCCCTATTTTTTGGGAGTCTGATGATGATTCACGTTTTACCAGGGCAGGATGATAGGAACTGTCTCACTTTCAGAACCTCCTTTCTGTTCCTTGCTTGCCTACATGAGCATTTCTGTGCCTGTCACTATTTAATGTTAAGAATAAAGAGATGTGGTAGTAGGAAGAAATTGTGGGATTCTGCATCTCTTGTGCAGCCATCCAGCCCTGGTGAAGGCAGCAGGAGGACTGTGTTAGCATTCTCTCCTTCAGTTTCCCAGATAGATCCAAGCCAGTGCAGAGACATAGCAGCAAGCAAAAAAAAAAAAAAAAAACATGACTAAACCAAAAAATGAATTTTCTGTTCTTTTGCACTACATTTCCACAGAGCCACCATGCAGCCCCTTGTCCTAAGGGGAATCAAAGAATGGCCTGGGTTGAAAAGGACCTTAAAGATCATCTACACCCAGCCCCCTACTAGACCAGGTTGCTCCATCCAGCCTGGCCTTGAACACTCCCAGGGATGGGCAATCCACAGCTTCTCTGGGTGTTTTTTTTCAGTCCCTCACCACCCTCACAATAAATAATTTCATCCTAACATCTCTTCTCTTTTAGTTTAAAAATGCTTCCTTTTTCAGTAAGAGAGTAAGTATGACTTGGATGACTTGGGGAAAGGATATATATACACATATATACATATACATACATAATGTTGGGGGGGGGAGGTTTATGTAGGAAATTGCACACATAAAAATAGTAATTTACAAAGACAAAGCCACTGGATTTATGACAATACCATTAACTGTTACTTTTGTTGACCTTTTTTTGGGTACAGACATTTTTCCTGACTATTGCCATGACTTTCTGTAGTATCTATTATGTGCACATGCCTTTTTTACCTCGTGCAGATAAAAGGTCCTTGTGAGTAAAGAATTTAGGCATCAATGAAACTGCAAGTGGGAGGATTAAGAGTAGAGATGAATCTAACAAGTAGGCATGTCATTCTTTCATAGTGTTTGCTACAAGAAAAATGTCCTATCTAATAAATTTTGCTTTCCAGTGACTTTTTCAGTGTAAATTTTGGGAGTAGTTGAAGTCATGAAAGTTATCTATATTCAACGTAGAGGACAAATGCAAACCTGCAGGTATTACTGGTCTGGTTCGTGCTCACTTTTAAACCTAAGTGCAGCCTGAAGTGAGTTTAGAGTTTGCAATATTTTATGGATTCCTATAAAAGAAACAACTACATTCATTACTTTCTAAGTTGCCCTCAAGAAAATGAGCTCCTTTCAGTCCCACACTTGTCTGAGGGCCAGGCTTCGCTCAGGTCAGCAGTTTCACCCTGACTTCCAATGACTTAAAACAACACCTTCCTCTTATGTATTGGAAACTAAATGCTCCGAGACAAAATTTACCACCTTATTACCCTCTGTTTTTCACTTGGGGATATTTTTATCATGCTGCTTTCCTGAGTATGTTCCTAAGGTTAAATTTGGAACCCGTGAAAGTAGATAGTTTTCGTAGAAATATTCTAATCTCAAATACAGTAGCACAATTGAAACTGCTGTAATGCAGTAATATTTTTTGTGATAAAACTAGCTTGTAGATCTATGTAACTCTGGCACTTAATGATTTCTGATGTCTGGAAGGTATTAGACTGTGGTTGTAATAATCCCTATAATTGTAGCAGTTCATGCTAGCTAGAGTGCACATCTATTCTTCATCTGTCCTTAAACTAATTTGTTCTACATATGAATATATCACAGTCATCAATTTAAAGTGCCATCCTTTGGCTATGCAGGTGATTAAGGACTATACATTATGTATGAGGCAAACACACCAAACTTACACAAATGCTTTGTAGGAGTGTGCCAAATAGCTGCCTTCTGTAAGAGTTTGTAAGTTGTTATTCTAATGGAAACACAAGTCAAAGCTACAACCAACCAGCAATCAATTACTTCTTTCCCTACTTAATGCCTTGGATGATTAGAGTTGTGCTGTGGCTCTGTGCTGAACTCTAAAAATATATTTTAAAAAAACAAAACAAGCAAACAAAACAGAAAACCCAAGGAGAACAAAAAAACCCCACACCCACCCCCCCAAACAAAAAGAAAAACTAACCTTGAAAATCAGGTGATAATAAATTTTCCCACTCACTGCTGCCCATAACGTTTTCATTGCAATTAGTGCAGTGCTGGGCTCTTAAAATTCTTCTTTTTCTGGAAGGGAAATTTTGCTCTACAATGCAGCTAAGTTTGCAGGGAGCATCTATTAGAACATCTAGCACAAGTATTTCTCTGGTCATAGATCTGGCAAAGAAACAAAGACACTCTGAGGTCATGATTTCTTGTAGGACATGAGGCCAGTCTGTGCTCTCAAGGGTGTACTTGGCAAAAACATTCCAGAGGACACTGAGGGCTGTGAGGAAGGCCAGGTGGTTCTGGGCAGAGGGCTCACAGTGTCAATCTGTACCAGAAGGGTGGCTCAGACAGCAACATTTGATTACTCCCTGATTGATATCTTATAGTTGACAGGAAATCAAATGCTTTCCTCAGATATATTCCCAGCAGATGAGCAGTCAGCACCAGAGAAACACACAAACAGCACAGAAATCAGTTCTTTGAGGAGCCCCGGAGTACAACAGGAGTTTAAAATTAACCCCTTATTTTCAGTTTTTCCTCGTCCCTTGAAATTTTACATGCAGTGTTGCCGAAGCTTCCTGTCTGATTGTGGAGATGAGCAACCAGATCTACCTACGGAGCACTTATCCCACAATCTGAGAAATAAAACTGCTTTCCTCACCATGTTTCTGAGCTGTGCATGCTCAGAGTCACAGAAAAGAAGGATAGAAGATAAAGTGAACCATTTCCTGCCAGTACAAGAGGAGCATCTCTTTGGGGACAACCTCTCCAGGTGTGATTAAGTGCCAATCACTTCATTCCCATCGTTAGGTACAAAGAGCAAAACCCAGTTTTTGGTAAATTAAAAAGGTTGACAGCACAGAATTCGTTGTGCATCTAGAAGCTGTTAAAAGGAAGAGAAATATAAGATGTGAATGCATTTCCATGGGATGGGGAGGTCATCCATGGGATGAGACAAACACACCCCTTACTTACAGGCAGGTAGTGTATATTTTATTTTTCCAATGTTTTATAACCATGCTCAACAAACGCTCACAGAAACCCATTAATAATGCTCTATGACTCTGACTAAATTTTAAAAAAGCCAAACCAGATGTTGCTACAAAAACCCGTTAAAAAATTGTGTCAAGAGTCAGTTGCCAAAATATACAAACTTAGTGTTTTTCTCAGCAAAAATACACTTTACCATATACCTCTGTGTAGGATAATAAGGTAATGAGTCACACAGATTTCATATATACTTGCCTTCATATATTGGCATATATATAGTGTTCATTTCTTCTAGTGTTACTTCCATAATGCCTTTGGCTTTTTGGGTTTTTTTGCCCCTGAGCACAGAAAGAAAGAGAGAAAGAGAGAAAGAGAGAGAAAGAGAGAGAGAGAGAAAAAGAGAGAGAGAGAGAAAGAGAGAAAGAGAGAAAGAGAGAAAGAGAGAAAGAGAGAGAGAGAGAGAAAGAGGGAGAGAGAAAAAGAGAGAGAGAAAGAAAGAGAGAAAGAGAGAAAGCGAGAAAGAGAGAAAGCGAGAAAGTNAGAAAGAAAGAAAGAAAGAAAGAAAGAAAGAAAGAAAGAAAGAAAGAAAGAAAGAAAGAAAGAAAGAAAGAAAGAAAGAAAGAAAGAAAGAAAGAAAGAAAGAAAGAAAAAAGAAAGAAAGAGAGGAAAGAAAGAAAGAAAGAAAGAAAGAAAGAAAGAAAGAAAGAAAGAAAGAAAGAAAGAAAGAAAGAAAGAAAGAAAGAAAGAAAGAAAGAAAGAAAGAAAGAAAGAAAGAAAGAAAGAGAGGAAAGAAAGAAAGAAAGAAAGAAAGAAAGAAAGAAAGAAAGAAAGAAAGAAAGAAAGAGAAAGAAAGACGTACCTAATGGATGATTAGCTACTGATCAGACTATTTTCACCTGTTTTATCATGTAATAATCATCACTGAAAAGTTAATTATTTGAGTGTCCTGTTCAATGGGATGGTCATTACATATCTAACATCAGGAGATATGGAGAACCAGGAGCCTGGGAAAACAAGTAGGAAACACAGTCCTTTCACTTCCTTTTGCCCAGGTGCCAGGTTCTCCCTGCAGAATAGGAAACAGCTAAGAAATTAGCATACCTGGTGCTAACAGTGAAGTTATTTGAAGAGTGAAGGAGACCTTTTTCACCCTAGATAAACAGTAAAATAAGAGTGGAAGACTCTCATGCTTTACTTAATGCAGTGGGCTCATATAAACTTCGATAATTAACAGCTACAGAACTTGCCCAAGTATTTCTCTTAGATAAAAGGAGGCTGTGAGTTGTTAATGACAAGCTCTGGCTGAAATGGGAGATAAATTTGGGTATTTTCAGGCACCATGTCCTTTCTGAGAAGACGCCTGATGTTTTTCTTAGAAATTTGGATTACGTTCCCTGGCTCAGATTTCTTAGGATTGAATTTGCTTTTACAAAGGTGATATCAGGTCTGATTTAATAGAGCATAAGAGAACACATTAAGAGCATATTCAGATTATTTTCTTCAGCCTTCCCCATCCCAGCCACTTTCATATTAATTTGCGAATTTGGAGACAGAGACTGCATATCAAAGGAAGGCTGCAGGCAATAATGAAGGCTCCAAATGTTTGCTGTTTCAGTAGTTACTGTTTTGATTTCTGAAATGGAGGGCAACTGTGATTATTAGCAAACAGTAGAAAAAATTAGACAAGTAAAGAAAAAAGAGAGAGGTACAGAGCAAGGCTCATTCTTTGAAAGGTAAATTTGTGTATAAATGCTGATTAGAGAACTTCTCCCAATATGAAATGAAGCATCCTGCAAATCTAACATCAGAATCAGATGATCATTTTCCTGCTTGAGAAATATTTGTTACAAAGTATTTGTGATACAGCCAAAACATAGTTAGTGGAATACTGTTTTTCCTATACCAATGATCTGATTAGGAGTGTGCCACATATATTCTGAAATACAGGAAGGCCAAACTATCCACTGCTTTCTCCATCTTGCTTTTCTGCACAGTGATATCAGATACCAAGAAGTAGTAAAAATTTACTCCAGAACTGATGTGCTTTTCATCAATATATGATTAGAAAACTCAATGCATTCCACCAAAAAACCCCCAAAAACCAAAAAAACCCCAAAAAATCCTCAAAATACCCAAAAAAACCTACAAAAAAACCCAAACCAAACCAAACAAAAAAAAACCAAAACCAAAACAAACTAACCAAACATTTTTAAGCTAAGGGAGTAACGCAAAGCTTAGATAAATCTCAGGTATTTCCAAACCTTTAAATGTAATCTCAGGTCTGAGCAAAGACTCGTTTGAGCAAACACTTTTAAGACTGAAAATGGCCTCTATTATTCCACTGTAGAATAGACTGATATGATTTGTTTTCAGTGTTCATGTGGGATGCATTTGGTTTGGAAAGAGGTCCCTCAAGCTGAAAGATATGTTTCCTGATGTCATGATACTGTTAATGTGCCATAAAAATGATTTAGCAGTTGGGATCAATGTACTGCATTCTAACAAGCCAATAAAATAGCCCCTACGGTATCCCATCCTTATTATAGGGGTCTATTAGGAAAATGGAAAAAAAAATTGTTAATATATAAACTATTTGGATTCTCTATAGAGGAAAGATATATTTCAACAGGAGGGGTACATTTTAGCAGGCTGGAAAAGAACAGTGTGATGCCACAGCCCTTGTAGTTCTGAGTTAGATGTCAGCACAGAGTTTTTGCAGTGTACATGAAGCCTGGATGAGAATAGATGTGGTATGATTTTCTGGGTGCCAAGACAGATTTTTTTTATTTTTTTCTGCAGAAACGTTAAGAAAACAGAAGAAGCCTACACATGCAATAAAAAGAAGTGTTCAGAGAATAAAAAGAATAATATAAGAATATTTGAGGGCAAAGTCAGTAGCTCCAACAGGATAGATTAATAGGAAATAATTCAAAATACCCAGTGAAGTGTTAGTATACAAAAGCATTCTTGCCTTTTCTGCAAAACCTTACTCATAAGATATTTTCAAAGAATTGTTTTAATAAAGGAAATGCTTAACATATTACTGTTCAGTAACAGTTCTTCCTTGCCCACTCATGTCAGTTATTTTCAATACTCAACATCATGCTTTTCAGAACCTCACTTCTTTCCAAAGAGATAAGGGGCTTATTTTAGATGCTAGAGTAGATTAAGACACCAGATACAGTCTCAGGTTTCAGAAACTTGCTGCAAACACAGGTGTAGTGCCTTGGCTATGCCCTTGCCATTTTTCCAACCCCTGGAATAATGGTACTGGCAGGTAATCTTCCAAATAAAACTCAGGGGTGAATGCAGTCACATGTTTGTGGGTGCTAATCCCTGGCATCCCTGGACAGGCTGCTATTTCTTTATTACAAACAGAGATCAGGTTTGAAATCTGGCCCAGAAGCAAAATCAAGGTTAAATGAAGCAATTCTGGGCGCATCTCAACTGCATACACTTAAGCAATGTACAACACTTGGCAATTTCTCATCCCAAATATCTGAGAAATGTTTTTCAGGAACTTCATTTTCAACCTGTTAACGTAAGCAACTAGCATTTCCTTGGAAACTGGAAATTGCAATAGTATCCAGAGTCTTCAAAAAGTAATGTGAAAGGATGAAAAATAACCATGGAAAAGGTTAACTCACAGAAAATTAAAGGGTAGGAATTGTATGATATAAAGACATGGTAAAAAAAGAATTAAAATATTTATTGAGTTTTCATGGCAAAGTTTTTGTAGGTGGAGTGAGAGCTACAGGAGGAAGAAGCAGCTGAGACAACACATGCTCAAAACTGGGAGTGAAGTTGAGCTTGGAAAGAAGAGAAGTGTGGGTGAAAGGTTTTAACATTTAGTTTATTTCTCATTATCTTACTGATTGGTGATATATTAAATTACTTTTGCCCCAAGTCAAGTCTGTTTTACCTGTGACATGTAAGTGATCTCTTCTGGTCCTTACCTGACCTCCATCCACAAGCCTTTCACTGTATTTTCTCTCCCCTGCCCATCTGAAAAGGGGATAGTTTTGGTGGACACCTGGTGTACAGCATAAAAATTGGTCTCACTTTTAATGTATGCTAGTTTAATTTCCTAAGAAAATACTTTCTAATATGGCTTCTAGTGGTGCCTTACAGGACATTTTCCTTTAAATGAACTACATTTTTTAAATTGTATATATGCATAGATACAGTTAAGGCTTTCATTTGATAATTTATCTGTTTGACGTGTGTAAAAAATTATAGGTTGAAAAATGGAAAAAGATCACACTGATTATAAAACCCAACCACCTGCCCAGTCAAAATTCAGTGACTTCTCATGTTGTAGTTGCTGTAAAAAAATACCCTTATTCCTAAGAAAAGCAAGGCTGAAGCAAATGAAATATCATTTTTCTTATAGTTCCTTATCAAACATCTGTAACACATACATGGACAACCTCCAAAGGGATTAATTTAATGCTATTGAAATTTACATACAGGTTCTGATAATACATTTTAACCTGTAGAGTAGTTTTACCCCTGAAGTTGTTTTTATCTTTTTTTTTTGTTTTGTTTTTAGATCTGCCTGATAATTTTCAGTCACTTTGGGAGTGCTGCTCAGACACCACCACCCCTCAGACCCAACCAGGCCAACTGAAACCGAATTTTAGATTTCTGGGAGTTAATGACGGCTGAGAGGTGAATATTTACTGCCTGTGAGGAGTCGCCAGCCCCTTTTCAAAATGAAAATCAAAACCAAAATGAAAATTGAATGAAATGTTAGGAAACCTGGGTGCCTGGGAAGCTTCCACCGGCCTCTTCCAGTTGCTCCCCCACCAGCACGGCGCAGAACGGAAACATGGAAAAGTCATTGTCGTTGCTCTCTGAAGGGCTCCTATTTCCCTGGCTCCCAGAAGATTACTTATAGAAAGAATATACCAGAACTGTAATACAATAAGCTATAATGTGAAACAACTGTAAGCTCTTGAAGACTCTAAATGCAGATGACACACTGGTCTTTTAAAGAATGAAGCCATAATTTATACGAGAAGCTGTCAGATACACGGGACCCAAAATGCATTTGAGCACACAGGTTGCTTGCTTACTTGTAGGGATATCAATCAATTTATTAAGAATTAATCTGCACCCCAGTGTTCTCCTAAAACTGCCTAATGTCTTGGCAAGCTACTTGAAAGGGTTCAGTGAGAATTTATAAGGGCAGCTTGGAAACAGGATTTTTTTTTTTTCTTGCTCAACAAAGGGGATACTGTTTCCCCTCTGAACATATCTCTGTTATAGTTTAACACAGTAATGGATATGTTTGCCAAAAATCACAGTTTTTAATGGCCTTCAGCGAAACAGTAGATTTGTCTTTGCCTTCATACTGTGTCCTGCATTTATGCTGTTAGAATGGCTCTTAATCTGCCTGGAAGTATCAAATGCTCTTGGCCTTGAGAACACAAACTTGTGCACACACTAAAAAGTACAGTTTGTAGAGCAACCACATTTTCCATGCATGCAGAAGAGTAAGCAGGACTGAAACTAGAGGATCTAATTTCGAGTACTTTCCAGCTCTTGACATAAAAATGGCAAGAAGGCCTGGGCAAATTTAAAATGTGGTATTCATATTGCCTACATAAAATGTGCTAAAATGGCCTGAATGATGTCACTTGAGCAACAAATCCAAGCTACAGATATTTTTGAACCCTGAGAACAGTGCATGCCTGGCACTGACCAGATATGTGGGGTGTGTGAGGCTGCACACATAAAATCATCTATGACTATCTCAAGCCATTAGTAAACAATGCACATTTTAACCTAGACATAGCAGAAAGTGGTATCACACACATCATGCAAAGTTATTGCATCTTTCTGGTTCCTGGCTTTCAAACATTTCACTTTGACAAAAGCAGTCAATGAAACATCAAAGGGCTGTGTGGAAAACATGAACCCTTACTTGTTCGGCCTTAAGTTCAAGGAAAAATTAAACAGATAATGGTTATCAATGGTTTGTCAGCTCTCAGGACTGTTTTTTTTCTTTTCAGAGATAATGGCTGTGTGTGCAGACAGGCACAAATCTTTTTAGAGTATTACAGGAATAGACTTAATAGAAACAGCTTTTTTTGGACTACACTCACGAGAAAGATGTTTGGTACATATATTTTTTCTTCATTTTGTGAAAATCTCAGAGTTTGGCCATTTGCTCAACCAGTTATCACTCTAGTGACAATGTCCTCTAACACATCAATTCCAAATGATGGACTTGCATTTCTGGAAAAACCTTCCATTGGCAAAAAAAATCTCTCTTCCCTCCTGGAATTCATCACCCAGGTAAGTAGTCTGCCTCCAGAAAGATTGTTTCCAAGGCTAGGGACCTATTTTTTGCAGCAGGATTTTCGGGGCCATGCCAAAATTTCTTAAAAGGAAGATTGTTTTATACCCATGTTTATATTTTAAAAATGGAACATGTTTTATCTTATCCACTTAAATCCCACAGCTGCCATTTTACTGAAATAATTACAGCATTCAACATGTTTGAATGCTAAACAGAGAAAATGCACTTTAAAATTACTGGTATTTGTAGGAGAAAACAAATTGACTGCTTAGTTGCATAATGCTAGACAGATAAATTGACCTACTCTAAAACCTGCCACTGTTTCTGACTAATGAAGTATAAGGCCAAACTAACTGTTAATTCCTACCTAAAAACAGTTCGATTCTACTGTCAACAAAATCAGAATTGCTTTTTTTTCTTTTTTGACAGTGTGTTTCAACCAACATATCTTTTGTGAAACAGCTCTTACGGCTTCTTCTGAATTCAAGAGCAAGCAAAGGATTGTAAAGACGAATCTGTGCCCTTGAAGAGAAGTGCACACTCTCTATTCCCTTTTCCTTCTACCTTATTAATTCAGAACTTTGCATGAACAAAGTGGCAGTAATTAGCCTTGACATGGACCAGTGCCAGGCTTTTCTATCAAGTTTCTTTCCTGTTTATGTTTGAATTACTCCGGGGCTGCCTCTGTGAGCCCTTTGGTCTCAACAAATGTGTTTTTTCCCCCTTACTCTCATGGTACAAAGAATGTAATCTTAGTTGACTGGAGTCTGCTGAACATCACATTATTTACTTGACTCAGTTAAAGATTCACGAGCTGGAGTGGAGAAAAATGCTTTTGCTTAATAAAGGCCGCAACACTAAGAGGATATTCTCTCCAGAGAAGAATTGCTTTGCCTGAAAGTTTTTTTGCTCGGCACTGCTCTGAAATTTTTTCTAGAAAACTCAGCACAATTTTGTCTAAAAGAATCAGTGTAGACAGGAGTTGGATGATGAGGGTTCCAGTTAGTGGTTCTCCCCTGCAAATTTGGCATATAAGGGATGTCTAATCCTGAGTGGGAACCACAGCTCCCCAGGTCTACTGCCTTATTCCCACCTCCTACCATATGCTTATGACAAGACACAGGCTGGTCTCATGAGAGCTTTACCTGTTTTACTATAATCAAAACCTGCTATGATTACATATCTAATTAATAAAAGAGGCTGGGCACAGAACATTTGATTCAGGAAGAATATGGAGTTTGTTTAGTGAAGGAAGTTATTAACTTTTGAATCTGCAATGACTCAGTGCCCATTTGTTATTTGCTTTCCCCCAGTGATCAAAAATTATGATCATAATATTAAAAACCCACAAGGTAATGAAACAGTAAGCATTATTTTAAATCACAAAAACTACAAGGGAAATGATTTTCATAAGTAGCTATCACAATATACTTCAATTTAAGTATCTTACATAAAGGTTAAAAGAAATCCTTCCCTAGAAAAGGAACTCATCCATAGGGATTAAGAGGCAATGACTGGAAATACTCAGGAAAAAAAAAAAAAAAAGGCTAATTTTTTAGCTTACTTCTAAACATAACCTCAAAAAAGAATTATGAAATTAAAGCTCTCCCTTCTTCATTTTAGCACCAAACATTTTTATCCTTTAAAATTATTTTCTTTTCGAAGATCCTGGACCTATCAGGTTATCAGAATTTGCATGTAATGTACAAAAACTTACTTGTCCAAATACCAGCTTTTTCACAAGACAGAATTGACTTAAGATTTTAAATTTGTTTCTGAATTGTGTAGCGATGGTTAGTTATCCTGAAATATTTTTAGTGTCGCCAAACCCCCCAAATCTCCTTGAAATGTCATTGAGAACTATTATTTCTTCTTTTTGGGGATTTGGCTTGCCCTCATCATGACATCTAACTTTGGAAGCACTTCCCTAAAATCCTTCTGAAATTGGAGTCTGGCCTAAAAATCAAACCAAGAAGTTAAGCCATGGATAAAGGAGTAATGTGTGTCACACTGTTTCAATAACTCTTTATGCTTATTGGGTTGTAAATAAGCTTAAGTCTCAACAAAGGCTTGAAACATGTCATCAATATGAGCATATATTTATATTTAAGTGAGGTTTTTGTGCAACCACAAGCTGTTGGTGCAGCAGTGGTCTCATCTTTATTTTATTCCTGACATAGCTGACTGAAATTTAGTTGTGGGACACAGAAAGGGCAGGAGTTGAGACATCCTGCAACTCGTCTGGTTAGTTATGTTCCTAAACACGTTTTGATTGGATGACCTAATTGAGGATTGAACTGAAGTCCCCTGGCTTCTGTCTCAGTACTGTCATAGGTGACTTAGTGGGTCAACAACATGGTCTGAACTGTCTATTCCCTGAGCAGACATAATTTTTCTCTGTCTAATTCCTCCAGCCTCCAGCTATTTACATAGCTTCCTATAGATTTTTTTTTTTCTGTGTGTATGTGTATGAACTCCATAACTATCCCTCAGCTATCATTCTGTTTGTAGGGTTCACTGCTCTCAAACCTATTCAATACAAAGGCTGCTCTGGAGGAACATTATGTGTGGAGTTCTCCATACATACAAATGCATTCAATGCACAGATATTTCCAGCGTCAGGAAAAGCTCATATGCCCATTTCCCTGGCCATAGGGGAAAAAAATTTCCCTTTCAGATAACTGGTTATGGCTAGCTGAATTCTAAGCATGAATTTCAAATCGCAGATTGTGAAGGTTAAAATAAAAATAACAATAATAATGATAACAATAAAGAAGCACAATAAGAAATTATCTTTCCAAGCTGAAACATCCAGAGGCTAGATCTTCCTATTACCAGGATACAATTGTCAGACTTTGTAAGAACAGATTCAAGACAGAATGAGCCCGATGATTACACATTAACTATTATTATTATTCTCTGCTATTATTTAAAATATTATAGCGTATTGTGGTAATAATGGAAGGTAATGTGCCTTGGGAATGGAGCATCCCTGAAACTCATTAGAAATTAAATATATAGAATGAAAATGTGAGAGATAAAATTGCTTTTCTGCCTGCCAGTATAAATGGAATGGTATATGACAGGGATGGAATAATGGGATGCTCTCAGCTCAGTCCATGTAGGAACATCTCCACTTCCTGCCAAGGAAAATAAAATTTAACCTCATACACAAGCACATACACCAAGAAAGCAAATGCTAAACTGAGGAAGGAGAGCTGACTAGAATTCAAATTTTGACTTGGAAAAGATGGTGAATGACTGTACTATTTTTTTTACCTTTGGGATCTTGGCATGAATCCAATCAGAGGTTCTAATTAAAATGAGTTTGATGGTCTCAGCCTAGATCCTAATTGATGGCAGTTCACACTACAAAACACATAAGAATTCATTAAAGTGCTCATCTGGCAATTTCTGCTCAGAGGGAGCAAAAGGAGGTAACTAAAATGGATTTCAGCAGCTATCCTGCATTTAGGTAGCATGGTCCGCTCTGGGCAGTCAAAAAAAGTGTCATCAATAGGGCATGAGGGATCAAAAATCAAAGCATTCCTCTAAAATTAACTCAGATGTAGAATTGTAAATGTACTTCCTAGTCCATTTATTTTAAGACTCAAAGCATGGATACAGAAATTATGACATGTTCCAAGAAGAAATCTGCACAGTATTTCTTGGCATTAAATTGTATGTCTTGTTGTCAAAATACAAGTCACTTCAAAGAGAATTTTCTACTTACACTTTGCTAAAAACGTTTTATTCAAACTCAAAAGAAATATAAGGTTTTTTCCCCCATCCAGGAGGGTAATTTAGTGTTTTGTGTTGAGGTGGTCACTGGTTCTGTACAGATATAATAAGTAGCAAAATATTCATGTTGGACTAAATATGATGATGAGAAAAAGTATTTGCAAGTTCTAATGCCAGCCAGCAGAGAGACTTTGCAACTAACGTATAGTGACCCACACCATCCCTCACTTGGTGAAAAACAAACCAGTCTTTATACTTGGGGTTGTTTTCCTGACCTAATCAGATCTTTTTCTAAGCCTCTGGAAACTTTGGGGTGCTTGTTCAAGGTGGCATTCTCTGCCTTTAAAGAATTTTGTCACTGCTAATGACTTGTAGCCATGTACTACTGAGGATTTTGGATAGATCAAAAGGGAACGTCTCCCTGTACATGGAACATTTTGCCTTATCTCCAGCACACCCATAGCGTGCATTTATTTTACTTTTGAGGGAGTCTTACCTAATCTCCCTGGGGGAGCAATGAGAATGGCATCATTGGCCTCAATGGCCTCCAAATAACAGACTAGAGATCCAAGGTTTAAGTTTAGTTTTCAGTTTAGATGAAGGTTGTACCCAGGTCTCTTGCTGCGCCTCAGCATTTTTTGGCTTACAGAGCTGATGAACCTTGTCTATAAATGAACAGATCTTCCAGAAAAGGGCACCAGAGAAACAGCCCAGCAAATACACCTTGATAATCTGAATGTGAGCAATGCTGACAACACAGAGGCAAAATACAAAGCATGAAGATGAGGAATCCTGGGCACAACACAGAGTCTCCTACCAAGGCACCATAACAACAAATTACGGCAAATGATTTTGTCTGAACCAATTGCTGGTCTGTAACATATCTCTGCTAATTTATCTTAACACTATGACTTCATGTCATGTTTCTGAAAACCTAGAAGGCCCTGGGACGGGTTTTCTGAAGCATAAACATCCCTGACTCCTCTTGATTTCTAATCAACTGCCAGAAATCATGTGCTGAATTACCAACAAAAATCCAGGATATTCGTTGAGTCACTTCATTTGCCCAAAAGAAAAGAAGCTATTACTTTGTGACAGATGCACTTTTTCTCCTTGGTGAGTGGTGCTACCTTCAGGATATAATTTTTCCAGGAACAGCACTCACTTCCTACTTGTTTCTGGACACAGTTCAAGCTGTTGACAAGGTTTCCATGTAGTCATTCATCTTGGCAAAAGGAAAAGTGCAGGGGAACATTCCTGATGCTAATATTATTTTTCTTTTGTAGCCAAATTCATTCTATGATGTCAGAGCTTTAAAAATAGCTTTTCCTAGACTCTTTCTAATATTAAAAAGAATGGATATGCAATTATCAACAAAACAGGTTTTTGCAGGAAAATGTTGCTTTTCGGGTTTTCAACCTCCTGTCTCTCAGTTTCAGTTGATAAATTGACATCCTTTTCAGAGCCATGTTATCCTTTACTTAGACAAGAAATTTTTTGTGTTGGTTTAAACACAGTATTCTAAAACATAAAATTAAAAGTGAAAATAAATCCCTTATTGTACAGATACTGCATTGGATAAAAGATAAGATAAGAGAAGGCTCTGGGGTGACCTTATTGAAGCCATTCAGTATTCAAAGAGTGTCTACAGGAAAGATGGGTGCAAACTTTTAAGGGCAGGGCCTGCTGCAATAGGACAAGAAATAACAGTTTTAAATTCAAGATGTCACATTTAGACTGGATATAAGAAGAAAAAAAAAATATGATAAGGGTTGGACACTGGAATGGGTTGCCCAGAAAGATGATGGATCCTGGGTTAATATTCAAGGTCAGGTTGGACAGCTCTGGGTAACCTGATGGAGTTGAAGGTGTCCCTGCTCATTGTTGGGGGCTTTGACTAGACAGCCTTTAAAAGATCTCTTCCAACCCAAATCCTTCTATAATTCTGTGATTCTACAAATAAGCTTCATTTGGTCTTTGAAGAACACCTTATTGCCCTCTCAATGCATATGCATGAATCAGGTCTGTATTTGCAAGTTTCATGCATTTCGAGAGGTAAATTGTGTCTATACAGTACATGCCATTTAAAAATGGCTTGACATTTTCAAAACATTATTTTTTCTAGCACTTGTGTTAACAAAAATAATATTTCAGTGCACTTGAATCACAAACCATCTATTCAGAATGTCATCTAGAGGCGAATGATAATAAAACAAAAAATGAAGCAACATTTCTTGTTGCATTATCCCATTGCCCTGGGGCTATGCAGGGTCTATCTCCCAGTACCTCCCGACCTCCAACAGCTCCATTTAATTACAGCATTACCTTCCAACTTACATTTCTTTCTGGTTGTTCATATCTTTTTTCAAAACGTTCATTCCTCACTTGCTAACAATCACCACTGACTACTTTTGCCTCAGCTTTTCCCCACAAATCAATCCACAGGCTGCAAGCATTTCTATGCCTGGAATAGAATTTTTCTTTCTACAAAAGTTTAGCATCACGCCTGAGGCTGTTCAGAGACCTGTACTAAAAAAAAAAAAAATCATATTATCCACTGTTTTCTTTTTTTTCAGGTGAGAGTTGAGTACTGTCTGTTAACAGGGAGAAAACCTAGTGGATTTCTCCTGCTAGTCTAGATACATGAATCTGAGAGTTTCCTATTTCCATCACGTGTTTTGTATCTGTTGCAAAAGTCTTGTAATAATGTTGGAGTACTTCACTAGTTTCACAGCACAACAGGATTTTTGCTTCTGCAGATGAAGAAGAAAGGCTCATGGTGAGATTAAATAGCTTTTGTGGAGTCCCTGGATTGGTAGATAGAGATTCTGTGTTCCAGCTCAATGAGTTTCTTAGAAGACAGTAGTTTCTAAATGTATATTTTAAAGAAATTAAAGCATTTCACTAATTTTTAATAATTGAAAGCTTAAATTTATTTTAAAGTTTCACAAAATACCATTAATAAAAAACAAAACCAGCCTATTCTTTCTCCTTTGAGTCTGGTAAACTTCTTTACTCAAAACAATCTGAATTAAACACTGTTACACAGTTCTCTTTGCAACTGTTTTCATTTTGAGCAAAGTCAAAAGTTAGCTCTGATTTTAACATGTTGAGCAAAAGCAGCCAGTCAAACAACACCTCCCAACGTAAAAAATACCCAATACTGAAATTTGAGCCATAATCCAATCCTCACTAGCCACATACAAAGCATGAGCTGTATAAACGTTATGTACACATCTAAAACTGAACACAGTCTCTAAAATTCTCATGAAAAGCTTCGGCTTTTTCTTCCATGTTCAAAATTAAAACAATCCCTCATCTGTAACCATCACTTGACTAAAAGCATTAATTTAAGAGGTAGGGGTATCAAAGCTAAAAAAACCCTCCTGGCTTTACTCCCATTGCTCCACGTCTGCACAGAGATGGGGAAAGCTGAAGGGGTTTGGTTTGGGTGTTTTTTTTTTTTTTTTTTCTTTTGGGGATAAGGAGACCATTTGTAGCATATGTCCTACATCTGGCAGTAGCTCACTGATAAACACGTGTAGCAGCAGGAACCCAATTATCCCTGTTGCCCTTTTTAGAATTACTACGAGTTGTGCTCTTCTAGGCAGCGGAAATAACACATGAAGGGAAAAGGCACCGTTTTAAAGTTTCCACGGCACATTTCCTGGCACTGCTCCACAAATTACATGCAGTAACACTCTCCCAAAGAATCCTTTGCTACTTTAAGTGTGGTAGGGCCTGCACCACATTTCAGCTGTATACCTTAGAAACACTGCATGTAATTGTCAGTGAAGAGAAAGTAATAATTGCAATTTCAAGACAAAATTTTAGTTCACTACAAAAAGTTACTTATTCTGAAAGGAGATCTTTTTTTTTTATTTTATTTTTTATTTTTTTATTTTTATTTTCAGATCCTACGTCCCTACTTCCCTTCAGTCCCTGATCTTGGGCTGCTTCTAGGCCACTGAGACCACGTTGCTCTGCGCTGCAGATGAGCCACATCAGCATGCTCAGAAATTCAGAGCAGGAGATAGAAAAGAGCTGAGGTCTTTGTCTTTCTGACTCTCACACTGTTGGTTGTAAGACAGTATAAACAATAGCCTATTAGTATTCCAGAGACTCTGCTTCTAAGCTGGATAGATTGAAAAAATTACATATTAAATACAGAGAAATACAAAATTGCAATATTTGTATTAAATTGTCTTCAGGAATGAATTGTATTTCTGCACACTTTCATATAAACTCTTTTTGAAACCTCCTCACATTCAAAATGATTAGTTTATTGAGAATATTTTCCAGGCTCATATATATTTATATTACTAAAAAGAATTCAAAATAATGAAACTCTATATTCCAGACATTTATTGTACAATTAGCAATTGTTTTTCCAGTTTAACAAGTATTATTTTTATTTATGTCATTGTGCTCTGTTTTGGATTGAACAGGCCAGTGCAAAGTTACTCTTTTCAAGGGAAGCATTGCCCCTAATGAGTATCTCACTATGGGAACACCTATAGTATTTTTCTGTATTTACTGTCGACCTTCCTGTTAAGATGGCTGAATTGTGAGAGCAGAATTAAAATTTTCCTCGTTGTTATTCTGGTATAAATCTGAAGCTAATACATTTATTTCCTTGTTGGTATTTTGGCAGATTTTCTTCAGCACAACGAAAATCTAACGAGGTAGCCAGTTATAACAGCTTTTTACTCTCTGCTTCTCTGTGACCTCTAGAAAAAGTGAGGAAGATGAAAATTGTTTTGAGCAAAAATATATCAATTGCCTTCATCCTTCTTTGCTCTGGTCTTCCTCCCGTATACCTCTACTTAGGAAGTTCATTTATGTTCAGTGTCTGGGGTGTTTGGGAACAAGGGAAGCATTTCTCCACATGAGGCCAGGAGGGAATGGTGCAGGCTGTTTAGGTGTGTGCTTTGAAAAGATAAAGCAACTCAGAATCTAACCCTGGTTAGCTTAGAGGAATGATTCTTAAACCATGTACACATACATATGTTACCATAACTACTTAGAAAGCCTCAAGTGCAGCCACAATTGAAAATTGCTATTCTTGGGCATAAGAAGACTTGCACATAGTGGTTTTCATACTGGAGCTCCATGTGTGAGCCACCTCAAAGTTTAAAATGAGAAGGTTAAAAAAAAAAAGGTATTATTATATTTTTTACATTTATTTTAAAGGTGGTAAACCCAAGGTGAGTAACCCATGGTGTTGCCAAGAAGAGCTGCTGGGGCTGGGATGAGGATGGGAACTTGCTCTCTCCCAGCCCTGGATGCTCCAGCCTTTGATGCAGAAGCTGACAAACACAAGAGTGGCTGAACTGAGCATCCACTGGAGCTCAAACAGACCACTGGTCTCTGAGGGAATATGGCAGAACCCACATATCACTGGAAACACAGCGTGCTGCCTTCTCTCCTGTACCTACCAACCTGTACAGTCCCTGCACCTGGAAAATTCAGCCACTGGGCACTCTCTGGTGGGATGTGGCAAAAATCCCATGTTCCATAAAGACGTTAACTCCTGTCAGACAGCTTGGATGTAGCCCGAGTCTTAGATTTTTCTCCCAAGAAACCTTAACGAGTGGTTCTGTCCTGCTGTCACTGTCCCTGCTGGTGGTATTTCCAGGGAATCCACATAGGTAGTTGTGCCTTCACGTAACATGATCTTAGAAAGGTTTGGTTGGAAGGTGCATTACAGATCATCTCATTCCAACCCTGCCATGGCCAGGGACACCTTTCACTAGTCCAGGTCACTCAGGCCCCATCCAGCTTGGCTTTGAACACTTCCAGGGATGAGGCAGCCACAGCTCCTCTGGGCAACCTGTGCCAGGGCCTCTCCACTCCCACAGTAAAGAATTTTTTCCTAACATCTAATCTAAACTTACTGTCTTTCAGTTTAAACCATTGTCCCTTATCCTGCCACTATTTGCCCATACAAAATGTCCCCCTTCCTCCTTTTTATAATCTCACCTAAAGTAGTGGAAGGGTTTAATGAGGTCTCCCCAAAAACTCTGCTCAAGGCTGGACAACCTCAGGGGTCATAGGTAATAACAGACCTCATCTCTCTTTTTAATCCTTTCTGTTCCTTCATGTGACAGCTTGATTGGATGCAAAGAACTTGTCAAAGGAGACAGAAATGTCTCAATTCCTTTAAACACACTTGTATATTCTGTATGATCACAAAAGGTTAGACTGCCATTATGAAGCACGAAAGCACTAGTGAAACACAGCAACTGTACTGGAATGGTGCCATTAGGGAAAGAAACAATATTTAAATGAAATTAGACAGAGATCTCGGGCACACAGAACATAAATATTTAATTTGGAATTTCACCAAGACACTGGGGCTAACACCTTTAACTTGGCACATGCAAGACTTTTAAATGACCACAAATTTTATGAGGACCTCAGATTTCACCTCCCCTTTAAAGGATTGGCTCCCCAGTGGAAAAGATCTGGTGAGAAGCTGATTCTTTATTAGTTCAGGTGGGAATTTGGCCTTTGGTTCTTATTTCATTAATGTAACACAATCACAACACTCATGCATAGAATTTGGTGGTAAACAAAATTTGTTCCTGAAGGCTTTACAGGGAATTCATTGCAAGAACCAATTAAGCCAAGCATATCTTACCTATGAAGCGAATTCAAAAGCAAACGACCCAAATCTTACAGAGGCTTATTAATTTTTGCAGAAAAAATAAAAATAATCTGCTCTTTTTTTTTTTTTTAAATTGTCCTCCAGAACTTAAAAAAGAAAAAAAACAAAACCACAAAAAAAACTTCAAAGGGAAGAGAGTGAATTCATCATTTAAATACAGTAAGAATCCTGCATAAGTCTTTGCTTAGTAATTAGATTATTTTATTAGTAATTAATTTGTAAGGGGGTTTAGATTGTTTTTTCTGGTTGGGGTTTTTTTTTTTTTTTTTTTTGGGGGTTTTTTTTTTTTTGGTAGAGAATGTTGGTGTGTCTTGTATTTTTAGGTGGAAATACTGCAATTAGCAGAAGTCAGAATAAAACCAGTAGGTGCTAAAAATTCTCCCAGATACAAAAATCTTTAACACTGTGGCACATTATCAATTTAGGCACAGTGGGTTTTAGACAGATAATTAGCAAGTCTTGGCTGACCAACTTCCATACTGCTGCAATGAAGACTAAGAAAGAGACTGTTTTTCAGCCAGTAATGCAACTTCTGTCAAATAAAGTTTTGCAGGAGCTAATACAAGAATTTTATGTATGTTCAGTATCTCATTTGAATTGTGAAATGAGGCAAGAAGTAAGATGCATACAATTAATCTTATAGTGTATGGTCTGCAAGTGGTTTAAGGAGGAAATTCACATTTTTCTCATTAAAGCTGGTTGAGAATGTATCTTCCAATTAGAGTGACTTTTTTTTCTTCTTCTTCTTTTTAGAGTAGTGTAAATAGTTGTATATTAGAAAAAATGAGCTTGAAAAGTTTCAAATATCAGGACTGGCAAGATTTTCAACATGCCACATATACATATGTGAACATCCAGACTGGACAAGTAAATAATAAATCCACTTCCTCCTCTATTTATGGCCCTGATTAAAACTTGGAGCCAAGTTTTTCCCAGCAACACGAGATAAAGCCATTTTTCTAGGGGCACATCCAGATGGTGATTTATAAACTATAGGAAGCTTGATGTCATTTTGAAAATTCAGCTGCATCCTGGCTGATGCAGCTGTTCTGGTATGCAAAGATAAGTGCAAGCACGGGTTCGAGTTAACTTCACGCGTAATTTTTTCACGTGATTATGCAACAGAGACGACACAAGCAGTAATGACCTGAACCTAATCTGCATATATCCCTAGTTCCTCTGGCAGCAGTTGGGTGCCATGGTGCCAGAGCACCATTCCAGTCTGAGATCCTGACCAAGAACATCCCGACTGGCCCAGTGCCAGGCTCAGGAGGAGGAGGAAGAGGAGTTGTCCATCACTGCACCAAGACTTGGACCGTACTGGAAAGAGGGCAGATATTGCTTTGCTTATTACTACTTCCTGTCCTCTTATCCCACATATCCCCGAATTTCTTCTGATCTACTCTGTTTTTCTCTACATTTGAATTCAGAAGATGGCTTTCAGAAGCTGTATAAGGTGTTGTTAAGTTAAAGCAATGGTGAAGTACTAAACCACATACAGCATTGTGTATTTCAATATTTCCTTGTTCAATAGCAATTGCTCAATGTACTGAGAGGAAATGAAATATTTAAACAGATTACTGAGAAGAAGTGTACAAGACCAGCCAGAAAAGAGACAGATTGATGATATATTTTCTAACATCTCAGCAAAGTTTTAAGGACTTTCTGTTGATTTTTTTTTTTCCTCTCAAAGTGGGGGCTAGCATCAGGTGAACACAAAAAGATACTGGATATGGGGAGGGATAGGATAAGAAAATACCACAACAATGTACAATTTCCAGAAGCTCAATTTAAAAAGCATTTCATAGTTAATAGTTACATGAACTTTATCATTATAGTCGATTGACCAGCTTCTCTGGCCTCAAAATCTGACTAAATTAGCCACAATGAGTGAAATTTGGGGTCAAAAATCAGTTAAATGGGACAAGAATTGTGTTCTGTATGTGCAAAACAGGTGGCAAAACAGGGCCAGCCTTTCTCTCTAATCCTCCTTAAGATGTGATACCGATTAAGCAGATATTTTTCTAATTTCAGTGTAGCATACCTGATCCTTAAAATGAGACTTTAGCTCTTGGGGAAGTTGATGGCATATAATTTCCTCTCATTTAGACAGATTGCTGGAGAAGCATGCTAGCAATAAAGATAAGCTTTATTTATCATAATTATAGTGACTTGTTCTTTTAATTAATTTTCCAATTCACACTAATGTTTATATATTAAACAATTTACATTACTGCTTAGTGGAGGTAATATTGATATTACTCTTATTTAAAAAAATGTGCCCCCATTTATGGTATAAACATACACAATTGTGTAGCATAATTTAGGAAACCTGCTTTGTGTGCCATAGCAGAAATTAGCTCATCAAATATGTTGTATTTGGTAGAGACTATAGGCCATTAGAAGCATCATGTCTCTTTCCCATCAATTTATCAAATTGTTGTCTGACTGGCATTTCCTGATTACACGCTATCTTCTTTATGCATTTTCTTACACTTCAGTACCCGGCTCTGTCAGAAAATGAAGGCATCTTTAAATTAACATCCATCCATCTTTAAATTACTTCCATTCATAACTCCTTTAAGCCAGAGCCAAATTAAATTCCAAGGAGCCTAGAAGGGGAAGAGCTTATAAGGAAAGTGAGGATTAATGTTGTTTAAATGCACATTTTCTTAATATCTCAAAGCTCCTTGCCAATCTTGCTTAGATGTTTACTGTTGTTCTGCCAAGTTGCTGACAATTGTGACTTTTAAATTGATTTCATTGTTAGAACAGCCAGATGAATGAAAATTAGATTCAGTTACTATAAAATGAGTATGACTATCAGAAATGATGGTGTCTCCTTTCCCTCATACTTTGTACTATGTCTCAGTTTGTGGTGTTTGCAGGCAGGATGGGAATTCTGCTGGGGAGCAGCCATTGAGCTTTTAGGGAAATCACCCCAGCCTCTGAGGTTTTTTTGACTGTTTGGGGTTTTGTTGTTGTTGTTTAACTTTTTTTGTTGCTGTTGGTTGGTTTTTGATGCTTGCTTTGGTGAGTTAGCTGTCTCTTCTCCCCCCAAAATATATACAAAATAATAACACCCAGAAATAAATGGAGTACAAACTCGTGGGAGATGGGTGGTTCCAATGTATCCTTTGGTCTATCTATACAGTGAATGCAAATACGTGTAGATAATTTTTAGAAATATTTTTCTGCTGTTTACACACATCTTCCAAGTAACATCCTTCTGACTCTGTGATATTGGCTAACCACACCACGATTCACTTTGATATTGAGCACTTCCTCTGTTTTTAATACCATATATTCTCTCAGTTTCTGAGAGAGTGTTCACAATATATCCTGCCCTGAAAAAAAAAAATTAAATACCTTAAAACAGGCTTCACTGTTACTGTGTTTTCCCAGCCTCGCCTACTCCTTGATCTTACCAGATGTATTTACACTTTCCATTCCACCTTCCCACTAACTAACATTGCTCCTGATGAATTTTTTTTTTAAATTTTGAAAATTACACCAAGTTCAGGAAAATTAAAGTATCATCAAAAGGTGTTTTTTTAGCAGTAGGCTCTAAGTTATGGTAAGGACACCTATCTGGAATAAATCTGATTTAGCAGGGAACAGTCTTGATACGTTTTAAGTCCTGTCCTGATGTATTTTACTTGACTACCAGACTACAGATGCAGATACCTATATCTGTATACACATTCACACTTGAGACAGCTGGTCCCTCCAGGTCTGCTTTCTCCAGGCAACTGCACTCCCAGTTTGGCCTTCATTTTTTCTTTTCTCTGAGAAATTGCATTGTGCTCTTAATTTCACATGAAAAACCCAATGATTTGCACCTAATTTCTTCTTCTATGCAAAACAGAATATTTCAGGAATGAGTATGATTCAGTTTCTGTTGGCAAAATAGCAATAAAGAAATAGTACTTCAAAGAGTCTTTTCATTGTATTTAAAGAGAATAGTGTTCTTCAGCTTTAAATTTTCTCTATTTCATCATAATATCAAGGGTCAGAAAAACAATCCTTCAAAAATCTAAAATGTTAATTTTATCCTGAGATACATCAAACAGCTCGTAACAATAATCTTCTCCATTCCAGTATCAAGACTCAAAAATAGAAAGAATAACTATTCATTTTCTCTTAGAAGCAAGAGCAAATTTCCTATTCTGAAAAATACATTCTTGCTTCTTTCACAAATGAAAACTTTTATATTTTTCACTTTTTTTATCTGTCAGAGCACTTTAAAAATTGTGGTAACAATCATATGCTGCTTGTAAAGTATAGAAAATATTGGGGATTTTTCCAGTAGGTGAAAATAACATGTTTTATTCAAGCACTTTGAGGCCCTTGGGGAATCATGCACAAAAAATTGTGTTGTGTGTTAGCACCTGAGTGAAAGTAAAAACAAAGTATAATGGAGTACTAGGTTAAAAGTTTAACTAATTTTGCATCAGTATGCTTCTTCTTTAAAAAGTAATAATACCACCACATCATGCTACTCAGATTTTAAATGAAGAACATGTATTTGTATGCAGTGTGCCAGCTTTATAACCAACAACACCTTTTATTTAAACAGTGCTCGTTCACTTCTGAAACACCTTAGGCTGTCAAAATCTCATGCTCTAAAATACAGTCAAGGCTCGTGCTTTTCAGGAGGGAGAGCAGAAGAATAACCAGACCCAGTTCCTTTGTTCCTACCCAGCCTTGGTTGCTAATCAATTTTTCTCGGCCTCCAAATCTGTAATTATGGTGTCGCTTTCAGGCTGCAATAGAATACCAGGTTTACACAGCACAGGGAGAGATAAACAAGTACTCAGTGCAATTTGAAAGGTTTTGACCTTTAAAAGCTGTTAATCTACACGTGAATTATAATTAATCAATTAAAGGAGATTCAGTCTAGTACCAACATAATTAGATACAATTTTACTGCTGAATAAGCCACGATAACCCCATACAAATGAAGACAGAGTCCACTGCTCCTCACATTTTCAAATATCCCAGCTCGGCAGTTTTAGCAAAACTATGTAGCTTTCCCAAGCGGGATTTTTATGGCTTTGGAAAGCAGAAGTGTTGAATGCTAAGGCCACGTTCCAAGTTCAATAATATGGAATAGTGTTTGGAAAACTCCTCCCGCTTTAGCCTACATACTTGTCTTCAAATATTTACCTGAGAAAGAAGGGAAGGAGGAAAGTGGGACCCAAGGCACTGCAGGAGTGGAAAGAAGTGGCTGCTGATGACTGTTTCCTGACATCTTTGAGGCCAAATTCAGGGATAAAACAGTAAACAAAAGCCACATAATGTGTGTTGTATTTAACCACCACAGCTAATAGCCCTCAACCTGACTCCAATGGGAATATGCAGTGATTAGAGACACCTGCAGGTTAATAATTGGAGGCATCTAAGCACAGAGGCAATTAATACAGGAAAACTCTCCTGAGGCTGGAAAGGCAGCACTGTTTAAATAAATAAATAAATGAATATGTATGCATACATAAAAGGGAATACTTTCTCTTCTTCGGAATAGTCCACCTTTCTACAGGGACTAGAGAGGAAGTCATCACTGAGGCATCCTTCAATATCAGTAGAATATCCAGAAAAATGGCTGGAACAAAGATCTTGATCTCCTTTCAAAAGTTTATTAGCCTGAAATGTTACAAGTGTGCGATTTGGATACATATTTTGAAATTTAGTTTTAGTCCCAAATTTGAAGTTTCTCAGTAGAAACTTCACATTAATTTCAAAGGCATTTTTATGCCTTTTATGTAGCATAGGAATCAAGTCAAAATTCAGACTTGAAGATGGGAGAAGCTACTTTTTACATGCCTGAATCCACAGATCTATGAGTGATCTGGGAAGTATTGCTTGCTGAACTTTGTTTTTAATATAGAAAGGTAACATAGTTGGCATTTTAAGAAATTACATGTAAACCAGAAGAGACAGTATTTTTTTCCTGGACATTTTCAAGCTTTCAGGTAAAATTTCTCCCCCAAGTATGTAAGATGCAACTAATATTTCACTACTCATTTTCTCTTCAAAGCCTGCTGCTAAAGTAGATGTTTCAAGGGTAAGTAGCAAAGGCTAATGTATTCCTCAGCAAAATGGAAAAATGATAAAGTGAAAAAACACATTAAAGGACATTAAAGGATAACTCCGACCATGTGACCTGGTCATAAAAAAAGCATTTTCAGAGAAAGAAATCAAAACCATGCAAGGGCATGAATTATTTATAGACATAAGGGTCCCTAGGAAACATACAAAATTTGCCCTTAAATGATTCAGTTTAAGAACTATTCCTGTTGCTTTTCCTTGACTTCTAATGAATAAATAACTTGCTTCAATCTTGCCGCATTTTCCTGGGATGATTTTGGCCTGAAAACAGGCATTCAAGTTATCTAATGCTTCCTCAGTATTCTGGGCAGAAAAGGACTCTGTGGAGTGCTTACATTTTTGGGGCTGAGGAGGGCCTGAAACAATGAGAGAAACATAGTAAGATTAAAAATAAAAAGAAAAAAGAAATAAAGCAGCCTCCCAACTAAACCCCAAACCAGACAAAACACAACACAACCATTGATTCTGCCTACCAACCTGGGGCACTTTTCCCACCCTCTTGTTAGTGGAAAGAGATGAGGAAACCTCCTTCTCGTCTTTCCCTCTCCCCATGCAACCTTGGGGCAGCAAGGAAGTTACTTCAGACGCAGAAACCACCCTGCCCACACACTGCCCTGTACTTCAGCTTCAAAACAAGTCAGAATAAGGCATGGAGCAGATATCTATACAAAAAATCCACTTCTCCAGAGCAGAAGAAAGTCCTTCCAAGTCTCCCTGCACAGCCAGGCCGTGGAAAGCCATATTACATTTCTCTTGCTTCTTACAAAATATGCCCCAGCAGCCTGCATTCTTCTAACATAATACATATTTTCTTAATTAAAATGAATATGAATTCAATTAAATGTATTTCAAACCATATTTAAAATGATGAAAAACTTGTTTTCAGCTTTCAGTTTAATCCTGTTGGTTGACAGTAAACCTATCCCAGTTTTCTTGCACTAAATTTCCAGAACATTTTAGCTAACATTTAGCGTAATGACATGTTCAAATGGAATCAGGACATGGCAGAAGGGTCTCTCTGAGAAGAAGGGCAAGTCATTTATTTCATGTAACTTCCTCATTTTTGTTCTAGACATTGTCAGATTAAGTGGGCCACACTGAATTTAAAGGAGAAGATAAGCTATTATTACATTGTGTTCCAAAATCTTCAGAGAAATACCAGAGATAATTGCCTTTAATGTCAATTTATTAAGCAACATTCTTGTGTGATGCATCTATATTGTGTATTCAGGAGTAGAATTTCTAATTCTAGTTGTAGTTTTTGTGTGTACAGAAAGGCAGAACTCAAGCAGCATAATTTATATATAAACGTCCCTTAGGGTAAGTATTTTCCATGTAAAAATGAGTTATATAAAAAGAGAAAAAAGGCATATGAATTCACCCAGATACATGGGAGATGTGTAACTGAAATGGCAGTTAGGGCCCATTTGTATTCTTCCCTAAGATTTCTCTTGGCAAAACAAATTTTCTCCACTAATTTCTTCATTGTGTTTGTTGGTAAACAATATAATTCTTATTTACAATGTTTAGCAGAGAGAGAAGCAATAGTTTAAAAAAATAAATAAAAGACAATTAACTTGTTCTCTAGTCTATAAATTTTAGGGTTTATAAAGGTAAATGTAATTCTCTTTGAAATGTAGACATTACTGACAATGCAAAACACTACATCTATATAATATAGCTACCTAATAAAATGGATGTGAATGTATGAATAATATGACCCAGCAGGTAGGAATTGTGATCTTCTGAACCCAAAAATCTGAATTGTATTAGGGCCATGAGGTTGGGGCAAGTTAACTGAGGCCAGTGGCCTGTGTAAGTGCTTTCACGTGGCCCCCCACCCTGCCTGTGGGATTAAAGGATAGGAAAAGGTGTGATAACATTTGTGGGGGTGCAGTTTGTTCTCCTACCCCTCTTAGGGATGATGGATGGGTACAGACCATAGCAGAGATTTTTCCACTCAGCTGAGCTTTTCCATTTGGCTTTGTTTAAAAACACAAAGGAGCTGCATGATACAAATCACTCAGTGCACTGGTGGAACGGTGAAGTTTTCCAACAAATGCTTTATTTTGATATGTTTTTGATATGATATGTTTATTTTCCTAAAACCTTTAGCACCCAAGTTTTTTATTTCCATTTCCCTTACAATTCTAACTTCATGAGAAGCTGAGTTACAGATGACAAGCAGAGACTGACTGGTTTGTCCAGGATGCACACATGGAGCAAGATTTCAATGAGGAATTAGTCCTTAGCCCAAGGTAGCACTGTAAGGTCAGGATTTTCCTTTAATTTTGGGACAAATGTAACACAGGAACATTAAAAATGTCAGAGAAATCTTACTGCTTTCTCAAAGGAAATCTCTAAGGTGTTGCTTATCTAAGTGATTTGATTGGAAATTGCTCATGGTCCTCAAGACATCTCTCTCTGATTTAATGTTTTTCATGTTACCAATGGAATATTGTTCCATACACTCACTGCATGGTTCAGGAGTTACATAAATGCTGGGGTAACTTATGTGACTTGAGAGATTTAAAGGCAAATGCTTTTTCAAGAATTCTCACTGTCATGGCCACCAATAGCAGTTGAGTTATACATCCATCTGTGAGATCAGTCTTGTCAGGACCTCTAGCTCAGTCTGAACCACAAAGATCTCAATGAAAAGAACAGAAAAATGCAGAGCCTCTGCCCTGTGAACATCAGTAAAAATCTACCTCTTACAAGCCTCCTCCCCATGCAATCAGTAAATTGGGATATAAGCACACTGAGTGAGCTTTTAGACAGGATGCAACACAGCAGTCCACAAATGGGAAGAAACTATTTTGAGAGCTACACACAACTAGCCAAAACTCAATTTAAACCAGCAAATATCAGGCAAAGACTATCTCTGCCTGACAACAGTTCAAATGTCATTTTACTAAGGATTTTTTTTAGTAGCATACTACACACATTTGCAGATAAACCAAATCTCTCTTACTCTCTACAAAGGATATATAGAGACCTGCTTTACTGTTTCAACATGGTTTTGTTTGCTGCTCGACATCAAGTCCACCGGCTTCAATATACAAACAAAATAACAAATTTGGAGACTTATCTTAATGTCAATAAAGATTTAACAACACAATTTCAATCACTTTCAATCAATATGTTTTTGCCAAACATCCAAAATTTGTAAAGAAATTATAACATTTTAAACTTGAAAGAATAGGCTATTTACTCCTAATAAAAGGATCTGGAGTTAGAGCTTTAAAAATTAAAGTTTACAGAGGCCTAAAAACTGCTGTTGGAAAGGAAAATAACCTTAAATACAAATATCTTCCTGGATAACCTATATATTCCTCAATAAGCCAGTATCATAGGTCTCTAGAGAATGCATCCAAATTCTAGAGCAATCTTTATTACCCATTTTCTCTTCCAACTTTGAAAACTACAGGAATATTTGGTAATGTAAAAATACAATACTCTTTTGCTTCAATCCTGAACATCCTATAGCTTGAAGCAAGCCTTTAAGAAAATGACAATAATTATAAAGTGTTTTTCATTGACATGGGAAGCACAAACTTAATCTCAGCATATGTTTTAACATTTATAAAGTGAGCCATCAGCAATGGGTATTAGCTACAGTTTGTAGCGCTCAGGGTGGGCCATAAGGTAATTTTGTCTAAAATCACACTTCTGTAAGCATTTCTGGATTGCATGCTCACAGAATCACAGAATCCCAGGATGTTCTGAGCTGGAAAGGACCCACAGGGATCATCAAAGTTCATTTCCTAATCCTGTTACAGAACACCCAAGGGATGTCCCACCATGTGCTTGAGGGCATTGTCCAAGCACTTCTTGAGCTCTGTCAGGCCTGGTGCTGTGACCACTTCCCTGGGAAGTTGTTCCAGTGCGCAGCCACCCTCTGGGTGAAGAACCTTTTCCTGATACCAGCCCTTACATTTCTGTAGCCAGCTACAGGATGTGGAATATTGGACACAATATCAAAGTGAGGCCATAAAAGGCATGTGTGGATCTATGACATGAGTTCACGCACGTGTATTATTTACAAAAAGTTCTCAGAATAGAAAGGTTGATAATTTATACACTCATTAAACCAGCTAGGTGCTCATTCTTTAAGTAACCTGTTAATCTGAACCAGCAACTTGAAAGAAAAAAAATATATTCTTTTGCTTTGTAGGATGCTGCTAAGGATGAAATGCCCACAATAAAAATATAAAACTAGTACTGAAATCTTGTTATGTCAAATGAAAGACTGAAATTCAGGTATTAAACAATTAACTTTCAAAAATGTAATATATGGCTGGGTTATGGACTTATCTTTTCATCGTTCTTACCTTCATTTATATACATTTCTAGCTTGTGACACTATTCACTTAACTATTTTTAGATTTAAAATTAAGATAATTTTGAAACAGATTTTTTTTTCATGTTGTGGTGATTATTTTGAAAGTCAACGCACATATCTTAAATTCAACCAAGGTTCAAATTTTAATATGGAAATTCACCTTTTCTGTAATAAATATTACCAAGCTAGAGTCGTACAGTCATTACACATGGCTTTTTTTGGTCATACTAATTTCTTAAAAGTAAACGCTTCAAAAGTCTTTTCCCTGTCTTGCCATATTCCAAGATATTATCAAATTATATTCTTTATATACAGAACATCTCTATAATCAACTTGTGTTTTGGTTTTGTGCAGATTATTTTTCAGATGAAATGAAAATATCTTTGGGATTAAAAAAACCTAATGTGTGTAAATATAAAATTATTTTATATGTGACAACCCTGGAAGTTTTCCTGTGTTTTAGAGGAGTATTTAACATTCTTGTCAAAATACACAGATATTTCTTAGACTTTTTGGTTAATCAGTTGTGTGAAAAACAGGTATTTGAGCTCTACTTTCACATGTTGTGATGGAAAGTGACTGTCAGAAATGTCACTACTCACCAACATTTTCACTGGGAGAGATTATCACCACTGGGATAACAAAAGCAATTCCAAGCAATATACCTGACTAAATGCAATTAAGTAAACCAGGTTAAGCCCCAAATATTTATTGAACACCGTGTATGATCAATCTGTATAGCTAATTATAAAAACAATGTAATCCTCATAGACTGAGATGTTTTCAATAAAATCAAAACTGAATGTATTCTGTGAGGTAAAACTAAGATCAAATTTATCTTAGTCAACACATTTATCAAGATTTGTTCTATAAACTGTACACTGCAGTGCCTTGAAAAAAATCTCTGCCATGGCACAGACTGCACAGTGTCTCCTCCTCGTTCAGGTTTTCAGTGCTGGAAATGTTTGCTGTTAACTGAAACACTGACCACACTATTTCTCTTCCAATCCCAGCTCCAGGTACAACTATTTCCCAGGAAGATCTGGCATGTCCAGTCCTCTGGACCTGCATCCATCTATTGCTGTTTTCTAAGATTAGTTTGCCTTTCTGATTTGCATTGACTTAATATTCCAAAATCATGACCTCTTAAATGTACTAAATGGAACCTTCTATGAGACAAAAGGTGTGACAACTTCAAAAGAGAAGGAGGAGATAGGTTAAAATTCAAAGTAAGCCTAAAGTTGAATATATAAAGAAGCCTATTTAATATATAAAGAAGCCTATTTAGGCCTACACTGTTACTCCAGAACACATGACTTTGTCCAGGAGATCAAAATAAAAGAGTCAAATAAATTACCATAAAGACTTGTCACTGGCTTGGCCACTTAAAAACAGATGAAACTGGGAAGATAATACTTTGTGGTAATCAAATTCATAATGATTATAAGAAGGTGTGTAGTTTGATAAAATAATGTATTGCATCAGCTCATGGAACACCCCTCCTGTCACAGACCCTAACTCTAATTACAATACAAGTTTTTTGTGAAGTAATTTATTATTAGTGTAGGTCAGAACATTTGAATGAGATGCTGGGATCTGAGTCTGGGAGGATGAGCAAACCTCCTCTGCCTCAGAGGTTGCTGGCTGAGTCCCACAGTGATGCACAGACCCAGGGTTGGAGAGTTAAGCGATTTCACAACTCGTTTACTCTTAGGGGCGTAAAACATATTTGCCACAATTCTCTGGTCCAAAATGCTTTCTAGGCCCCTGGACTTAGCCCAGCAGAGATGGTCTAATGGAGAAACTATGAACAAAATCTCACAGAAACTACCAAAGACCCTGCTGACCTTCCTGATCTTTAGATTGAATGTGAGAGTACATCTGCTTTCATTTAACATGAGACTGAAGTGTGATAAAGAGAGAGATATTACCTTTCACATTTTTGAAATCCAATATTATCTCTTTTTTTTTTTTCCCCCTTTATTTTTTGTTTTAACCTTTAGATCTTTTTGGTGTATGGTTACTTTAGTAAAGAGTCTGCCATGACACATATCCAGCTGATGAAACTGTTGGAAAAACAGAGATAAGAAAGGTGTCCTGGATACCTTTTTTTTTTAAAATTTCAGTGCTCATACTTTGTGTTGGGTAGGGGGAAAAAGCAATTACTTACTCTATTATGCTAAGAATAATTTCCAATAGCATGTTAGGTTAAGCCAGGCAGTCTGCAAAGACCTAATACAGAAACTCAACTCATTGCCCACAAGAATTTTAACACTTCTAAAAAAGTCACTTATGAGCATCCAAGGAAAAAACCTGAAGCTTGAGGATACCTATGAACTATTTAAACCTGAACATTGAGCTGAGCACATTCACATCTGCTTTTACATACCTTGTGGGGGCATTTTATCTTGTATAAAATGTCCAACAAATAGATAACACAGTTTTCAAGTATGTAAATGGATATGTCCTGAGTCAAGAGGAGCAGAGATACATGAAGCCAGAGAAACAGAAGGGCAGATTTTATCTGAATTTCACGCCTGGATTAGAGGCTACCTTGTGTCTACACATTACATATTACCATAGCTGGAGGTCAAACTGAGTTGACCCAGATGAAGTGGGAGATAGTGAAGCAGAGATTTTTTTTTTTTTTTTTTTCTGGTAAATAATTTTATTGAAATACATTTTTCTTATGATAGTTCAGCAGCAGTTTTTAATTCCTAGAGAACTCAGAGGGTTGGAGTGATGGATTAAAAGGAAGCAAAGGGAACACAGTTCAAAAAGAAATAAGTTGTTAACAAGATGTTGCTCCAGCTACATAGCTGAGGTCAGTTAAGTCATCCTCTCTTGTAAAACCACTAGGAATGGCTGAGTGATTAACTCATTTGCTAAATGACTGAACTAGATCAGACTCTCAAGAAATTCATGGGATGAAGAGTAGTTCAGATGTGCAGGTGCTACTACTCAGTGCCTGGAAATTATCCTCTTCTGGCAGCTATTTAATTCAGTCTAATTATATATGCAAAATTCTGTTACTTTTCTTATACACCACTCATTTTCCAAAGTAAACTGTTGTAAGGGTTATGCTGTATGACTATCCCACATACCTGTTGAATGGAAATAGGTTAAACCCAGACAGGAAATAGAGCATTCAGCTCAATGTAACTGTCTCAGAGAGAAAATTTTTCAAATGCTCAAAGAAAAAAAATAAATTAAAAATTCAGCAGCTATTTCGAACTCATTTAAATGAAAAACTATTGATGATTACAACACAGTATTAATATTTCCTTGACCTCAGCGATAAAAACCTATTGGATTTTAAATTTTCCTAAAAACTTTGGATCTAATGTAGTTTAAGCAACCAAAAAGCCCTGCATGATACAGTAACTGTAAAAGGTCAAGCAAATGTACTCAAAGAACAGTAGATATAATTGTGCTCAAACTATATTAGGTCATTCTGAGCAAGTGGAGTTGTTCAAAGGAGTTTAATTTCTCATGAATTGTTTGGGTTTTTAAAGGACAATATTGTTGGCTGAACTTTTCAGCAGAGAGTTACAGTTTGAAATATTGTTTTAATATAAAAATCACCATAGCTGCTTACCACTGAAAATTCACCCATTAAATCTAAGCATTTCTTAGAAGGTTGGAGTGAAACAGAGGGAAGGCATTTTTAATGTTTCTTGCTCAGGCATCTTAAAGCTTCTCATTGCAAAAATGATACTGTGTTAAAAAAGCTCTTCTCTTTTAGATTCAAACACCACAATTCCTAGAGTTGCTGCAGATGTTAGAGCTCTCCCAAAGTTGATTTCTAAAGAGGGATAGACACTGGAGGAAACAGAGTAAATACTTCTGTTTCCATTGCTAGGGAAAAGCAGTCTTACATGATAATAATCAAGTTGGACTTCTACTGTACTGAGACTCACAATCATCTCAAATTAACAGCATCAGGCAGAGAGCACATCATGAACACATCTTCCACTCACTGAAGTCTTTTTCTTAACTTGGAAAAATTTGTGCACAAACCCAGGATGTAATTAAAATCAAACCTATATTTATATGAACCTTGTTAAACATCTACAGAACGCAATAGTGAGCTGTCCGTGCCAAATTTATAACCCTACTACTTCGGAAAGAAAATCATTGACTACTAAATGGAACAGAGTGTGGTGACTAATGGGGTTCACAGTAAATCTGCACTGCTTGTTCTGGATGGCTGAAATCAAAAGAACACTTTTCACCACTTGGAGTCGGGATGTGCTTTGAAAAGCCTGGACTTCCCTCTCTTTGATCCAATGAAATGAAGTGAAACATGTAGCCTCTAGGCAGTTTTTAGGTTCTGAAAGATCAAATAGATGCTATTACAGTGCAATTTGCTTGGTGAAGCCTAACAGAACGGATCTGCTCAAAACTTACCGTGTATTTTGCAGACCACACGGAAGAGGAAAAGGTGACTAAACTGAAATTATGGAACATTTGTATTGTTGATTCAAATGTTACTGAAAAAAATACGTTCTTTAATAGCACTAAGGTAAGGTTCAAGATCCATATATTTGGCTAAGAAGCTGCTCTGGAATTCCATCTAGCCTTGCATTGTGCATAACACCAACTTGGGTTTGACTCAAAATGTCTGGATGGTGTTTTTTTGTTTTTTTTTTTTTTTAATCAAAAGAATAGATATCCTTAAATGGTTCATCACAGTAGAATTCTGTGTTTAATCTATGTCTTATACTAGTCAATAAACAAGTCCTGCCTTCTCTGCATGTATCCTTATGAATTCAGTATTGCCATGGCTTTGGTCTCTTTCCTCTAATTTCATTTTTGTCTCGTCTGTGATTTCCTAGAGTTTTGCTGCTCTACATGGATAATCATTCAATAAGTGTTTAGGATTCATAAACATTTCCTTGAATGAAATGGCAGAGTTCCAGATACCTGCACAGGAGAAAAACCCTAGAAACTTATTTATACAAATATTCCCTCATCATACTTTGTTTGCCATGCTTGGCTTATTTTGTTACAGAAAAATGGAGTTAACATAAGACTAGTAATTATCCAATCAACAGTGGCATCCCAAATTTTCATGTAAGAATTTAATATAGGACAGAAGAGCTGCATTTGGAATTCACTGGAATTTGGCACTCCGTACCAAATACAAGTTTAGACTGCAAATTACAGTATTTTCCCCTGGTCTCCCACAGACTTTTAATTCCCTATGTATAACAATCTGAATAGTTCTAAGAAATCAACTTTTACAATGTGATATAGAAAGCATGAATTTGGTCCGTTGCCCCTCAAAAATTAATTATTTATCAAATAATCAATACTGTTACTCTTTCAGTATTAATGCGAGAGTCAACAAAACATGATATAATTCCATAGAAAATGCTAATAACTTGGGATATATTCCATAAGCCCCAGATTTTAACTGAATCTACTAGAGAAAAAAAGGACAGGAAGATCCAGGTTTAAAATTCTTACAGGCTAATTGGAAAAACAGAATTGATTGCTAAGGCACCCTGACCCAAACTTTTTTCTGGGCGAAACTCCTTTTGTTCTTGATTATTTAAAAATAATATTCCATCCTGCTGATGGTAAAAAAACCCACCAAAACCAATTTTTTAAAAAGCAAAACAAAACCAATAAAAAACCCCCAACAAAACCCCAAACAAACCATGATAAACCCCCCTCCAACATTCTCACTAACAAATACCAGTTTTATTTTAGTGAGATAACATACATCTCCAGTTGCCTTGAAAAGCTGTATGGAACTACACAAAGATCACATCCCTCCTAAAATACCACCTTCCACCACAATACCTCAGAAAAGTCCTTCAGAGAATAACTTTGTCACCAGCAAATAGTGCTCAGTTAGGGTCAAATTACATTTATTTGTAAATCTCCCTTCAAACCTTGAAACCTATGTCATTCAGATAAACTTTTCCCAAATATCTTGATTCCTTGTGGTTCTGGGCACTGCTGTATAAGTAGCAGCACTGGATACCTGACTGAAGAAAAGATTCATCAAATCAGATGCTGGTGTCAGTCTGTTTCCTCTAGCCCTGGGTTTCCAGTTCTGGGTAAGTTTAATATTCCCCATTCTGGGCATGAGCAGAATTGCATGTTTTATATTCACTCATAAATTATTTCTAGAAAACATGTTGCAATTCTTCATGACTGAAACCTGAAATCTAATGCATGCACGTGTGAATTCCCAGTTAAGTTACACAAAACTGCTACCAAGCATTAATGCAGCATCATCTGGATTGATTTGTCTCTTCCAGGCACTGGAAGCTTTCAAATCTCATTTTCTTGTTTCATGAAAAGTCGTTTTGATTTTACAGATTTAATTTTAGATCTAATTTTCAGCGACGCCTAACTGACCCAGTAGCTATAATTCTGTTTTTAAAACTGACTTAGCCTTCCAAACAGCTAATGAATAAAATTAGTTTCATTCACCAGCTGCCAGGTTCTTCAAGATGGTGAGGACCTGCCAGTGAGGCAGAAAGAAAACTTCTTAATTTTTTTTTTTTTAATTTCAAGCTTATTTAGAGCTAAGTGTTGCTACTCATAATGAGGTGAATTCAATAAATGATTTCCAATCTCTAAATTACCTGTGATTGATAAATTCTGAGATTTGACCTAGGATATTTAATATTCAAGGTGCATGTCACACCTCTTTAACTAGAGCTAACACACCCTGCAGCACAGCTGGAAGACTTCCTTGAAAAACAAAGCCATAACTTGGATTGCATCAACTTCAGAGTCAAAATACTCTCATGGTTTTGCAATAATAACTCACAACTGAGGATCTCAGCAGGCTGCCAGCCATTCCTAGGTATGGTTACTATTAAAAGACCAATTTGTACCCTTCATCAGTGATGTAAACCCCATGGCCTGGGCTACACAATGATTCCTCTGTGAGGGACTCAAACCACACTCAAGTCCAATTAATTGCCTACAAACTGTGTCTTTCATTCAAGTGTGTGGAAGCATTAATTTTGATCTTATCTCTCCACAGATTAATGGTAGTGCATATTTTTGTGGTGATTTCACAGGATTGCTTGAAGGAGAACAGCACTAGAATATTTTTCTTGCCCACTTTTACAGTAACTTTCGTTTTTTGCCTAATTAAGAGGAAGTATGGATGCTTAGATTTCCAAAGACACCTAGTGGAAGGTAGGTGTTCAAATATTGATTTTTATGGGATGCAAAAATCCAACTTCTCTAAGATTCTCCCTTGACTCCTACCACAAAGTCTGATCAAGTAAAAAGTGGAAATGGCATTAATGTGTAAACTATCCAGAGAGGAAAGGATGAAAAAATGATGAAGATTCTTGATTCCTTCTAAGTAAGCACAGGTTACAGACTGGTGCTGGGAATTTGAAATGAAAAAAAAAAAAAAATTAAAATTAACTCTTTTCTTATCATTTGTGACTGAGCTCATAGAAAGAAACCTGGCTTCGAAAAGCAAAAGCAACATATTAGGTCAGGGGCACAACAAATTTTAATGGCAAAAGATCTACTTCCAAAAATTCCAAAATACAGCAGCCAAAACATTGGTTTATATGGAGCTACTACAAGCCCTCGCTTTTCTTCTGATGACTGAATAACAAAGCCAGTAGAGAATTTAAAAAAATACTAGCATGATGATTGAGACAAACTGAATAGAAATATTTGACTGCCTCTCTTCTCCTATGTTACAGATAAACAATCCAATAATTGGGCAAGCATTGTGACTGAACAGGAGGAGATTTTGGCTTTAAAAGATCCCAGTTATTTGCCAAACCTAGAAAAAAGTATGAGAGCAACAGTTTATAGCTCCCCTTTATCTCATAGTCAGGCATTTTATCCTTAAACAATTTCATCTATGCTTGTATTCCAAATTACTAGTTTAAGGTTACTAATTACATTAACTTACTCAGCAGTACAATGCTGAGTATCAGCCAGGATACATAGGAAATAAGAAGCATGTCTAAGTTTGCTCTTCCTCTAGAATCAAATAAAAATGTCACAGTACTGCAGTCAGACAGTTCAGATATGAATATTCATTGGCAACTGTTTGTGACAGATTTATGAATGCTTTCACCTGCTGGTGGAAAAACATTAAGTTGCAAAATAAAGCTATTAAAATAAGTGAAAAGAAAAAATAAAGGATATACACAGATGGATGATGATCTCGGAATTATGCAATCTTGAGAGAAAAGAATGGTCTTAATTTTCATATTATGAAAACATTTGTTTTATATATGCAGATTGTCAAGGTCTTAGCATTTAACTCACTGTCATCACACAACGTTCACCAAACGTGCAGAATGATGGGCTCAGCTATCCCATCACCACCTTGTGGCAGAAACACATGCAATGGTAATTCTTTAAGGATTTTGACTGCTATTCTCCTAAACTGTCTTAACAAAAGAGGAAATCTCCATTAAGAGAAGAGCATTTTGTCTCCCAGGATAAAAGGCTTGATTACAAATATTGTAATAATAAAAATGCATAACACTGCTAGAGTGCTTTCAGCCTGAGGATCTGAAATTGCTTTTAATAAATTAAGTCTTGAGATTTTTAGGAGAAAAGCATTAGCCCCACTTTGGAGATGGGGAAAGTGATGAACACAGAGGATAACTGATTAGTTCAATTTAAAAACAAAGCATAACACACAGGTTAGAGGCAAATAAACTAATTCAGTGTTTTACTGATGGATTAAACAAATTTCTGTGAGTTAAAGCACTTTTTAAATGATTTATGCTGGAGAAGCATCATGATCTGAAGCTTGTTAAAAATATGTAAAAGAAGTATGGGCTTGTTTTACCATTTCTGTCGTGGGAGACTTTTCTGTGCATTCTTTGCATTCCTCTCTTAACTTTTGTAAATCTGACTCCACAGGCCTCATTTCATTTTATAAATTGCAGACACAAGTGAAATATGCCAAAACTCAGATTATTTTAATGAGCTGGTGGAGGTGGTTAAGCAAGTTGTTTGTATCAATACCTATAAATACCAGGCTAATCCGAGTGGATTTGTGTGATACTACCTGACACAGCTTCATAAAGATAAAATCAAAAGAAACTAAGTAGAAGAGATAAGGGATCATAACAACAGTCCTTAATGGAGGAACAAAGAACAAGGTCCTAAATGGGAAAGAACCAAGCCCTGCTGCAGTGGCCAGGTTTATTCATGCCTGAAATAGAAAGAAATGTAATAATTTGAAATTAGTTTAATCAAGAAGGAAGTTAGGATGTCTTAACAAAAATTTTATCTGAGGCTGCCATAGAAACAGACCAATAGCAAAGCAGGTATGACAAGAATGCAAGATTCAAAAAGGAAGGTTCAATATTTCCTGAGAATATATTTTTGAGGAAGTTTTTTTCAGATTTATCTGTGTGAAAAGAAAGACTGCATTGCTTTTCAAAACTCAAATTATTAACATGTTTTAGCAGCTTGCTGGTCTTTTGCTCTCTGGTAAGAAAAAAATGCACCCAAAGCTGTCAAAGAGAGTGAGGCCAAACAAGTTAACCTGCCTGGGTAACAGAAGGATGGTGAAGGACAGTTCCTCTTTCCCTGAATGATCTATTTAACCTCCTGGAAGAAAAATATGACATTTGTTGGAGAGATGTACTCAGAGGCACTAAAAAAGGGACAAAAATGTGCTGCCCAGCTTTTAAACTGTGGAAACTACATGTGATCTTGAGTAGTGTTCAGAGAAGGCAAATGGGGTGCAATCCTAAAGCACTCTTGGCATTTTTGGACAATCAGAAATCTGACCTGTGTTCTGTGGGGAACTTTCCACAAGTTTGGGGTCTTATTTCCCTAATCCCTTTTTGAGCCCATGCATTCAGCATCAACAACCTCCTCCAGCAATGCTTTAAGAATTTCAAGTAACAGAAGTAAGAAAAAAAAAAAAAAACAAAACAACAAAAGCACTTCCTTCTGGTTTAAATAAGCTGCTCAGTTATTTAACCAGGTGTCAGCAAGATGTTAAGAGTAAGATCAACTCGTTATTCTGTACTTTTTCCCTACAGATCTTCCAAGCTGCCTGCAAGGAGGGACCCTTGCTCCCAGGTGGCTTCCACTGATCTCAGAGGGGCTCAGTGTGGCCTTATCAACACAGGAACATACAGTACTTTACAGGATTTTTGAACTACAGAAAGTACAGACATACTTCTAAAACTACATTTTGAAGAGCTTGGCTACCAGGACTTGGTCAAATATTGGCGAACTTGGACTTAAAGCCTGGATGACCACTCTTACTCCATTTGCCATTCCTTAATTTTATGCAAATATATAATTAAATCTTCCTGCAATATTATGAGAAATTCACTGAGCTTGCTTTTGAAAGGAAAGCCAAAATGAAACCAAAGAAGTTGCAAAATCCCTTGAGAGATTATGTGGGAGAGGAAAATTGGGGTGGGTTGTTTTGTTTTTAATTTTATTTCTTTAGGCGTATTAACAAATGGCTGTGGTAGAATTCTGTCTTATCCATATTCTCCACACTTGTTTCCTGCAGGCAATATGAAGAAAGGCTTTTAAAAACGAGAGGCAGAAATAAAAACACTTGCTCCCTCTCTAATTAGGAATTAATGTAGATATTGCTTTATACCAAAGAGGTAAAGGAACACCATGGTAACCTAAGCAGAAAACTTATTCAGGGTGTGTAAAATGCATTCTTAATGCATTGTAAACTCTCTTAATAATATGCCAGCTCTAAAACTTCTTCCCAGACTGCATGAACATTACTTCTTTCTCAAAAAAAATTGTTTATGAATGATTACTTTGCCATATTCTGTGCTTTTCAGTTGAGATCTCTCCCTTTCACTCACTTCTGCTGTCATGAAACCTGTTTTCCATTTTATTGAATTCAGTTTGACTGTATACTCCAATCCACTATAATTGAAAACATTTAGTCCCAGATGTTGTCATTTTTTTTTTCCCCTCACAACAAAAAGCAGTTGTGGTAAATGCCTTCATGTTCATATTTTGTTTCTCTAAATTAACATGCTAATGTTTTCTTTCTTCTTTCATGTTAATTTGAAGAAGGACAGAGGGATACAGCTTAATCCAGGTCATGATCTTATGTTTTGTCTTTGGAGTTTTAATCAAGTAATCAAGAAAACATTGTAGAAGGTTCTTCTTTTTTTTTTTTTTTTTTTCATTTTCTTAGAGTCTTAAAGAAATTTTAAGCTTTGTGCATGTAAAATAGAAATAAATCTTTTAGATGGTTTGAGAATGACAAAGAAATACCAGTTCTGAAAAATGAAGGAAAAAAGAGTTTTCATTGCCTTTTATTTGGCTTTTAAATTTCACAATTTAAATACAAGGGCCTGTTCTGCATTCACACTGTGGTTTTGCAGTAGTCAATGTGCTGCCTTTGTTATTATGTTTTGACCCTGAATGAGCACTAGTTTTCTACAATTTTTAAATTATATTCTGAGGGAAACCCCAGAGATTTCCCCCCCATTTCATTCATGGAATAAAAGATTTTGGTAACCTGATCTGATTGTTGAATGTCTCAGTCATACCAGGTACCTATTACATATCTTCTTAGTACTAACTTGACCCACATTATTTTTACTGTAATGTTTTCATTCCTATGACTCCCATGTGAGACCCCTAAGCACTGTTATAACTTCATTTTGTGAAAAGGAAACAGACTGAATTCTGATCCCATTGTAATCACTGGCAATATTTTCATTGACTTTAGGTTCTTGCTCTAATTATCTTTCCCATTATTATTCAAGACTGTCAAAAAGCCAGAAATTAAACTCAGTTCCTGCATATCCCAGTGTATCCCTGACTCTCTCTATAAAAAATAATTAAATAAAAAATGATCTGCAGAATAATTTCTCACTGTATTACATTTATTAAGAGACCAGAGTTTATCAAAATAGACAATAGCTTTTAACATGGAATGTTAAAATCTTGAATAGTGTAGAACTTTGTACATGTTGAGGCCTTTTTGTTTAATACAGCTAAATGAGCTTCAAAAACATCTCATTAACAAGACCATTTTTTTTTTCTTTTACCTCCTCTGCCTTTTCCCAAAATACACCAAACATCCACTTGACAGATTTAAAAAAGTAACAGGATATCATTCCTGACCTTTTTTTTTTTTTTTTTTCCCAGCCAAAACACTCTCATGCAGAGCCATGTGGATAAAGCGTTACTGCAGAACAATATGGTGTGTAATTGTGCTTATTTTCTAACCAGGCTATGTGATAGCAGCTCTGACACATTTCATTAAAGATCTATTTGCTATACCATTCACAGTCTTGATGATTTTCAGATGTGTCATGCTATAGATGGATATATGAATTAAAAAATTATGCTTGAGACAGTGCTGATTCAAGATAGGATATATCATTCACCTCTCCCAAGTAAGTTAGTTGTCTGGAGATAAACAGCATTACAGACAAACAAACAAGCCCATATTCTATTACTTAATTTTATATATACATAATACATAATATTCTAATACTTAGAATTGTTTTGGTATGACAGTTACAACTGTCAGGAGTTTCAAAGTTAATAATTTCTTGTTTTTCAACAGCAGTTCCCAAAGAAATTGTTTTTATTGTTCAGCGAGCTATGATCTATCAATATTGTTTTACACCAGATTCCTTCTTTCTTCTCATCATGATACATGATAAAAATATTCCCCAGTAAAAGTCAGCCTGACTGCTTGGCCTTACACACAAGGTACGTAAAGGTAGAGATTGGACTACAGAGCCCATAAACTGTGAAGGAGCACCCTGAAGTCTGATCCCAAATATTCCTTAACCCCATTCCTGCTTTGTGGAAGCTGAGGGGGAATGGGTGGGCATGATGCTCTTTTTCATAAGGATATAGCCACTTTCCACAGGAAAAGGACAGAATATGGATGAAAGGAAATCACCCAGGTTGCAATACCTTGCACTGGAGAAATGATTACTAAAAAGGGAGAAGGCAGTGGGTTCAGGTGAAAGCTGCTAAATGTTTCAGCAAAGAAATCAAATTGGGAATTGGCCTTTATTAGGAAAAATTAATATTGAAAAAAGCTGTTCAAGGTGCTGTTGAAAACGAGCAAGGCTATTTTCATTTTAAGACTGAGGAAAAACAGTAAACAAAACAGAACAGAATCTTTAGCAACTTAAGCACACAGAAGTGTTGGGTTTGACTTCATCATCCTGTTGAACCAAGGCCCACAGAACCCAACTGAGCTGCTTCTGAATAAGGTTCCATGGCCCCCATAAACCCCTGTTACCCAGTAGCCATGTAATCAATTTGTTTATATATACTGTAAAATAATTATTTCTTATGAAGTTTTTAAACCTCCACCTTATTTCCCACTTTTCCATTCATATCTCTGGGAAAAACATTTCAGCATTCTTTTGCTTCATGCTATTTTTCAAACCCCAAAATGACAGCCATGGGCTCAAAAGTAAAACTAACTCTAAAAAAAAAAAATAAAAAATAATAATAAAAAAAAAATATATATATACTCTCACATATCCTACCAATTCCATCATAAAAATTCTAGAGAAGCTTGCCCATGTCCTTCTATTGACAGTGATGATTCTATCTCATGAGTTATCAGTTCCTCCATCATGCATAACCATAGGGATAGAGAGATCAAAGGAGCAATTAAAAATATTCTTCTTGACCTGACAAAGGGGGATAAGCTGTAAAATGGGAGGTTCAAGCTTGAGGTTGTTCAGAAAGTGACAGAGATCCTATTTTAAGGACTTTAGTAGAAATCAAACAATGCATTTTTGTTTTTGCAGCACCTTTAGAGGAGTGAGTATCAACAGCTTTTAGTTACTACATTTCAGTTGATGATCATGTGTATGGAATAAAAATTAAAACAGATTTCCTGTGGCAGCTTCCACTTCACATCCTAAAACTTGGCTCATTCGTGTAAGGACAGTCCCAGGCTCACAGAATATCAGGAAAGCTTTGCATTTAAAGTGAGGCTTAATGAGGAATCCCAAGTGAATCTAGAGCTGCCAAAAGGTACTTTCTGGTTAGTTGTGAGAACAGATCTCTTCTAGCCACAAAACAGAGGCTCTGCAGATAGCAGCTTCCTCATGCTGCTCTACTGATAGGTTGAATCTGCTATGGATGAACAATTATAGAGAAAACAAGGATCCATTATTATAGTAATTTACAGTCCTGACCTAGTTTGATCCTGGGTTTTTGCAATGGCTATGCAGAAACTGAAATTTTATGCTCAGGTGAACATGAAAACTTTTTGAACTGAGTGTTCTTTCTTTCACTCTTCCTTCTCCAGGTTATGACCCAACACCTCAACAGGACCTGAGAATGGTCCAGGTTACAGGGCTTCCTTATTCCAGTGGTAAAACTCCAGCCATAATTTCTGCCTAAACTGCCTGATTTAACAAACATAATATATAATTTAATGAGAAACCATCTTCTGCTTCAAAAGACTTAATAAAAATAGCTCTTGTCTCAAAGAATATTATACTTTTAGCTGATTATTTGTATTTGGATAAGTAACCTGGGTATGCACACTGTTCTCCAGCATTTTAACTATTTCTAATAGAGAGTTTGTCCTCCAATCTTCATTCATAACCATTTAAAAACCTAATACTGGTAAAAGTATGATGGCCAGAAAATTATTTTATGTCTTTGATATTTAGGAGTTGTCTCCTACCCTAAGACCATTTCAGCAATGATTACTACATTACAGATAGAGCAAGCATACTATTTAAATCTGAAACAGAAACTTCCTATTGCAGTATAAAAATGACTTAAGAAAACTCTAATTTCAATGGGCTGAAACATCTCCATTCCTTCCTGTCTGTTCTGGACATTTCTGTGCTTTCTTTCATCCAGACCACACCAAGCCACTGCACATTATGCTTGGGAGACAGGAAGAAACAACAGCTGGGCTTTACCTCCTTAAGGAAAATATTGCTGCTGCTGGGCATTTGTTTTTTTCCATCACATCAAATATTTATATTGGTTCAACATAGCTGGACATCTAGGAAGACTGATGCTGCCTGACTGTTTCATGTTTGTCACTCATGCTGCTTTGATATATCTTGACTTTTGGCCTAATTTCATCCATGTACTGTTTCTTCCTTTATTGTCTGTGTGCATCTAAAAGTAAATCTGGAGCATCTTGAGGTCATTAAAGAACGTAAATCACAACGACAAATTTGCATAATGTGTCAGTATGTATCTGGCATGCCCTCGTGGCAAGAGGCTTTAGAAAATCTAACACTACCCACGCTTTCTTCGAGTTTACTTTTGAAACTCAAAGCACATCACATTCTTACAAGTTTCTATGGTTGTATAGCTTTCAGAAAGTTCACAATGTATTTTATTAGTAATAAAACAGATCCATACATAGACAATAAAATTTATATCAAGGTTATTTTGGGATTCTTACCTTATGAAATGATGCCACAGCAATAGATGGAAAAAATTAGTAAGTTTTTATCTTTGCTCAGTAAAATAAGTGTATTTAAGAACCACTGCTCACAGAATACATTATGGTTAAAGAAAATTAGAAAAGAACATTGAATGATGAGAACAGACTGACTGCATACATCCTGTCCAGCTATAGAAGTTGATTCTGATTTTCTTTGTTTCCATGAGAAACACAGAAGAAAATTTGTCTTCCTATTTTCTGAAAACAAAAGCAAATTACCTTCCTTCTCACTCTCCTTCCAAATTTCATTTATTCACAGAAAGAGTACTTAGCATCCTGTCCTTAAAGGATTTTCCTTACTATATATATTAAATTTTTAAAAAAGTGATTTTTTTCCTCCACAATAAGTCTACATTTTGAATGGAATTTATTTAAAAAGACAGAAATTCTCTTGCAAGCTCAGAGCAACTTGAAAAGAATCAAGACATAGAAAAGGAACAGTTATTTGTGCTGAATGATGACCTATTTAATTACAGAAAAGAAGAAAGATTACAGTGAAGGCAAGAACACATGCAGAGAGATATGCTGGTCATCAAGAAAAGTATTTGCAGATGTAGGTAAAGTTGGGGAATATAAAACATAGAGCAAGAGGCTCCAGGGAAATTGTTCTAAATGAACATGTTTAGTGTCACTCTTATTTCTACAACAGTTAATCAGTGAACAATAAATATAAAAGGGGTGGAGAGGCAATATTCTCTTCCCAAGTGTAGTGAAAACATCTGAGTATGATGCCTACAAATTCCCAAAGTATCTGCAGACAAGAGGAAACTGTCCTTTTGTGTCTTCTCCACAACCTAGATGAGTAAGCCTAGCATTAAAATTTTATATTTTTCTTTATATCATTTTATATTTTTATTTTTCTTTCTATATAATTAGTGCTAGTCTGTTTTGGGTGAATATTTAATGATGTACTGAGGAAAAAATAAAGCAAATATTCATTATTATCTTCTAAAATGAAATATTTTGCCTTTTTCTTTTAAGATACTTCATTGCCAGTAACTTTCATGTCAGAGGTAAAATAATTTTAATCACATAGCCAGATTCAGCCCTCATACAAAATCAGTATAAAATCTTTGGAGACTGTTGTCAGTCCAAATATTTATCTGTTAAGCAAATGACCCCATCATTTTCTTAAGTCAGAAATACCTCACAGCAATGTTTCAGTACTTGTTAGGGGCCACATGAGAGAAAATGCTAAAATGCACATTTGGTCAAGAGCAATGTATAATGAGCAACCAAGTAGATGTGAAAACTTGCAGAGATGATCATAATGAATATATTCCTATTGAAGCAGGATACTATTGTAAATAAAGTGCATTGTTGGCACTCAGAAGCCCAGGGTCTACTCCTGCCTTTGACACAATCTCCTTGCCTCGTGGTTTCTATCCTGGGAAATGGAGAACGCTGCAGAAATCCCATATCTATGAGAGGTCTAGCAGAGCACTGCTTACATCTGTTTGGAGTACTAGTCAACAACAATATAGTTTGAACACATCTCTGCTCTGTTCCCCTCAGCCTTAAGTAATAAGCTAAAATACATATCAAAAAGTTCTTTTAAGGAGGATACCACCCCACTTTTGAGTCAGCAAAGATATCCCACTGTACTACTGTTAACAATATATATGAAGCTGTAATATCATATATTCAAAATGAAACCTTTTCTTTGATGTAAAATCATGATGTGTCTTGCCTTATATACTTACCTTGCCTCCCACTGTGAAGTGACTAAATAAATTAAGTTTCTATAGTGATAATGAAAGATTAGAGAATGGTCATTTTACTAACAAAGAATAACATCCTGGAGAGCTGCTGTAAGGAGCTGTTGGACTGGTTAGTTCTAAGAGTTACAGAGTCTGTGCAGAACCTGCTTGAGAGGGAGGTGGCCAGGGACAGTGGTGACATACATGGAAAAGTCAAGGGTCACACCAACAGGCTGTTCAGAGCAATAGCAGCCTTGAGGCACCATGGTTCTCTCAGCTGCTGCCAGAGGATTAAGCTGAAGGATTCAAGAGATAATCCACACACAGAAGCAGAACTGATGTCTGTAGTCCAAGAATAACATTATTATATACATAAATAGTCGCAGTGTAACTGAGCTTTCTGCCAAAGGGATCATGTTGATATAAGGGTGATGGATTTGAGCTTCTGCTTTGTTACCTTAACACACCAAATTCTCAGCTTCCTATTTCTCAAAAAAAGTCATTTTGGTTTGTCAAGCAGTGTTCTGCCTGCACCAGTTCTTTGAATTTATGACATGCACCAGCTGTGCTCAAGGTAGTCCCTGTCTCAGAGCAGCATCCAGCTGCTTCTCCCTGAACCATGGGCTGCATGTATTGATTAGGAAAAGGCTTTCAAGCTCCTACACATTCACATCACCTTTGCTTGAGTCTGATCCTGCCTTCAACATGCACAGTATTAATCCTTGAGCTACTGACATGATTTACATGGGCAAAAATTGTGACACTCTCTCCTACAAGCTGGGATACACAACTAAGATGTAGGGGAGAGGGTCAAAGACTGCTTACTTCTGTTCAAAGAATTGGCTGGAGACATTTAGGCTGCAGAAAGTAGGAGCCAGCAACCCTGCTGGGCTTTTTTAATCACTAACTATATTTTTGATTGACCGCATATGAGAAGCATATGCCCGCCCAAAGTTCACTTGATAACCTAAGGCTGCCATTTTCTAATGAATAGTTCCTTTCATAGGCATATCCTGCACATATAAACATGAAGGCTTCTATAAGAGAAATGTATTTCTACACCTACAGAGCCTCTTGAGGAGCTCAGGATGCCATGGAGCTCTACCAGGGCTACCTGGACCCAATGAGACCAGTACTGAAAAGAATAGAATAGTTTGGGGTGGAAGGGACTTTAGAGATCATTTGGTTCAAACCCCCCTGCCATAGGCAGGGACACTTTTCACTAGACCAGGCTGCTTAGAGCCCCATCCAGCCTGGCCTTGAACACTTTCAGGGATGGGGCATCCACAGCTTCTCTGGGCAACCTGTGCCAGGGCCTCACCACCCTCAAAATAAAGAATTTCTTCTTCGTATCCAATCTAAATCTCTCCTGTTTCAGTTTAGTCATTCACCCTTGACATATCACTACATGCTCTTGTGGAAGATCCACCTCCAGCTCCCAGGTAGCACCAGTTTAGGTGCTGGAAGGCCTCATGAAGATCACCCCACAACCACCAGCTCTGCCCAACCCCAATGCTCACAGATGGTACAAGTGTTGGAGCAACAATGAAAAGCTGCTGTTGGGAAGGATGGTTGAGGAGGCCTCCTGGGATGGTCCCTTTGGATGCATTGCAAGGGATAATTCTGGATAACTGCCTCCAGTGGTTCTGGTAGCATATGATGCTATCATTTCCTACTCCTGGTAGTGAGTAAAATGAAGAATCGACCTTGGAAATACTGGCCTTTTCAGAATGCTCCCATTAGGGTTAATCTAAATTGTATGAATAAATACCCACATTAATCTCTAAAAATAGGCAGTTTCTTGGGTGGTAAAGAACAATATTTAGCATTGCAAAAGGTAAAGGCTGTGGCAATAAATGTCTGAATAAACGCTGCTATCATGTGGAAATATCAGTATAGAGCTTTCAAGATAAAGCCAGCAGCTGTAGATGCAGATTTGCATTTAGAACATACACCCTACTGTGGATGTGCCAAGCTAACAAACTAGAGTTGTTTAGGCAGCATGAATAATCCCTTCAGAACCACAGGTTCCTGCAAGCTCCTTCCATGTCTTCCTGCCCCCAGCTCTGCCTTGGCTGTGTGATGGGATGCATCCCCCAAGTGAGATGGGGCTGGAGGCTGGTGGGGAGAGTCACTGCTGCTGTCACTAATTGCAGTGTGAGGGGATGTGCAGCAATTAGCTGCTCCTGCTTTGGCTGCACTTTGATGATGAGGCTGTTTTGATCTTACCCATCCTCAGTCTTTTCTATCAGATGCTGGAGTTGTATACCTCTGAGCTGTGCAGGACACCACTGGGCAAAGAAAGCTCAGTACCTCTGTTTTTCCTTTTTTTTTTTTCTCCTCTGTAATCTCTCCATGAACCAGCCTTGGCAACATCCTTTTTGTTTGTGCAAAGACACAGGCACAAGAAGGATGTTAATTAGCTTGGAATATGAATATGAATGTTGTACTGTTAAGCTTTTTCACGCCTAGTAAAAAGCACTAAATTTGTATTAAAAAAGAGAGGATTAATAGAAATAGGCATTTTCCACAACTCATTTCTATCTGCTGGTTTCAAATGTGTGCATTTTTGAATGGTAAAGATGCCTATTAACACTTCCAAATTTTCTCTCAACTTCCACGTATTGTGGTATGATCAGCATCATTAAGCATTATTTTTTGATTTTCAGTAAGTGGAGTTACTTTACTGCAGTAGCTCTAATGTTAAAAGAGAAAGAGTCAGATGCAGTGAAAATTCATATTATTGTGGTACCATTGCCTTCATATAGGTTTTCAAAAAACACTGCTAATATTTTAATATTAGAATATTAAGATATTCTATAGAATATTTCTAATATTTCTAGAATATTTCTAATAATAAGGAACACGTACAATGTCATTCCTAAAGGGTAAAGAACTGAATTTAAAACTATGCAGGGCCCAGGCTTGTCAGTCATACCTCATACAGTAGTTCCACTTAAAAATTCTATTTCCGGTGTTGAAATGGCACCATCTATTTCTGAGCTCAAGGCATTGTAAAAATAGCTAACATTTGGAGGAAAGGAGAAGCTCTGCCTGGAAACAGAAAAGGTACTCGTAGGGATTGAAAGTTATGTCTGAGTCTGGGTGAAGCAAAAAAGTTATTTCCTCTTTTAGACAGAAAATGCTGCTGCTCAGCTTTTCTCAAGTTTATTTGATTGTGACTCAAGAATATAATTAGACACCTTGTGCACAAATTGTCTCTCTGCCATGAATAGAACTTTCACATGCTAAGTTAAACTTTTATTTACATTTTCGTATTACACATTTAGTTGTGTGCTAAGACAAGAGAACCATCTATCTCATTCTCAAACACAGTCGTTTTCCTTTCATGTGAATAATCAATTTGATTAGTTGACTGAAGAATTTAATGATAGTTCCTATGAAATCCGATCAAAACAAAGCAGAGTGTCCCAGAGGTCAAGATAACACAGATGAAGGGCAAGATGTGATTTTCTGGATAGGAACAATAGGAGAGAGGATGTGTCCCACATATGGAAAGTACACGCTGCTTGTATGTATTTTTATATCTTATAACAAAGGCATAGATTCTAAAATGGAATCATGAAAATAAGTTTTTAAATGGTATTCATAAAACAAAGAAAAAATAAAGCAATGTTCTAGCATCTCAAACCACAGTGGTCTATACCATGTGTAGGAATAGCAGAATTGTCTTCACAGCAGATTCAATTACTGACTGTTGGACAAAAGTCATCCAGAGAGCCTGAAAACCTCCTGACAACGAAAAGTGAAAGAAAAGATGGATTTTTGAGGCTCTTTTGAAGCACTTGCACTAAGAGATAAAAATTCAAGAAATATTTTTTGGGAATTTAAAGCATTACACACTTGAAAGAAGGCACTTAGATTTAAACTATGCCAGCATTTTGTATCCGGTCATTATAACCTACCACTTTCTTTTTCTCCTTTTTGGGTGTGAAAAAAAGCTTTTTGAAATAGTCTAGAGAATAAATACGCTTATTAAGTGGCTAAAGCTTGATGACTTATGAGCAGAAGACCCTTAAAATTATTAAATAGAAAAAAACGATGTAACAAATCATTGTAATCTAAATGGTGTTTCTGTTTTTATATCTAGGATGGAATCCAGGTGAGTTACATTTTCCATACTGCAAAGGAAATAAAGAAAGAGCATTTTATGCTGGAAGTAGAATTGATTGCTCTGATAGCACTATCTTACTTGTTCATACTGGGGAGGATTTGGGGGCAGCCTTATAAGGTGCCTTAATCAGTCAACAATATTTAAAGTGGAATCCTTCTGAAGTGCATAGATCAAATGGGGTTACCAGGTGTAAACCACTTCAGGGGCTTTTCTGGCTTAAGTAATATTTTTCTTCAATGAAGAAGAGATCTAAAACATTTTGTTACATTTTTTCCCCCAAGTGCTTCTGTGAGTGAAAACTTCCTTAAAATTCTGCTATTTACCATCTACATAGATTTCATATCAGCAGGAAGAAAAATGGCTTTAGAGAGGTATAATAGTCTCTCTCTAAACAATAAATGCAAGTTAATTCTTAAGGTTCATAAAGGATTGAGTAGGTAATGTACAGGAACAGGAAACTTATAGGAATCAGGTTAAATGAACACTAGATTAACAACATGTTCATCATGTAACCACTGAGAAACCATTCATCCTGTGGTGCCAGGACTCCCTCTACTACTAACCTCAACCCCATTCCCCAACCATTTTATACAGATTACACAGATAATCACTGGTGAAAAGGGATGTGAAAATTCCTTTTGGTGTGTTTTCAGAATTCAGAAGTTTGGAAACATGCAGAATATATTTTACAATGTGCATTATCCAAGGCTACACTGTCATGTTGCACACTATGAATATCACCACCATGATATCCACTACTGCATGACATACACTTTAATGGCTTATTCTTCTTGCCTCAAGCATGCACCTGGCTATAGAAGAACATAAAAATAATTTAAAGGCCAGATATATGGATTTTTGAAGTCTTTAAAGCTTTCCAACATAGGATATTTTCTCCACAGCAGTGGCCTGGCTTCTGAGGCTAAAGCCAACTAATACAGAATGAATACAATATGTAAAAGATCTGTGTATTCTGGGGAACATGATTTTCTCATCCTACATCCCTATGCGTGAAACAGAAATCCATCTCAAAAGAACGGCATTTTTTTTTCTATTTAAGCAGAAATCTGATTACTACTTGCAGGTTCCACTTAGCTCTAGAAAACTTAAATACAATGAATTCAATACAAATGAATTCAGCATCTTTTGTTAGACATATTTATTAATGTCTTTGTAGGCTAGAATGAATAGGATTTATTACAATTGTAACCTTTTTCTGAACTTCTGGATTCAGTTTCAATCAGTGCAACACTATTTAAAGGTTTTGATACAAATCCACTGAAATACATGAAACCAACTTTTGTTCAGACTCTATATTTACATCATTAGGGACTTTCTTTAATTATATTTTAACTGAACAGTAACTATATCCTAAACAATATTTTTGCATTGGCTTTTGGGGATCAGGGCACTAATGTCTCTGGGTCCCTTAGTGGTAGATCAAATTTGACAAGTTCTTGAAAGGGCTGAAAAAAAATCCACATCATATTGGGGGAATTTGCCAAGCTCACCCCAGAAGTCATTTTCACCTGGTTTTACAGCTTGACTAAGACCTCGCTGAGCAAAGCAATCCAGCTCAGGGAAAATAAACCCCTGTTCTTTTGTTCACAGGTCGAGTGCCTGTTTGACTCTGCTAGGAAATGATTTACTACACTTACCCAGCCAAGAAGCTGAGGCACAGTCTTTGTCACTGTTTCATCTGACACAGGTTTCCCCCAGTTTCACAAGATGACTTCAGCTATTTCAGTAAGAACTCATTTCTTGGGTTGTGTCAAATACTCTGGCCAAGCAGTCTCAGGCAGCAGTCAAACTTACTTAAATTCCTTCATTTCTCCCCAGGAAATGGCTTTACGTTCTTCATTGTACATTGTAACCTGCACTTTTGATTTGTCTCCTTTTTTGCATCCCATTCCTTATTTACCACTTGGGGGTACCTTCTCAATAAATACAAGAGTAGAAACAGAGCACATTTTCCTAACTACCCACAACTGTGATAAATTTAATTTGGTTAAGAGAAAATTAAAGTATTTAACTATGGAATTAGGTAGGTATATTACTAACCTGGATAAAATCAACAAGCATGTAACAAAAACACGTTTCTGGACTAAACTCTCCCAGTGGAGCTTGTGCTGGCACTCTGGATGCTGCTGGATAATGTTTTTAATTTTTTTTTTTTTTTTTTTTTTAGTAAACCAGCCAAAACATCCGAAAATAACTCTTTTTTTCAGGGTGACAGTTAATTCCCCAGAGGTGAACACGAAAATATTTTCAGTTAATATTTATAAACACAAACACATACACACACTACACGTGAAGAAAATTAGGATAATTGCAATAATCTCAGGGATGCAGCAGGGATACTGAGTTAAAAACATTTCAAAAACGCCTAGAATGCAAAACCACACAGAAAATAAATAATCTGAGAAAAAGGAGGGCAAAAGTAGAGCATTCTTGAAATAAGTAATAGTAAAGATAACAAAGTATTAAAAAAATATGTCAGATGATTTTTGTGTCACATTATACAAGACAAACAGCAAGAGAATGAAAATATATACTATTTTTTTTTTTTTCTTATGCTTACAAGTATCAAAATAGGATAAAAAGAAGCCCATCAACACATATAAAGCTCACACTTCAGGCACGGTAGACAGGATGTAGCAGTAGTTCATACTCTGTCCAAAATACAAAATAATTTAAGAAGTGTACTTTCTCTTTGGCTAATCTTGCCCATTTTCCCTGCTACCTTACACAAAACACTACGACCTCAGTGTCTCATTTACCAATTTAGCAATTCCCAACCCCCAGGGAGAGATGGGTTGTACAAACAACTATGAGCTGAGCTGCCAGTGTGAGCTAGGAAGGGATCACTGAACCTGTGAAGGCTCTGAAAGGATCAGAGCCCAGCTGCAAACAGGTCCAAGGCTTGTTGTGCCACTCTCAGACTGAGCCAGCAGCCAAAAACAATGAGCAAATGCACTGAAATGTGGTGGGACCAGGGTGCTTTTTTTTCCTTTTATGAACTTTGATGGTGCAATGATGAGAACTATCTAAAAATAAATAAGAAATCTTGTCTATAAATAAGTCACTGATCGCAGCCGATTCAAGCCTTTAATGGGTTTTCTAGACCATCAACATGCATATTTCCCTTGTTAAAAGAAACTGAAAATCCATAAGTCATGATTGTGGAAGGAAAAATAACTAACAACAACAACAAAGCACAAATGATAATTTAGCTTGCCCAACAAAATTCTGATTGTCTTTCCCATTATCTGGGAAAGGTCGGATATTAGGGCACTTCCAGAGATGCTGCATTTGAAGTCTGTCAGAAATCAAACCCCAAGCACAGCAGGTCTGGAGCATTGCTCTCACAAAGGATGCCTTTGACCTCTGCATGAGCCAGTACCTCTTGAGAGAGGGAAGTTCTGCAGCTAAGCCAAACTAAGCTTAAGAGACACGCTGGGTAGCACAGAGATGGAAAAGGTATGAAATTGTTCGAATCGATCCACGAGCACCTTTAGAGAGGGTGTTCAAGCCCTTTCATTAGATGCATTTGCTTCCCAGGCTTCAAAGAGGCACCTGTCACAGCTGCCACCACTGCTGCGTGCAGTTGCAATGAGGCTGGAACCGGAACACAGACAAAAATAATAATTATGAGGGGAGAAAGGGAAGGAAAAGGGTTCCCTTGTGACTGAAGGAACAAAGCCTGAAATTTTAAGCTGTATAGCTGGAGAAAGGAGGAGGAAGGGGATTGACAATATGATAATATACAGCAACACAAAGCCTGGCTCTTTGACATTTTTAGACAAAGAAACTCAGTTATTGCATAACAAAACATTTTAGTTTTCAAAGTAAAACTTCTGCAACACAGACCAGACAAGTACAAAGAAAATAGTGTGAAGGCGGAGTGGACAAGTGAACATTACCACAGATTGGCAAGAAACCTAAGGAGGGGCATAAAAACCTCCCCCAGATTACTTCCATAAATAATTCTGGTCAGAGAAAACTAAAATAATAAACTATGAGTAAAAGCCATATTTTCAACAACAGGAGTAACATTCTTCTGGGTGAATATTCTTTCAGAAATAAGAAAAAAATGTTTCTTTTTCTGGCCTTTTTGATTCCAAAATAATTCTATATACTGATAAAATTCCAACAATATCTACCAGCAAGAAAAATGTTATTTCATAAACAGTGGACTACAAACTAGCATTTAAATACTGAAAGATTGATAAAAACTTGGAAAAGTTTTCAAGACATAATTTTAAAACAAGCTACTGGTCTTTGTACATATTTTTGAGCATGAACAGCTACATGAAGAAACAGGGAGAACATGAATCCCTGTACAGTTTTTGTTTGTGTGTTTGTTTGAGAAAGACCTCTGAATAACCATACATAAAAATTCATGGTCAGAGAGAGGTCCAAGTGAGAGTGACATCTGAGTGGCATTAAATCTGTTCTGACTGGACAAAGAATAACCACCTCAACATTTATGATGATTTTGGAGGAGGATATCCCACCACTTCCCACTGTGACACATTGAGGCACTGGGATTTGGATTAGAAAGATGAAGTAGGAAGAATGAAAAGGAAAGTGTTCAGATTTCAGTGCTAAGTGCTTTCATTCCTTCCCTTGTGCACTTGCTTAAGATATATTTACACAGATCAGCAATAAGGCTTTTGCACCTGTTGGTATCTCCTCTGAAAACTTGCAGCTCCACACAGAAATTTGCTTTTAGTTTGAATACATAGGATGATTTGATTCCAGCAATGATGCTTTCTTCATCTGTAAACTAGTGCTGTGTGTAAATTCATATCCATTCTCATGTCTGGTTTCAAGTTCTGCTTGAGCCTTGAGCCCTAGTGGATTCTTACTGCTGCGGGGTTTTGTGTGCTAGATTTTGAGTTTCTGAAACAAAATGACTGACATTTGCAGGCAAAGTGAGGGAAGCAGTAAACTGGCAATACAAGATTGCACTTGTAAGAGAGGAAAGTGCTGTTTGCTTGTAAGAGAGGAAACTGCTGCTGGATTTCCCTGTTGCTCAGTTTTACCAATTAAAAAAAAAAAAAAAAATTTTTTTGGCCAGAAGAAAATGTATCACTCAAAGGAGAAAAGAGTTTTTTGCATAATATCAAATACAACATCAGTAGAACAACACTGAAGGATGGATCAACTTTTAGAGGCAAGTGAGAGAATGACATGGCTGCACCAATGGCACATATTAATGAAAGAGGTAGGGTGTCATTCCTACTGCTCACACTGAATTTCTCAAGTGTGCAGGGCCATGATTGCTCCAATGCACTAAAACCAGAACGGATTCAGACCTCAGTTGTCTTTGCTCAGTTTCTTGGTTTAGCTACAGATACATGTTGTTTAGCTGAGGTCTACATATTTATTAATTTTACCTAAATGTTTATAAATAAAGTCTTCATAAAAGGCACTATTGCAATAAATCATGCTATTCAAATAAAATATTTCAAAAACTCCTGATTAAAAAACTCCAAACTTAACTGGAGATTACATGATCTACAGCATGATGCTTATCTGTACCATAATAATTTTCAAATCTGTGAGAATGAAGAAGAGACAAGAGAAGACCTCTTGTCCAAGCAAAGATAGAGACCTGAGGCACTTGCTGAATTTAGGCCTTGATTAGAAATCTTGGTGCAAATAAACTGTATTGTTGGCAAACAGGTCCTTGGATCAAAGAATCTTACTCACCATAGCCTATATCCTTTTATTTAAAATTTATTTTAGCATCAAAAAATAGAAAAAGAATTTGCAAAAATGGAAAACTGTCCCTCACAAAAAAACGTAGTTTTGTGTTTTTCATTCATCCATTTCTGTGTCTTGCAATCTATCAAGTTTACGTAACATTTCAAGAAACTATCACCCAAGAAAAATAACTCAGGAGCTGTGAAAAGCAGGGCAGAGAACGTGCCCAGCTCAGCCAAGACTCAAGGACTCTGGAAGGATCTGCCTAAAGGAAAAAAAGTAAATAACTAAAGAGGGACATATTCCTGGTGGACTTAAATTAAACAAAGCCTGTGTCTAAAATGATTCCAGGAGATGACCAATATAAACTCTCCCTGTCTGAATCCAAGCATACCTGGGATGGAATTTATAAGTCCAATGACACAAATTCTGGCTCATCGAGCTAAAAGGGTTCAACTTTAAGGGTTAAGTTGTTATTTTGTATAAATCATTCCTACAGCTGGACATGAAATCATCTTTGAAAGAACAACATAAAATTTTATTTTAGCTGATGACATAACCTGAGAAAGAGATTGCCCGCACTAGTAAAAAGATGACCTGCAAATTAAGAGAAGAAATAAAGCGAGCAGCAGCCAACAGGTATTTGTCAAGAATAAATTTCGCCACACAATCCCTTTTCCTTTTATGTATGACTCCATAATATGCTTTCCTTGGGGAAAAAGCAGTAAATGCCAGATGCCTGGAGTTCAGTAAAGCAGTATCTGACGTGCCCATCTCGTAAACAAGTTACAGAACTGTGTCTAGAGGAAACCACTGTGAAATAGCTGCACAACAAAAGAAGTCAACAGAAAATGGGAACTAGACCACCTCTCTGGTAAACATCTACTCAAGCCAGTGATTCTCAAGGTTTCACTTTAAATTAGAAAGAAAAATTACCAATCTGGGCTTCTTTGAGTTTACCCCAATCTCACATCATTTGCTATTTCACAAAAGGCCAGAAGGACAGAAAGGAAAGCTGGCTTTAAATTTGCATCAGGCTGCAAGAGGTAAATAAACTCTTTGAAAACCAGGTTTATACTGCTTTTAACATTTACAGCAGACAATATAAGAAGCAGCAGAGTTAAATGAAAGTGTGGTGAATTTAAGGTCGGTAAAACGTTTAAGGTAGGAGAACAACTTTCTAATTGAAAGAACAGTAAGCATTGGAATAAATTTCCTGGAGAAGTTTTAAAGAGTGGATCTGACAAACAGTCATAACATTTTGAGTCAAGGGAAGGACTAGCAACCTCCTTACTTCTGAGGTCCTATTTTCTATGAATCCTAAAATATAACCCCCTAAACATTGCTTCAAAATAGCCTTTGCATTATAGTAATAGAAATTATCTAAGAGCAAGAAATAAAAATGCTTCCTACCCAATGATATATTTGAGTTTGATTCAGATAAAAGGGAAAGAAGTGTGCCACTATCTTTTATTCCATTGTCTCCAATCAGAAAACTGAATTGTTTTGAGGCTAATCTGCAAGGGTACACGGTTACTAACACAAACATATGTTGTCTGCTCATAACAGTGATCTTTACTGAAGTTTCTTGCTCTATTGTGCCAGGAATCATTTGATTTGCAGGATACATAAACAACAATAAACTTGGACTGAATTCTCCTGCACATCCTGCATTTGATTGTCAAACAATTTACTTCTCTGACAAGATGTTTACAGAGTTCACTGCAGAGGGAAATTATGTTCTGCTTGCAGATATTCATTGGCATTTAGTATCACATGGAAACTAAATCTTGCAAATTTTGTCAAAAAATACTTCTGGGCTGCAAGTTCAGTATTTCTTTTACATATAATAATCAATGTGCATTCCTTGTTTTTTTAAATCCACTTGTTGGCATACACTAAAGTCCTTTGCCTTATGTTACTCCTGGTAGGAAATGTGTATTTATTTTGTTTAGTATCAAAATGAATCAATATAGACTTAGAGCAATTAATGGAATTAAAAAAAAACTATATGTATATCTATATGTATAACTATATGTATATGTATATGTATATGTATATCTATATCATCTATCTCTCCCTTTTACCAAAACTTCACAGGAACCAGTGAAAATTCAACTCTATTTAAAATTACAGAAGTGGTTAAGAATTTCTGCGTTTCTCCCCAGCCTGAAAATAGAGCACAGAACTCTGTGATGCAGAGTATTTAAGGCAAGATGTAAATATTTATAAAACTGTGTTTGCATACCAAGTCCCCAGTCTATAGTACTCATAGTACAAACGTAGAGTTTAAATTAAATTTCTTTTAAGTCTTAGGCCAGGCTCTAGTAAACAGACAAAAAGGCCAAACACATCTCACACCTGCTTGCTCTGACAATCTCACATATTTCTCTGAACTGTTCCTGGCTCTGCCAAGCCCTGAGTGCCAGAGCTGACTGGGAGCAGTGGTCCTGGTGCTGGTGGCCAGAGCCACCTCTGCCCTTGGATGGAGCTCCTGGGCAGAAACACTGGTCCAAGACCAGGCAGGGACTCCATGGGATGAATAAATCCACAGCAGCAAAATGAACGTTATTGAAGCCAAAATCCTTGGTCTTGGAAATCTAATCAAACCTGATATTTAATACTGCAAGGTTAAACTATTAGCCTGTTAATTTTTTTAATGTTTTTTGGCTTGTTTTCTTTAACCTCCCTCTGCTGCCATTAAAGGTATGCTGTCTGTAAAAGAAAGGTAAGCACACCCAATTAGCTCACACCAGGTTTGTAAAACATGGTGTCCTTCAAAAGGGTAACTTAAAACCCAAAGTAAAACCAAAATAATTATCTTCTTAGTAAATATATAGTTTCTTATTCCAAACCCAGTGGGAAAAGGAACTGATTTCTGATAGAGAAAATCTACCCCTGAACTCTGTTGCCGTCTTCTTCATTTTATTTCAAATTCATGAAGAACCACCTCATCTGGGTGCAGGTTGATGCCCTGTCCTTGGGGTCATTTCTTTATCCCTTTCATATAGCCTTGCAGGAAATTAAGGAAATCTAAAGAGCATTTCAAAAAAAGTACAATAATGAATCCTGTTTCTTTTTCAGCATCATGAGTACTGTAACTCAAAAGAATTGTGACAGGAGAAATCAATAATTCATCAACAGCTGAAAGTGGCACATGGTGAAAAGGGCACATGTACATAAAAGTGGAAATTTGTGTGCTCATAAAGAAAGTCTGAAAGGTAGATGGGTGGACTGCTGATAAAATTCCTTTAGTAACAACAGCTACAACAGCTCTTTGATAACTGCTCTGTAACACACCCCTTATATTCCCATTAATTTATTACTTTTATTACACCAATAACACTGCATGCAGATTACTGTGGATATTCAGGCCCTTTACAGAAAGAACTATATGTGATAATTAAGGTTGATCTTGAGAGAATTACAAATGTACAAAACAGAGTTTGCAAAGCTTTGTGTTGTTAGAAACTAAGACTTCACAGTGAACAGAAGAGGAATTATTTTTGTATTCAGGGAGACATGACTCTAGACAAATTCACACTCCTAAAAATTCAACAAGATATTTCACAATCATCCATATGGTCTTTGTGCTAATGTCACTTCACAAGCTGGCTTATAGATCTCTTATGATTATTAAAATGTGTTACTAAGCTCGTGAAATTGTGAAGACAAAAAGATCAGTTACTGAACTCGGTGCACTATGAAGGCACATTTTAATTCCTTACCCTAACTTTCTGATTCTCAACTTTGTCATGCAACTTAAGCAAGCAAAAGATGCTACCTTACAGTTTGGAAAAAAATAAGATTGTGCCACATGGGAAGAGCTTTGTGTGGCCTCCTTCAATAAGGAAAACAGCTTCTCAAGTGTTCACTGAACTAGGAAGCAACAGGAATAAAAGGGGCCAAAATAAAAACAGCAGGAAAAGTGTTAAAAATAGGAAAGTAACAGAGCACTTTCAGCTAGGGAATGAAATGGAGGTTATGGCATGGCCATTCCAGTGATTGAAAACATCAGGAGGTAAACCACACACTACCCACAGTCCTGTGACTGAATTTATTTCAGAGAGTCCTGTGACTCTCTGAAACAGCAGCTCTACTTCTCCTGTCACAGGAATCCCACCTCGTGGGTGAGAGGGAGAGTGTGTGCTCAAGCACAGCCCTGGGGATCAATGCAGCTTGAACCTGCAAGGTTCAAGGGGATGGGATACGTGTCCATCACTTGCAGCAGCTGCTGCAAGTAGCACAGCATTAATATTGACACTTTTTGTATTGTTTACTCCTAACAAGGATCACAGGGTGCTATGAAATTTGTTGCGTGCTTCCTAGGTAATTATTGCACTGAGATTACTTAGTTATTTAATTTCCAAGTGGAAATGCTGCTTTTGCATGGGGAAAGATTTTGAGTTCTTTGAGGGCATTCACTGCTAGCTTGCTCCAAAGCAAGACTCAGATGGTCAGACTGCCATGCATGACAATAAAAGCATCATTCACTCATACACTGAATTTCTCCAATCTGGAGCTACTTTTCAAGCCTCTAGAAAACTGCCTAATAGAGACTAATTAATATAGGATGCACGCATTCTCTGTGTTACATAAAATAATATTTTTTTTTTTTACTGTGCAATGAATGCTCACCATTATGATACTGAACAATTTGAGTAAATCAAAATGAGAACAGCTCCCCACAACGGAAGTCAGTCTCCTAAGAGGATGTGTGCAAATGGGCAGCAAGAGAGAGGGCAGAAGTGGATGAAGGAGGCAAGAAAACCCTGTCAACATCAGACATAAGCATCTTGGAGAATATTTCCAACACCAAATACACCAGCTTTGTGTTTTCATTGGAGCAGTAGCTAGAAAACCAGGAAAAACACTCCTAGCTAGAGGGAAGCATTCTGCAGCTACATGAGATGTACTTTTTTTTAGAGTCATTCATTGTTTCCTGGGATATGCAGCCATTCTCCCCAACAGCATCACCAGCTGTTGTCTTAGTGGCGTTTTACAATACAATTGTGTGCCACACTGACAGTCTAATTGCACCATGCTTGCATCCTGAGTGACAGAGGCTCAGGAGGAGAGATGCACTTAAAAATATGGTCACACACCATTTTTTGGTTTTCAGAACCCTTTTTTTCCTCTTTGCTTCAAGCAGAAACAAACAACACAACAAAACCGAGGCAATGCAAGTATGACAGAGAGGATTTGAGAGGGAGGCAAGAAGTTTCAAAGGGTTTTAGATACAAGTGTTTTACAGATGTTCAGTAAATGAAACCACAAAGTCTAATCAAACAAACATTTTCAGGCAGTTTATAGTCATGGGAAGAAAGTGGAAGGAGATGGGAATTCTACCTTTGATCATGAAGCTAGTATCAAGGAAACAGCTATTTTCAATTTCTGTTTGAAAAGTGTTGTTTAGTAGATGTACCACCACCCTTCAAGGCCTCCACCCTTTATGCAAAGGCAAGCCTGTGGTGCACTCAGATAGAGGAGATCAGAGAAGATCATTCTGGGTCTCAAAAATAAGTTTAGTTGACTTCTGTTTCAGTAGTATCCTAAAAGATCTGAAGTTCAACACCACTGTGGAAAACCAAAGCTCAACCAGGACAATCTTTAAGCAGTTACCAAGAGCAGTGCCATTATACATATCAGATTTTTTTCATTTCAAAAGCCTTGCAGAGAGTAAAAAAAATTATACAGAGGCACACAAAAGTGCTTAACTTCAGTAGAGTGAATCTTTTTCAGTTTGTATGCCTGTTTAGAAGGTTGGTAATCAGTGTTAATTCATCAAAACCAGTATGTGTAAGGAAAGTGAAGCGGTAAGCAGAATATTGCACTGTTTTGCATTACATGCATGAGCGTGTAATTTAATGCATACTTACCTAATACTCATATTTAAGAAATAGCTTGCACTTCACTTTCTAAATCTGAATGGATCTACAAGACATTTTTCTATACCACACCTAAGAAAAGCCAAATAACAACACAGTTGAAGTTCTTGAGCTCAACATCTGAACCATTTAAATATACTGAGCGTCGCACTTACTTTTCCAAAATGTTCTTGTATCTAAATGTTGCTGTGAGTTTGTAAATGCATTTTTTTAAAATCAAAAGGCTGCTCACATGATTAATTCAAGAATGCACATGAATTGACACCGAGCTGGAGCCCCTCAAGAGAATTGCAGACACTTGGGATCTACAGTGTCAGATCTACATCCCATGTCCTTTCCTCACAGACAAGAGAGCCTAAGCAGGACTGCAGTGATAGTTGTATCTTCCATAATCCTAAAACTTGGGAAAACATTAGGGTTTTTACTGCAATTAATTGTGGGTTATATGTAGCTAAACAGACTATAAATAATTTTCTCCTTCATAAGTAGTCATGTAACAAGGCCTTTTGCTGTTTTCTAATAAATAACAGGCATTTTCTGTCATCTAAAAAGGTTGTGTGAATTCTTTATTCTGCTTATGCTAACAAGTGTAAAAACTGAGTTTCTTTTTGCTTAGAATGCAATGACATCCACCTTTATTTCCTGATTTTTGATATCAGATTGGGTAATCTCAAATATGAAGAAATCATATTCAATTTATCTTTCTTATGCTAAAGAACACAGCAGTTCTGAAAAGTTCTGCAGCAAAATTACACTAGTTCATAAAGCAGAATGCAAGCAATGGGGATTGAATTAAATATCTGTTTTGTAAGTTTGCGAGATTTTTTTATTTTCAGTTTAGAGAAAAACCAAATTTAGTGCTGGCTTAGGAAATCTTCTATGCATATGAGTCATAACTATGCAGCTGATCAGTAAGAGAATCCTGAATGGAAAGGTGAACAAGAGTTCACACATCAAGTTTTTGCACACTAAGCAGAAATAATTTCAGAGGAATATTATCTCTGACTGAGGTTGTTTGCATCCCTTCTCTAACACTTTTCTTCTTAATGCCACACGTGCAGCCTAGAGATTGGAATCAGCTCTGGGACTCTAAATTGCTACTTCAAATGCTGGAAAATACTGAAAAGAGCTCTGTGATTGCTTGTGCCTAGAGGGGTGTTTTAGTTTTCCTTGTCTAATCAACTTTTCTGACTTCTTAGTACGCATAAGTTGTTTTTTTTTTTTTTTACTCTGATAGTTTGCAAGAATATTAACAAGAGGACAGGAATGTATGGCAGAAGTTCTTTGTAAGACGAGAAGAAATAAATTAACTTAACTTACATAGTTTGAGGAACACACGGTTGAAATGCAGCCCATATGCATAGTGATTATTTATAGGCATACAAATTATATTCAAAAAAGAGCCAGATGGCTTTAGCAACACATCTGCTGTCTTCAAGGCAGAACTTCTGAAGCAAACTTGGGACATTAACTCCTATTATAGAGCAGTCAAGAACCAGTAGGGCTACATTTGCTTTGTAGTCTGCAAGAGTTGTATCCTCCTACACAGAAGTTGAATTTAATCTGAAGTCAGCATCAAAGACAGGCTGCAATATTTTGCATTTTAACAGGGTTATCATGCTGTTACTAACTAAATGCAAGGCTGGGAAGGTAGGTCACCACTAAGGCAGAAGCCAATCCTCACACATGCTAAGATAAGTGGTGGTTACATAAATCTTTATGTCAGCTAGCAATTCTGTATATTTTTCACTAATCTTCAGCAGTCACCATCCCTGAAAATCATTCAAAATCTCACTCACACTACATATTCTAATTTTTTTGCTTTGTTTTCCTTAAGAGAAGCTTCTCATTTAAGATAATACTGAGAGGTAATTGAAAGGCATCGTAGACATAAACATCAGAACCATGTGAGTATTAAATACTGATTGATATTAACGAGGGCAGGGTGGGAGTGAAGTCAGACATCCATTAACTACATGCAAAACAAGCATTGGAATATGAGAAGACAAATTGTGAAGGAGTCCTGGGAGCCTGTGTTCTATGATTTCTAATCTCCACCTGAATAGCCACAACTTGTCACAAGTGCTTGAGTTTGCACCTACTGCCTCTTATAGTACTATGTGCTACTCTGAGTAGTATTATTTCTCATTTTCACTTATATTCATCTTTTTAGAAACTTCAGCAGGAACAGAACTCATTTCTTCCCTTCTTTAGCCTCTTTTTTGTAAAAAGCAGAATTAAAAAAATACCCCAAACAGAACATCTTCATCAAAAAAAGCTGAATTTGTCTTTTCTGCTAGAGTGGATTCACTCCTTAGAGTGCAGCTTTGCCCAAGGCACTTTTGGATCCCGTCTGTTTTTCTGGCAGCACGGATAAAACTGGAAGCTTGATCCACTGCACCACATGGATGTCCCACTGCTGGCAGCTTCCAGGCTGTATCTGGCTGGAAGGAGGACGGGGAACCTCCCTGGGCTCTGGTGATGCTCATGCTCCCAGCTGGGCGTTGGGGGGCAGATGGCTGCAGTGGAAGTTGTGCATCCCCTGTGAGCTTGTGCCAGGGGAGATTCCACTGCATCTGCAGCTCTCTCCCAGGACAGATAACTCCCTGTTTTACTGGCCTCTTGCCCAGCCTGCATGCTGGATACTCCTCTATCAGCAGGGTGGCAAAAGGCCCAAAAGGTTGTAAGTCTGGAATATACAGCAGGACCATGCTGCTCCTTTGTTCAGGGCAAATTTAGCTCCCCTTAATAAAAGCACTGCAAATAAAATTCTAATTGTAAGTAGTAACAGAGAAGTTAAAGCATATACAGATACTTTCCAAGTTCAAAAGTTTTCCTAAAATTTGAAAATTCTAGATATCAATGTGTTTGCTTACCTCCCTTAGGGAAGGTACTACTCATGATATTTATGGCTACTCTCTTCCCAGATTTTCAGAAGCTTCTGCAATGATTTTTGTATGATATCAAAATAAAATATTACCCTCTCTTTCCTTATGTATGTCCTTTAATTTTGTTAGGCTGTCTAATTTCATTGAAGCGCCCAATCATCCCAAACAAGCTATTAAGAACTTGGTAGGAGAGGGAGTGAGTCTGACACCTTTGAAATGCTAATTGAATTCTTTATCTGCAAAACCAATATTTGTGTTGTACAGCTCAATGATGGAAGAAAAAAATAATCCATAAGCCTGATGAAATGATAAAATGCATTTGTTTAACTAAGTCATTAAAATTAAACAGTACTTATTCTAGGTTCTTATTTCAATTCGCATGAGATATGAAAAAAAAACCACAAAACAAATGCTAGAGATCACAGGTCTCTGCAAAAATTCCACTGCATTGCCCTTTCAGTTGAACAAAAATCAACCCAAAACTTAGGTATCCAACCCTCATGTGCATCCTATTCTCAACAGTGATATCACCAGCATGACTTGGGCTATACAGAGTGAGCTACCCTGGCAGAATTTTGTCCTTTAAATATTTTTTTCTATCATCCTTTACCATTAAAATGCTCTGTCACACACTCACATGCACACACACATACAATGTGTTTTCCTCCTGCTACTGTTGGCAAGGGGAAAGGCATTTTTGCATCATTGATAACAGAAATTCTGAAAGCTAATAGAAATTTCAGGACTATTTGAGGTTTCCATGTAATGCCTGTCAAGCCCCTTTCTCTGCAGGCTGGAGGAAGGAAACCTCTCTGCTGTTCCTGGCTGTCCCTACAGCTTCAGCTTGCAGTGGTAATTGGGGAAGGGAATAACTCTTGTTAAACATTTGACTGCTTTTCCTTTGGGAGGCTATGGAAACATGCCAGAAGGAGTGATTCTTCAGCGTAACACTTGTGCTCATCTCCAGACCTGCTTCCATCAACTGCATGTGCAAAGCCTCTTCATCCCTCTGAGAGAGGAGTTTCCATAGGGCTGATGCTTCTCTTTTAACATGCAAAGACTGGGTCTTAATGGCATTGGCTTCTTCCACCACCCGTGAAAGCAAAGATGAGAATGCCGGGATTAGTTTGTTTTAAATCAGTGGAAGCACAGCCCAGAATTGCAGCTTAATAAAGCCATTAGCAGGAGTTTGCAGTGCTTGCTCCATGCTTCTTAATATAAGCACTGTTATAAATCATGGGTGCTCAGGCATTCCTTCACCTCCTCACAACTGTGTGTGCAGGAGGGAAAACTGGCACTGGACCTCTCCAGTTCTTCCCCAATGAAACTGCCTGCTCTAGGCAAGGTCTTGCTGGTTAGGCCAAACCACTGTTCCATGCAATTCAGGTATATTCAAACCACTTTCTGCCTATGGTTAACTCCCAACGAAGACTTGAAAAGTAAAAACAATGTGCTTATTAAGGCGAGAACTACAAGAAGGGCAATTTCCTCAGAAAATCACTGAGTGTTGTATTTGGATGGCACGATGCATTTTTGGGGAAGAAATGAAGATGACTTGGATACTTACTAGGCTTCCTGTTCAAGAAATACCTAATAAATCATGTGAGAGATTATTTTCCTGAGAAAATATTGTATTAACTAGAAGTCAGTGGAAAATCTTGCTGTTAAAGCCATCTGTTTCCCTCCCTCATGCTCACAGAAACTCCACATGCGTGTGCCTGCATGAAAAGAGGAGAATGGATTAGACACAGATAAGTATTTGGAACTAGAGGACTGATTGAGTTGAAATTAATTTTAGATGCAGTGAGATGGTGTCAGCCAGGACCAGATCTTTGCAAGTCACACAGTGAACAGCACCATGTGTGGAAGAACACAAGTGAATTTTCCTCTTGACCTTAGGATAAGGTTAGCAAATTCTTGAACATTGATTTAAATCCCTTTAAAGATTTCTAACCAAGGTAAATTCTTAATATGCGGCAAATCTTGTAATTATCACTGTCAAAACATGAAGTATATGGACCAGTAAAATACATACTTCAGGGGCTCTGTATTAATTGTAAAATTAAATTATAAAAGTGACTGCAGAAGGCTGTAATTAAGACTATTTTAAACCAAGGCCTTAGATAGGGGAGAATGATACATAGAGTCACCTGTATCTATGCAAAGCATTCAAATACTGATGAGCAAAGACAAATCTGTGGCCATAATCATGAAAAAATTAAATTATAGGATTTTTAACACAAAAATGTAAATTTATCACATGGGAAGAAGTCACACGGTATATGGGTTATTTTTTTGACACAAATGTAGCTATTCCTTGGAAGCATTAATTACATAATCATTTAATTAATAGGGTGGAAGATTAGGAAATGGGGGGAGGGGGGAATATAAGCTGTTTTCCTGTTGCTCCTGTCCAATTGTTAGGAGAACTGAAATTTTTTAGCACAAAACTCTCACAAAGTAAGAAGTAGCCTGGTGTTTTACTACTAAAATTATTTTGGAATCTTGTCCTGTGGACAGTTAGTCTGGTGACAGAAGAATGAATAGGTGTACATAAATAGTCACATTAAAATTAAAATCCATTACAAACTCAGGATATTTCCATTTCAAATAGAGACACCAACCAATAGTTCTTTGCCATGGGCAAAGGGGGCATCCTCTCATTTTAGAACAAGTGTTCACTGAGAGCTTCTGAGCTTCAGGGATTACCCCAACTCAGAGGGAGGTTCTCAACTGGATGTGTGCAGTTGGCTGAGGTCTCCAGGTGAAATTTAGGTATTGCAAACGAGCTTATTCCCAAAGTACTCAAAGAAGTAGCATGAACCCCTGCTAAGCAAAACCACAAATATGTAACCCCACTTGACTTCAGGTCAAATCAAACAGGGTCAGGGGCAATATTTTGGCTGTTGGTGTAATTGGAATAAGATGGGTTACAGATGTGAGGGAGTTGGGAGAGAAGCAAAGAGAGGGAGGCTGAAGCAGAAACTCTTTGGTTCCCCCCAGAGATGACACTGATTGCCCAAGGGAGTTGTTCTACCTCCTGCTGATCAGCTACCAGTCCTCTCCTACCTTACATAAACTGGAAAAATATCTCTGTACCCATGGAGAAACATAAGTTTCCTTTATTATCTTCATACTGTTTAGTTTGAACACTAGCACACTTAGTGTACAGTAGTCAGAACAGGCTTAATATTTCACACTCTCTTATTATATGTTTCTGTTTCTATTGTTGTGAAACATGTTCTGGCATTTTAAATCATTAAATTTTATGAAATATTGCATGTTTTTCTCAGGAAGATTTCATTATTAAAATAACCACCAGGTTAAAGCAGATATCACAAAACTGTTACTGCCTGAAGTCTAACTTCTAGTTTTGTTTAACCTCTATGATGCTATTCAAGAATCACAATCATATAAAATCTAATTAAATCATTCCAGAAGGGATAATATTACATGCAAAGGGTTCAAGATGGAGAGCAAGAATAATAATGCTGAGCATAATTTGTCTTTCCTAAAGACAGATTAAAGATCAGTAGTAACTGTTCAGTGATAAGAAACTGTAGTTAAACTCATTTACAACACAGTTCTCCACTGAATACAAGCTATCATGCATAATAAGTTTACTATCCTTTCATAAATATGTAAAGCTGATATAATGTTGTGACAGTTTTATGCTTTCTTTCAGTTCTCTTTAATAGCAGACATAAAAAAGACCCCATCAATTTTAATAAGTTTTGGAGAAGGTCCAAATTTGAGTGGAAGAAAAAGTAATGGTGAAGTTCTTGGTAAAAAAAAATAAAAGGAATTAAATAAAGCTAAAAAATTGACCTCAAATAAATTAAAAAGTCAAAATTCAGCTTGAAGTTAATACTGAAGCTAAACAAAACCCCCAAGTGAGACTTGCAGCAACTTTCTATGTTGGAAGGCTAGAGGATTAGGAAAGTCAAATGCATTTACAAACTCAAAAACCTGACCAATTATTTCTGCTACAAGTCTATAACCTGTGGATTTCCATGAGAATTAACCCAGCCTTCACCATCCCAAACTCTAAGATAGATGGACTTATTTTGCTCTGTCAGTTGTGCAGCCAAGTTTCAAGCCTCAGATCTCACTGCCTTCCAGTATGGAAAGCTAACCATTAATATCACACATTGTTATTATTTCCTTCTTTTCTTCACAATGAATGCAGAATTGTCCTCTATAAATGGTTTGATTATCTCCAACATCAAATCTGAAGCTAATAATTTACAGTATTCTACCAAAACATTTCTATCAACAAGCAGACCACAAGGCACATTTCTCATGCACAGTTCTCCTCAAGAAGATTTTAATTCAATAAGAGTCCCATGAGAGAAAAAAATATGGGAATAAACACTGTTTAGGAACTCTTCAGGGAATAGTCACAATAAAAGTCAGTCTTCAGACACTTCAGGTTGCCTTCCCCTGAAAATGCTGTCAAGGCAGAGTACTCATCTTTTTTTCTACTGTTGTTTAAGTGTAGCTGAACAAACCTGATAAAGTTAGTAATGGAGTCCAGATGCATTGCTGCTGCTTTCTGATGCTATAAAGTGCCCTTCAGCCTTTAAGGCCTTATGGTGTTCTGGACTCATCCATCTCACTTTGTGAGGAGATTACTTGTACAAAAAAATATAACACCACCACGCCGCACCCCCTTTGGCAGTTCTGTATCTGCCCAGAAGGCTTTTGAACTTCTGTAATCACATAAAAATCACACACATAGAGAAACAGCAGCACTCTCAGTAAATATCTCCAAACACTGCAGGCCATTGGGGCCCACCTTCCATTTTGCCAAAATGGGGAAAATTGCAAAGGACAGACGCAGAGTTCCTGCAGGCTGATGATGTACCACGAAACAGGCATGGATGGCAAAGCTGTTACAAATCCCAAGTGTTCCACCCCTTCTTGTCCCATAGCACGGGAAACTGGATTGATGAGGAAACTTCCCCCCTCTCCTCACAAAATCTGTGGATTTGGTTGTTTACCTAAATGGCTAGTGAGTACCAGGATGATGTTTTTCTTCAGTTTGAGGAAGATTTTCATTGAAAGGTGGGGCACCACTTCCAAATTTCTTTCTTATCGTGCCTTTGGTGGAATATAATGGAACATGGAATTCCACCATCATGAAAGGAAAAGACAATTGTCTGCTGGCAGCAAAGCTACAAATCCATTCTGTAAAGGACAGTGTGTCTCTTGGTTTGTAAAGTAGGCAGGCAGACCAAGCCTAGAGTTTAGGCTCAGATAATTGTTCTTCCAATGAGCTCTCCAAGGGCAAAAAGAAGGGCTTGGGGCAGGCAGAGAGGAAAAATGAAAGGGATCAGAATCCCTGAAAACAGAGCAAAACACCAGAGCTTATTTAAAACTCTCAGCTGATTTTTAAAAGCTCCTAGCTCCTTAGTGCCTCTCTTTTGCTCCCAACTTATGAGAAACACACTGAATTGAAAATAGTTTAATGTATTTTAAGAAAACATTCCATATTTTTTCTACTCTGAGGTGGGCTAGAAATCATCTAGCTGTTCCAGAAGACTTCAAGGAGGAATTAGCAACACGAAGCATCTCTAGAGGAGAGCACAGATCTGTACCTTGATTCCAAAAGAATTAAAAAAAACCTGTTAAGATCTGTACATCCATTGAGGAAAGGAGACTTAACATCTGCATTCCTTTTAAATCAAAACTGACATTTTCAGGGCAATGATTTTACAAAGAACCATCAAATGAAGGCAGGGGGAAGTAATCACAGTTCTCGTTCAAAAAAAGCGAAAGAAAAAAGGAATTATTTTTGTAGTCTCAGTCACTAAGAGAACCCATTAACTTATATAATTTAATTGTACCCAGCTGAAATGGTAAATATCATGATAGATTTTTTTCTCATGGGTCATTACTTTTGTGGTTAAGTGATTGCAAAGAGATATATGAAGCCTATGGTGGCATTTAGCTTTTAAATATTGAATTTCTTTGCACCTCTAATGCAAAGTGGAAAAAGCTGATGTGGATTGGATTTTTGGCTTTCAGTACAATGCAGTTAAAGTACCCCTTGCAGATATTTCCCAGGCAAAATTCTGCAACATGAGTACCTAATAAATATGTTTTCCTGGAGGACTTATAACCCATTGAGCACCATTTTTTTTTTCTTTTGTTTTTGCCCAACAGAGAGTAAAATTCTTTGCAAGAGGAGGGGTAGGTAACTTTGACTACAAAAGACAAAATATAATGCTGGATACAGAGGATAGGATGAAAACAAAAAAAAAGAGCTTATATTGGTATAGCTCTTGTTGTTCATAGTCCCGGTTTTAATTGAATATTTATAAAAATCAAAGAGTAATACTCGATTAAATTTGAAAATTTAACAAATCCTGCTTACATTTGATCTGCCTTTTTTTTTTGTTTTAGCTGTTGTGGTGCATTGAGTTTCTGAAAAGAACCAAAGTTTTGTGGGAGAAAACAGACAGCAATCAGCTTAACTGTAGCTCCCATCATTTCCCAGAGAGCTAACTTTAAAATAGTTTTTCTTCAAAAATCCCTTACCAACAAACCAAAATAAACCCCAAATTCTCAACTTGTCTTCCAAAAAGATAGTCCTTAACAAAAAAAGTTTCTACTTCTAACATTGACAAGAGTTGGACTAAGGGGAAATTACTTCAAACGGAAAGACAACAGGTTTCCATTAGATATTAGGAAGCAATTCTTTATCAGAAGGGTGATGAGGCACTGGAACAGGTTTCCCAGAGAAAATGCCTGGAAGTGTTCAAGGCCAGGTTGGATGGGGCTCTGAACAACCTGGTCTAGTGCAAGGTGCTCCTGTCCATGGCAGGGGGGCAGGAACAAGATGATCTCTAAAGTTCCTTCTGACCCAAACCATCCTTATGACTCTTTACAACTTGCATGAACTCCTCAGCCCAGCAAGAATTATTGCTTACAAAGCAGTCACTTTGTGGAAGCAGCTGAGATCAGTGTGTGGTACTAAGATGAAATCTAATCTCTTATAACAAACTGTACGACAAAACCATCAAAGTCAGTTTGTAATGAGTATCCTCCACAGTGGTTAGTTTGAGCCTGCACTTCCAACTGCTGGACAAAGCCAATGCAAATTCAGTACTTTTTTTTTTTTCTGACACAAGAGTGGCTGCTAGATTTACAGCACTAAAATGTGAGTCTCCTAGGAACAAGTCATCCCTGACTCTATTTCCAGCCTCTTTTCACAGTATGATTTGGGAGAGTCTTATGGATACTCAACAGTGCCAATAAAGACTTTCTCTCACACTTGGTACATCCAGTCCAGTGAAAGCTTGTGCCTGTCAAGCTGTTTCTTCTAAAATCATGTAATTTAGGTATTTCAGTATTTAAGCATTCTCTCTCTCACTTTCTCAATCTGGTATTTTCTTTTCTTAGAACCTGGTATTTTACTAGATATTCTCCTGCTTCTCTAGCTTCTCCTGCTTCACAGAAGCAGTTTGAAAATTTATCATGTTTGTTTTGGCTTGTTTGATTTTTGTTGTTGTTGTCATTTTTGTTGTTGTTTCTGTCAGAGGTTTTTTCTTTGTTTTCTTTAGTTTTTTAATACTTTGTTAATACTCTTTCACTAGCAGTTATTTCCATATGTAACTACACATATTCCCTTATCTCAAAATCTTACAGAAGTTTTAATCCATAATTTCATTAAGGGCTTTTCTAACACCTCCATCGAGTTTCAAATTATACTGTAGCCAGCTGAAACAAAAGAAGCCAAAGCTATCCTCTTGCAGCAGTATCACATTCCACCATCAAGAGGATATGAAGTGTTTTATGTTCCTTGATCTTGTCAACGCTCTTGGGTTGAGATAGGAGGTTAAAGGGAGGTGACAAGGTTAAATGATTTGACTAACATCTCAAACAAGGCTCAATGTGATTATGAGCCTGCCTCAGCTTTCTAATAACATACGTAATGAGGGAGAATTGGAAGCTTCCCACACCAACAGCTCATGCAGAAGTGATTTGTTTCTCTCCACACCCTGGCCACAATAGGCATCCATATATTTCTTTTAAGAATATTGTCATGGCCCACTAAATTACCCCTGGGCAGTGCTATCAGTGGTGTTCCACTTTGCCCCTTTATTTCTTTCTGTGCCATTACTCTGCACAAGGGTTACCAGAAAGACAGATGAAGTAGGAGTAGATGGGTCTCTAAGGGGTGATATATAGTGGGTACATAATAGAAAAAAGCGAGGATGGTGTTGTAACAGGAATTTTCATTTCTTTCTCCTCATTTCCAGAAGAAATTCCAGACATTGGAAATTTATTGTGCATGGTTATCAGGTTTATATTTTCTTAGACTCTAACTTCTTTTCAGGGAACTTGACTCCTAATGGCCCTATGTTTTTCCTCCTCCATTTTATTTTCTCCTTCATAATGGCAAATCAAAATTCACAGTGGAGGAGAGAATTCCTGATAAATTCTCTTGTCATCATACCAGAAAGTATTTTTATTGACATCAGACAATGAAAAACGTGTCAAAAATTGTTCAGGAGCATCATTTGTGAGCAGTGCAGTTTGACTAGCAGAAAAAGCAGCTGTTCTGGCAGCCAGGATGTTGGAGAAATGTCTGGCAGCTTTTAATGGGGGTGTAAAAGTTGTCATGTGAAGTTGCTTTCGACCTGATGGATTTAATAGTTCCTCAGAGCCATCATGGTCTATCACCTCTATGAGTATTAAGGGACTCCTAAATCCATGGATAGATAATTTGGCTGCCACACTTGCACCGTAAATCCACATCCTTAAAGCCTTCATTAAATTTGTACAGACCATTTCTTAAGTGCAATTAACTGTGCGTTTCTTAAGAAAAGAAGTGGATTTGTCTCCATCTCCCGTAGACTCCATTATTTCCCATCGTCCTTGTGGAAATGAGAATATATCTCCTGCAACTCGTTTAAAAGCATATCCAACTGCTGGGAATTGGAAATAGTTTATAACTTTGGTACTCCACCTGTATCACTACAGAGCACCAAACAAAGAAAACTTCCCCAGCTGGGTCCTAGTTTGGTTGAGCTTGGTGAGGTTTATGAAATACTGACATAGCTGTGGGACACATCAGTTTGTGGACAGACTTGTCCCGTTGATTTATTAAATTTTGCACTAGATTAATTTGTTTCAACTGTGACAGCATAATCAATCCACTTTATCCACCACTTCTTCTGGGCAGCTAAAATACACTGTAAAAAATATGGAAATCTGTGCATTTTGATTCATCACATTCTATCATTAAAGGTTAACAAACCAGTCAAAATCATTCAAAAATCATTATTTCTAAAAGTTGCTGAATAATCACTTGAAAAATATCACTAGATTTCTACTTTGGCAATAAAATTTCTGAAGCAAAGCTACCATGTCAGTTAATACCCAGCGATGTAACTTTTCAACTAGTTTAAACCTGCACACAACACAAATTCTTGATTAAAACAGCAAAACAAGATATTCATTGCTTTATAATACGAACCAGTGTTTTCAAGAAAACATTATTTGCACAAATACTTTTCATTAAAGTGGTATAAGCTTGCATAACTCGCAATACCTAATGAAATGAACCTAGATACTCTAAATTCTCACTGCTAGGGAAACACTGTGCACCTTCAGAATCAAGTACTTACACAGCATGTACAACTATCTCATGTTGGTTTTGTGGAAGGAAGTTAATTTGACTGCATGAATAAAATAACTTACTTTCTTAATTAGACATTTTAATCAGAGATCCATTAGCTAATCAGAGCTAATCAGTGTTTCATCAAGACTGTAAATAGGCAACTTGGGATAAGATGGTCAGGACTCACAGGCTTGCATGCATAATAGGAAGCTGAGGACATTCTTTTTGAAGATTTATCATTGAAGAAGGACCTAAAAATTGTCATCATTTTGACACACACAAAAAAAAAATCGAGGACAAGAGAAGTTATTCCTCCTCATCAGCAGCTCATTACAGTAATTTTGAAAAGCGTATGTGAGAGAGAAAATTTGGATTCTTTTCATATTAATGCCTGGCCAGCTAAAATTGAGCTTTAGAATTCAAACTAATGTGGTGCTGGGAGGTCAGTCAGCAATATGACATTGGCATTTGTGTTTAATCTGGGATTTTTAGCATTCAAGCCCTAACTGAATCTCTGCAAATGCCAACAGAGCATTCACAGTATGCTTTTCAAAGCTGGGCTTTCAGTCACTGCCTCCTCAGATTTCTTATCTAAGGTGATGGTGAATATTTTTAAGAAATTAGTAAAATGAAGAGAAAATTTAGGCTAATAATAAGAAAATTTACTGGTTTGCTTTATGGATTGCCAGATGAAATATTTACAATGACTCTTGCACCAAAACATATCTTTTTCTCAAGGAAGACCTTAATAACTGTGACACTAACTGTAGTATTAGGTGTGTAGTGATCTGGCAAACACAGTTCACTTCTCCTTTAGTACCTTAGGCTATCCAGAAAAAAAAGGGATAACATAAAAATTAGGCAATCAACCATATGTAAGAAAAGACCTACTATGACTGTTTCATATTCAGCTACCTCTTAGAAACTCACCTAAAATGTGGAATTGTTAATTTTGTGTTTCTTTTGCTTATTTGAATATAAAATATCAACTAAAATTGATGCCACAAAAAAAATCAAGTAGGATAAAAAATTTCCAGAAAAGTGAAACTTCTTTGGATGGGGAAGAGGTAAAAGTCAGCCAGGTCAAATTGTTCCCCAGAATGGGACAAAATGAAAAAAGCTTTTACTGATTATCCAGGCTACTGGGGATCAAAAGGAATCCTATAATGCAGAAGGTTGAATTTATTTTTTTCCTCATCAAAAGAGTACTGTTACATTAGGAAAAAAAAAAAAATGCTGGCATTTAATACTCAAGTTAGTATTTGCAAACTAAAACAAATCTAGTTACTTCAACAAGATGCCATATGGTCTGTGAATTTGCACTGTGCCAAGTTGGAAGAGTATTTTTTTTTTTTTCAATGGATGCCAAAAAACTATACTGAGTAGTTCAGCGACTGTATTGTTGAAACCCTTCACAGAAGTAAGGATTTACCAGATTAAATTAATAGAAGACAAAGGAAATTATACAGAAGTTAAAAGGAAGGGGAAATGGGAAATGGTCCCAGCAAAAAGTCCTTGTTAGTTAGACCTCTGACAGTGAAAGAAAATGGTTCTGCCAGAGCCTTTTCAAGTTGCCCCTGAACACCAAGGAGAGGGTTACAAAAGAACAGGGCTGAGCTTCCTTGGTACTCCATAGGCAAGTTCCTTCCTCTGCCACAGCATTTTGCTCACCGTTGGAATTGCTGGGTACAGATAACCAAGTGTGTGACATTGATTCTAAACAGATATTGGGAATTTCCTTTGTTGTTTGGGATGGTGGGAGCAACACCTCTTTCCTATGTTAGATAACACAGATATTGTATAAATAACAAAACAGTAAAAACTCCAAACCCACACCAAAAAAACCAACGTACTGCTTGTTTCCACCCTCTCATCCTCAGAAATTTCACCTTTGAAATGAGCATGATAATTTCTGATAATCTTAAACACTATCATTTTTTTTTCCTTTTTATTTAGGTTGTATCTGACATTCTCACTAAGTTTTACTGAAAGGTAAAGCACTGTATTACCACAAAGCCTTTCAACACTACAGACTTATTATGTACTGCACTGGAAGACAGAGGGAATACCAAAAAAATTACTCAAACAGCAACGAGGAGGCTGACAGAGGGAGGGAATGACAGGGAAAATTGAGGTCTGAGTTTAAGGGTTCATTGAATTTTCCTCAGCAAACAACATTAAACGTTTTGTTTTGTTGTGTTTGTTTTTTCTTTTTGGTGATATGAGCAGTTTTTCCAGTAGAAGTACATAAACTACTACTTCATTTAATCTAACACAGCCAAAAAGGGCTTTAAGAGGATAACGTGAATCAGATTTAAACTAATGGCCCAGATAAATCTTGCTAATCACTGGAGCCACCTAGTTTCAGCAGCCTCATTGAGAAGAAGCTGCTTGCCCTCTTGTCTGAGAATCTTCCTGGACAGCTGGGAAGCATCAAGCTTTATCTGCAAGTCTCAAAAAGTGCACAGCATATTTGAATTTACTGGACATCAGCGTTGCTGTTAATCAGGCTCAGTGGCCTTGTTCTGTGAAGAAATCCCTGAAAGTCCTCCTAGTCCCCTTTCCTGACGTATGAGAAATGTTTGCTTTCTTAAAGATAAGGGGGGAAAAGATATAATGCAATGAATGGGGAAATATTACCTATTTCTATCTATTCAGATAGACTTGCTGGTTCACCTGAGAGTGACACAAAAGTAATGTAGATTTGATAGGTTTTCATAACCAAAACACACGAAACATAAGTATGTGGAGAAGAAAAGGGAAATTAACTGCAAAACCTGTGCAAGGAAATAAAATTCCTCCTCTGGCACTCTCTTCCAGTGAAAATGGATGGATCAGTAATTTCATATGTGAAATGCTGTTTTTTTTCTTCCAGCTCCAGCTGCACCTCTTGCCTTCAATCTTTCTGCTTCCTTAACAAATGGGGAAATGCAGCATTCACATGGAGAGAACCCGTTTGATCCTCAAAGGTGATCAAATTAAGGCCTGGCTAAGAGGATTTTTAGGATGAACAACACTAAATACCTCACACCGATTATCCATTGTTCTTCCATCTGCTAAGGGCCAAGGGAATATGCACTTCTCTAATGACTGTGGGCTCAGTCAATCTAATCCATGTATTTACCCTCTCTGTACTTGGGTACTGCATTATAACACATGAGAAGATGAAAGGAGACTTAGAAACAGCTCGAGTTTGTTCCACCCCATTACTTAGAAGCACACAGCCTCCCTATCTCACCACCTGATGACAGCAGACACTATATTGCCTCCCCAATAAGCACTAAATCAATAAAGGCTCGCTGGAGCTGGCCCGTTCTGCCTTCAGGATCCTCTCTGACTGAGATACACGCGTCCTAAGCTGCAATCCCCAGAAATAAAATAACAATAAATAACCCGAGATGTAGGAACAAGATGCAGAAATTCCTTGGCAGCAGGGACTGCTGCAAGCTCCACTGGTATTTATGGTTCCAAACCCACAAAAGCCTGGGCATATTCCAGCATCCCTGCTTCGGTAGGACTCCTCTGGGCTCAGGGGGAGTGCCATTATGCAATCAATTTCATGGCTGGAATCTCAATACATATAATTTAAGCAAAATAAAATTAAATTGATGGGTCACCAGGTCATTTGGAAAGAATGCTTTTCTGACAATCAGTCCAGCCTGCCTTTTCTTTGCTGCTATAATCTCCACCCTGTAAAGCGAAGGAGTTAGAGCCATTATCTGTGTTTGTATTTTATTATGTATGGGCCTGAGCTAACAGTGAATTCTCTTCCTGGGTTATCATAAAATATTACAGTGGTGTCTGGCTTTGCTACTGCAGTGAAGTGTCTTATCATGTTTGTTCTTAGCTCCTGATTTCATGGGTTTTAAACTAGAGAAAAATGAGGTTAGAAGTCAGCAAACCAAACCAGTGCCTAAGAGAAATATTTTATTTTCAGCTGAGCTGATAAAATATGATTTTCTCCTTACATATTCAGCCCTCGTGTATATGCATCTATAGATGTGTAGATGAGATGGACCGTTTTTGCCCAGACCCCTTTTGTCATGTTATTTTTGGAAGACTGCTTTGTTTTTTGAAAACAAACTGGAAGCGAGATTAATTTAAAATATGTTAACTAGTTTCAAACAAAAAATAAACTAAGGCAGACAGAAGAGATATCAAGGATGTTTTAACAAAAGCACTCTCAAGATATTCTACCCAACATATCCATTTATCTGAATCTGTGGTCTTCATTAAAAAGTCAGATTTTTAAAAACTACAGGTTTTTATATCTGAGTCTTAAAAAAAACTCCTGTTCAAATATGAAAAAAGATTATTTCAAAGAAAAGTTTGAGAACACACCACACTGCCAAGTTCTCTATGTTACTATGCACCTAATATTCACGTGATTGTTTTCCAAATTACATGAGGTAACTTCATGTGTTGCCCACTAGCCTAATATCACACACTCCAGGATGTTTTAGCAGTAATTCATTTCAAGTGTGCTTCCCTCACCTTGCAAAGAAATACCTCATCAGAGGAATCCACTTCTAAAGAATCCATGTTAAGAACAACATGTTGAGATTAGGCCAAACATCTCTCATGAATAATATAGTAGAGATTAGAATTTCACATATATGATGCCAAATAATAGACATGTGCAATAGATGAGTATTTTTATATATCTAGTAAGAAAAAGATCAGGTAATAACCGTCTCTCTCTTTGGTGTGATACATGTTTCTCCTGTTGGACAGCAGTTGCTCCAAATCATAATGACAGTTTAATATTTCAGCATTGAATTCCTACCCACATAGAGTTTAAGGAGGTAAAAATAAATTCTCCCATTTCTCTAGCTGACAGCAAAAGGTCTGAACAGACTGAAGCCCAGGTTCAACACCTGTCCAGGTAAAGAGAATGATCCCAGCCCCTTCAGACCCAAAGGCTGCCTGAGTGCATCCAGTTCTCATTTTCCACAGGAACAGGGAACAAAAATGCTCAGGCAAATATTCTTGGCAATGCAGCCTAACCACTAATTCAAGTCTGAGAAACACACAAACTATGGAACATTCCAGGTAAGCCAAGACCATTAACTAGAATGTCTTTTCTAGCTCAGTTTCAAATGCCCAAGTCTGACATTGCTATTGTCTTTATGCCCACGCAGGGGAGAGAAAATATTTGGTCTGAACAGAGGAACAATTCATATGAAGCAATGGTGATTGAGCAGAGCACGATTTCCAGGTTTTTCTGAACTCCTCAGTCCTGAATTTTATCCTCAAAAGACTATAAACAAAACTAACAGCTAGGATAAAACTACTTGCAGAAGGCTGAGTGTTCAGGCCTCAAGAAAGGGTTTGCCAAGCAAACTTGGACAATGTATTACACATCAATAATCACCAAAAGCAGCAGTGAAAGCAGCATCAGCAGGAACTAAGGGGAACAGTTTAAAATACACATTTTATAACCTTTCGCAATCTAGCTATTTTAATTATTCAATAAGAATTCAAAGTGGGAGGTTAATAAAATTCATCAGTAGGTGTTCTTATCAATGAGCAGAGCTGTGAAGCCTGCATGATGGTCTATCAATAAACTAAGAGGGCTGAAATCTATCATTAAATTGTAAGAAGAAATGTATGTATTTCAATCCAAAATACTTGTCTACAGTAGGCTGATTTCAAGGGCGAACACAGTTGGGGCTGAAAACATTACAAGTGAGAACTAATTTTCAGCAGAAGCCTGTGGTGTAAAGAGAGCCAAAAGTAGAAATTAATCAGTTTTCATGGCAGATAAAAGGTGTCTTCCCAGTCTTCACTAGAGAAATGAGTTAGATGTCTCAAAAAACTGGTTTTATTGGCCCAACAGCATACCTCCCACATAAAGGAAATTAATTTTGCAATGCATTTTTCTCTCACTTACTTGTGTATGCTTACACATTTGTCACTCTGATAAAAGTTCTTGCAATATGATATAAATTATGTGAATGTACATATCAAGCTTGTAGATAAGTGAGTTTTAATTCAAAGTGTATTCAGGGGCCAAATGCATTTCAGTACAAATTCAAGATGCTTATTAAGTCATAAGTATTGCTCCATAGAAGAGCGAATTTACCTTATTTTTTCATTTTATCTTTTTGTCTCACTATTTTTTATGCATATATTGTATATACCATTTTGTAAATATGATTGCCACCTTGCATAGGGAGTTCATTCAAAGTTATGGTTTTTTTTTAATTAGTATTTCAAATTAGAAATAAGCTCAAAGGCAAATTCAAGGGTTTGGAGTCAAGATAGAAGACACAGTAAAAAAGATTCATGTGTTTTTAGCCTTCAGACCTTTTATGTTATGTTAATAACCCTTCATTATTAAACCATGATTTGAAGAGATTTGAACACTAAGAGAGACACTTTACTTGATTCTCAGGAGCCAAATACAGTATTAAACAGACTTCTCATTATTTATTCCTAGAAATCAGAACAGGAAACAAATTAACTGAAAACATCCAAGAAACAAAGCTGAAATTAGTACTGTGAGAAAGAGGAGGAACATTCTTTATTGTTCTCTCACCCTTCCCACTTTTTTTGTTTAATTTTTTTTTTTAGGACTCTTCTTGCTTGTGCCTGCAACTAAGAGTTAACATATATGCCATGAGAGAGCTATATCAAAATATTGCATTAGGATGACATTTCAGATTGCTGTACAGCTCTTCTAAAATGATTAAAGCTAATTCTAAGAAATCAGAGTAATAGCTGCTATTAAAAACCAAACTCAACTCCTGGGCTTCCTGGAAAGTTTGACATGACAGATATCTGCAAGACATTAATAATACAGAATAGAAATTAAGAGACCTTGGATCTGTTCCTGGCTGTGATATCAATTATTTGTGTTCTCTTGGGAGCAGGACTAAACTCCGTGTATTGGGGCTGACCTACATGGAAGGATCCAGACTTCTATGAAACCCTGGGCAAGGCAAATGTCTAAACCTATTACCTGCTAAGGTAGGTATACACTGGTTCCTCACCCATAAAAATGAGGAAAAGCCGTTGCTTCCATGCAACCCATAAAATCTTGCAAAAACATATGCTTATCACTGTATTCAGGCTGCTGAGGATACGTGCTCCCGTAAATGCTGCAGCAGGGCTTCCCTTCAAAGAGCTCGCTGCTCCAGTCTGGGAAGAAAGCCAAACCTGGAGTAAATATGAACAGCTCAGTGCTGAAAACTCATGAGAGAAGTGGAGGAGTGGCTGCCTGCAGCCATCCTTGCAAGATCCACTTTGTCCGTAGCTGAAAATTTGTTGATTGGCCATCACAGGCATTGCCAAGAGCACGGGAATAGAGCAGGGTAGTTTCCAAAACAGCACATGGATGCAGGAATTTTTGTCCCCTGCTGAAATGATCATTGCTTCCACATTACAGGCATTCTACTTTTTCTTGTTTGGAGATGTTTATACAGCAGGTAAAGGCCCAGAGTGCTAATTTTAAAGAGGCCCTTTCCTAAGAAAATATAATAAAATTTCAGCAAAATTCTTTAAAAAAGACAAAAATCTTATACCGCTTGCTGAAATTATTCTCTTTCCTTTCCTCTATGTGTTGTCCTAAAATTAACAGCATTTTAACAGATGCATTAGCATTGGATAAGCTCCCCTAAGTGTTTCCTTCCAAGCAGCCTCTTCTCCCATCTTTTGATAACCTTATTACTTATTTTCAGTGTGTGATTTTCACAAACTTCTGCGCCAAGACATGGTTATAACAGAGAAACGACTTTACAGATGGATGTTGTTAGAATAATGGCCGCAGCACAAGTTCTCTGTTTCACTATCAGTGCGACCTAATTTGGGGGAAACTTCTGGTTAACCTTCAGAGAAGACAGAAACCCCATTCTATCTCACTTCTTGCACCATGACTGTTCTCTGGTGGATCCAGCATGAAATGGTTACAGTAGAGAACCAGACAACTTTTGTTCTAATTTTCAGGCAGGTTTTCAGCATTGCCTATGTATTAGAAATCAGGAATGAATTTTGAGTCATTAATACACACTTACAAAGTGTTTTACACCACCCACCTGTCCTTTCCATATGCAACCATTTACAAGGAGCTGAAAGAATTTTCAGCACACCTTTGAAAATTTTTATAAGCATTCCAGCAAAAACGTACATATGACCCCTCTCTGGAAAAAGGACTCAAATGTATCCCAAAATATGTAGGTTTAACAAACCACACCTCTTTAGTAAGCAGTCCTTTTTAACCTCCCAAGCAGCACACCAGGGGAACAGTTTCTGTCCCTAAATCCTGAGTCATTCCATCCCCGTTATCACTGGTGGATAGCGAGGACACAGCCTTTCTAACAGTGCAAGGGTTTTCAGTATGAAATACAATTTTAGCAGAGATCCAATGGCTTCAATCTGGAAAATTAGATAAGCTCAGTTTCTTAAACAGTTAAAATCACAATAAACAATTTCCTAGTGGCATGACAGCAACTGAAATCCCCAGAGGTGTTATCTTCTTGTGGATATACTTGGACTACACAGGAAGTTATTGGCTGATGAAAAAAAAGATTCCTCTCTGAAATTATATAGCCTCTGCATTGCAGGAAGTTGTCAGCATTATCAAATTGCTCACTCTGACATGAATAATAAATCAGTGATTCCACAAAAGAGTTCAGTAGTGTCACTTACATTTTTCTGAGTTTTATGAGGAACAGATTCTCTCTTAGTTTGTGTTATGGTGTAAAATACTCCATTTATAAGTTCTGCTGTAACAAAACCAAGAGTTCTCATTACTGTGTGGAAAGTCATATTGTAAGCAAGGAAATCAGCCAACAGACTGATTGCACAATCTATTTCCTCTGAACACAGGAAACATTATCCCTGGTATGGACATAATTTTGGGATAAGGACTCTACCTGAGCGGTGTGGTGTGTTGGGGGCACAGCCACCCACAACTCTTCCCTTAGTGGAGGTCTCAGTCTCAGTCTCCCCATGACCAAGGAATCCATGGGAATCCATCCATCTAAACCAGGACTCATACTGAGTCTTGGGAGCTGCACTAAACTGGATAGTTTTATTTTAGTCTATTTTACACATAAGAAACACTTCCATAAAGTTTGTCAAGAAACAGATTGCAAACATGCAAATGAAATCTACCAAATTTCTTGAAGGGCTTGGAGAAAGAGAGAACTGATTCTATGGCCCCGACCAGTTTCTTTTTTCATAGAAAATGTGAATTTAACCACTGAAGTGTGTAAAATATTTGTGGAAAGAATTATTCTGTATTTGAAAGTTCTACCAAATGGGAGAAAGAGCGAGAAGACATTAGGTAGCAAAAATCATTTACTCTGTGTATCTACTTGCAATCTTACTTACAAAAAACCCCAACCAAACCAAAAGGAAACCCTCCTCAGGGACTGCTTTTGTGTGCATATGCCCTCTGAAAAGGCAGGATTTATATCTCATTACGCCATTAAGAAGGTTTTCTGAGATTAAAGGAAGATAATCAGCTTTCAAGTTTCCCCTGAAAACAGAAGTCAGGTCTAAAAGCCATACTGACAATGAACCAGACACTCTTCACAGGTAAGGCAGAAGGGAGGTGGTGGCCACACACCAGTATCACTTTACTGTTGGGAAAGCTTAAAAAAGCCTCTTTATCCATACTTTCATGCCCTTTAATTCAAGAACTATCCAAACAGAAATTGCTGGTGAGTTTTTATGTTATGATTTCTACATCCTTTATTTACTTCCTGTAAAACTGCTGCCAGTTTCTGACTTTCTTCCAAGCTCCAAATTATTTCAAAATGCGGCAGTCCCATTCAGAAAGTGATGTTTCATTTCAGGAGCTCCACATGTGTGCAAGCTCACACAAGATTAGTGGATCCAGCTTTGAATTCATTTTTCAAAGTGACACACAAAAGGATCACATATGGTTCATATGGAAAATGACTGAAAGGTTTTAAGGGTATTAACTTTCCAAAATTTTGGTAAGAAGCAACATTTTCTAAAGATGGTTGCAAGATTCTCAGAGTTGCATGACATTACATCCCCTTATCCCTCCTATTAATCATGACCAATGTCCAACAGTATTTTTAGAGAGTTATGTGGAAATACAGGCTGCTCCTAGACCATGTTCTCCTCCTCTCTGTCACAAACTTTGTCTAAATTCTCAGTAGTTTGGGATTTTGTTCAGAAAAAAAGCAAAGAAGTTATCATATCACCCAGGTTTATCAGGCCCCTAGTTTATTATGACAATATTTGCATTCCATATGTAAAAGAAACAGAACAAAATCTGACATTACAAGGGAAAAAGAAAGACAGCATTCTTTTGCTTATGCTACATCCTTCAAGTAGAGTTCTCCCTGCACTGGGCTGTTCACTTCTGGAGACAGTGTTATAAAAGTAAACCCCAGAACAGCTCCCCATGTTGGAATTAATTTTAGGTATCCTTTGTGTTAGATATAACAGATATTTTGTACATTAACATCATTTGTTTTTAACTACTAACAAACACAGGACTTCTTAATCCTGGTAGCTTTTATTTACATTAAATTTATTAACTCCTAGTGTTAGCTAAGCTGGATCTCGTTTCTAGCCTCTGAAGGGTAATTTGGAGCATCATTGAGAGACTAAATGATGACATTAAATACCTGGCCTTTCTTAAAGAGACTCACCAAAAGTGGCGAAAAAATGATTAAAATTTCTTAACATCAGAAATCTTCTCTGCAAAATATTGAGTGAAGTCGTTTGCTACTCTTTAAGTTAAAGTTGCCCTCCTGTGCCTTGAAACCCCCTTCAAAAAGAAAAACACATACTCTGAGCAGACACACAGTTGGCCAAAACATCCTGGAATTTTTTTTTTTTTTTTTGGAGGCAGAAGAGAGGGAGGGAGGGAAGTGCATGTGTGTACACCACAGTAATTCTAGGGGGAGTTGTATTCTTTCTTTAAACTGTGGTATAGCAATTTCCTTGCCCATCTGTAAACAAATATCAAAGGACAGGCGAGACAAAGAAACTGAGCAACTTGATTTTATCTGAGGAGTCTGGTTAGTCTTTGAATTAGCAGCCTAATTTATCTGCTAATTCCACTTCTTAATCAAAAAGCTGTCTGGAAGTCAGACATTAGCATACATCATCAGTTTGTCAGCTGGAGAACAAATAGTAAACCTTGTTTCTCTCATATCACCAATGTTAGCTGAGCATATAAATCAGAAAATATCTTATAATATTCAGGAATACAAGAGGAAAAAATGTAATACAGAACAAAGAAAATTATAAGAATTCTTGTAGTCACATGAGAAAAAACTATGTTCTGCTCAAAGCAGGGTCTTTACTGTCCATATTTAAAAATAGCAACCTTTGAGAGAAGGAGGTATTTTTGCATTTGAAATATATAATAATACTAAATCTGAAAAATACCATAATTAGCTCTGCTTTCTTTAGCACCCATGGTGAGGAACTTGATGGAACTAATCTGTATTTCCCAAACTGATCCAGTTTCATCAAAAAGAGACACCAAATTCTACCACTGCCCTATTTTTTGTTACTTAAAAAAGAACAACAACAACTAGTAATATCTGTGTTCATCACAGTTTCAAGTTGGATTCAGGAACTGTGAGATGGCCTCTTTGGATGCTCTGCATTATTTATTTGGAAGCCAAGAACAAATCACTCATTTAGGCAAGAGCAGATAATAGAGAGCAATAACGTGTTACTAGATATCCATCATGCTTTAGCACTGCTTTTAGTACCTTAGACACTGACACTTGTTGGCCCATCTTCAACATTTTAATCTCAACATGAATGTACTGGAAAATGAAAGAAACTGAAATGGGCTCTCATTATTATATTGTCACCAAGAACATTGATTAAGTGGCCAGGTGAGGGGCTGCTCCTGTGAAACCAGCTGCAGGTTTTCCAGGAGTACAAACAGCTGCTGTTATCACCCCACCGTATATAACATTTTTGTGTTGGAGGAACTAAGCCAGAGAAAAACCCAACTTTAACACAGAAGCTGCTATTCATGAAAAATGTTCACTTTGTCCAAATATATCATCCAACTCCTGTTAATCCTCAGAACTTTTAAGCACGTTCTCATTTCTCAAGCCATTTCTCTGTCTCAGCATCTGTCTCAAAAAGGGGAAATTGTTTCAAGGTTTTCTGTCTCCATGCTGCTCCTTAAAGGCTGAAGGAACAACAAAGAGGTATTTGCAAGCTGTAAATGGCATCAACTGGGAAAATGAGAGTCTCATCCCAGGACTAATTCAAATTGGCTTCCTTGAACGGATGTTAACTATTGGGGTTACTCTCAAAATGTTCTTCAAGTCAAAGAAAGTTTATGGTCACAGAGTTGAGCTCTAATTTTCCTTACACCATCCACTCTTAACAGCAAGATTCCACAAACAGTAGATTCCCCCACACTCAGATATATGCTTGAAATTTAGATAATAGATTTGTTCAAGGTTTACTAAAAAAGTCATGAACGGTCAGGTTAATTTTCAACTTCAAAACCTGAAATGTGTTTCTAATAAATTCGTCAAAAAGTTCCTATATGCAGGCCAATTTTTTAAAAGTAATATAGCTCCTGCAGGGATTAATGGTTAGAGTTCTTATCTCAAAATTATTTCTAATAGCCTTGGTTAGCAATTATTGCACTCAGTAAGATCCCCTAAGAAGTCAGCAGTCTTTTGATAGCAGATGGCAAGTCACAAAATAAATCTGCAGAGATTTTTCAGATTCTTTATATAGTAACCACAATGTCCTTTGTATAGTAAGTGTCATTTCATACTCCTTGAAACTAAAATTGGTTAAACACACATTAGAATTCTGGACACATGGATCAATGTAATTTTGATATTTAGTGCTGGATGTGCTATGTATTTCCTTTAGAAGTCCCAATGCCACACTAACTTATCTTTCATTTACTTTTTAAAAAAGGAAAAAGAACTCAATTGCCATGCATTTTTCAATTTAAAGGATTTTTTCATAAGGCTACAAATGTTCAATTACAACAGAAAATAGGAGGGGCTGACACACCTTGAAGAAAGCAGATAACTTTTTGAATTAAACAGTTCTGGAAATTGTAGCAGTTGCTGATGTGTTGTGAACATGATACCAACCTAAACTCACACAGAGTTCCAAGAAAGGTTTTGTTTTGAGTAGGTAATGGGTAGAAAATTCTAATTGAACCAGATTGTAAACCTAACCCTCTAATGTTGAAATACACAGACTCAAACTTAATATATCTTTTCCTCCATTCATCCCTTCTTTTTAATACATGTACTTATTTATGTTTATGCAGGCCCTCTTCTAAGAAATTTGCCTTCACATAAAAAAAAAAGGAAAAACCCACTCCTCAATGCCTACACAAACTATTTAGAACCTGTTTATACTTTACTACCACCCTTCTCAACTACTTTCTAGCTTCCATATAGACTAACTTTAAAAAAGTTTTAGTCTGTAATTATTCCTTTATTTGCAGTACTGCCTAGAACTGCCACACAGTAAAACCAAGCATATTATGAAAATGAAGTTCAACAAATTACATTTTAAAGTTTGACTTTTATAATTCTAGAACATCACAGATGACCTTTCATGTAATAGAAATAAAAGAACATGAAAACATCTTGCTTGCCTCCTAACAACAAAAGTTTATTTAATTTCTTTCTCTCCTGCCTTCCTACAAGAAAGCAGAAAATTATTACCAGCATGGAGCTATAGGCATTGTTCTATCATGACAACATGGGATCTGTTTGTCTTAAGGATGATCAATAATTGAGTTTCTGGAGTATTGAGACCCTCAGCAGAGCTCCTTTACTTTTACATATTCCTATTGCAAAGTAGCGTGAGGAATCTTTTCCTTTTAATGAGGAAAATTAACCTTTTTTTGCTCTACCAGCTTTGTGATAGGAATCTCCCAGCTGCATGGTTTTTAATCTGTAACCTTAAAAAAAAAAATTAAAAAAAAAAAAAAAATCCCTCACTACATTCTCTTAGCAGGAGTATTAATGAGATGCAGCTATAAACATCTTAAAGACTTTGTCCAAAGACAGAAAATACAAGGCAGATTTTTAGTGGGCATTCCCTGAAGGAATGGATAACATTCTAGTTTGCTGCAGCATGGACAGTGCAATTCCCATGTTAGCCACCAAACAACACTATTGTATCCCTCTGAGGCATTACACAGCACTGTATATCCCACTCTGAAAATGGGATTTTTACTTTGGGTTTTTGTGTTTACATAATTAATTTCTTTTATTTAGAAAACATTAAAAAAAAGTCTATTTGCAGATCTGACTGTCCCAATGCCAGCCTAGGTGACAGATGGAGACCCAGCCAGGGGAAGGGAGGCTCCCTTTCTCCAGACTCCTCAGGGTGGGCAGCTCCAGAAAGGAAGACATCTCTCCTTTCCTCGTACTCAAACAGTCACTTTGGGCTGGGAATGGCAGAACACAGGGAGGGAAACGGTGTCTCCTGTGCTGCTATTTCCAAAATCCCAGGGAGAGAGAAGTATTTGTGCAAAGATAAAAATGTAGTTACCATAACAGCCTGGATAACACTCTTTTTGTGCCCTCTACAGCAAAATTGGTGTAGAAATGAGGTGCCTGTGCCTGAGTGGATCATTGGACCTGCTCACTGAAGCCCAGTGAGCACCAAATTCATTCCTGTCTCTGAATTTTGTACCTCCATGTCTCAGTCAATGATTACTTAGGCTTGGCTGTGTTGAGCTTATGGACAATATCAAACATTTTTTGTGGCTAACAGAGGATCAAACATTTGCAAGTCTCCAATACAACTGATACAATGGTTTCTCCAAGAGGGATCAATGACTTTCATCAATATTATTTCTGCAAAATGTTAATGATATGAATGACATTAAGTCAAATTGATCCAAACAAAAATAAGCACTTGGTATTAATATATCGAGTATATTCAGGCCATATTGCTGCTACAATAAAGGAAAAAGATCAATTCAAGCATTGCCAAATAATAATTTACTAACAATCAAATTACCAAAAATCAGATAAGCATGTGTAAGACGTCCTTTATCAGCTGGGTTGCTTTGATGAAATTCCACGCTGGAAGATTTTTAATCTTATTTTTTCAAAATTTAAGAAATTCATTGAACAAATACAGGAAGATAAATTGAAAAAACCCAAACAAATAACACAGTAACTGGTGGATAAGTTTTTCCCTGTCTTGCTTTAGTAGTTTTTTGTATTACTTCTCCCAGTCTGATTTCAGCATGAATGTGAATATTATTATATGACGACAGCTCAAGACTCCCAAAAGATGGTTTTTTTTCCTAGTATAATTTTCTAAAATCAACATCCAAGATGCTCTAAAGGCATGGGAAGTTACCAATATGAAAGAACAACAGTTTTTCCAACAGGTACAGTCACTCCACAGTTCTTCCTGGTTGGATGCTTTTGCTCATCCCTTAGAAATCTTACAAACAGTTAAAAAGGGATGTGAGCTGGAGATTTGTCTCTGCTGCATTCTCCAAAATCTCAGCTGGGGGGTTCACACATGAAGTTGTTCTTGTGACTAAAAGTAGGAATCAGGAGATCTTAGAGCTGCTCTTGCAAGAAACAGACCTCGAGCTGCAGTGAAGCTTCTCAAATACTTTCTCCATGAGGTCACAAAGGTAACCTGACAGATTATCTGCTTAATGCTCAAAAGGAACTCCAGCATTTTCAAATGAAATAGTCCATAAGGCTGACAAAGCACTATCATCATAAGTCGTTATAAAGTCATCGTTGTTACTGCTCTACCACAAGATCTCAATAATGAAAAAACAAAGATCTCATTTTATTATGCTAAAATAAACACTGAAACAAAGTAAATGGCAACTAGCATGCAAGAGTGCATAATTTATCCACAGTTACTTACACTGGGGTTATTGTTACATTACCCAAGAGTCTGAAAAAGTATCCACTACAAACATGACATCTACTGTAATCCAGTCAGAATTTCATATTTAAAAGTATCATTTGGAAAGTAGGGAAAAAAGTAAATTAATTTTGAATACATAAATATTCCTAGAAAATGCTGTTATTTCACATAGTACCTCTGCTTTCCTAGACTTATGTATAGAATTGTGACATTACACATTCAATATATTTGCTGCAGAAGTACACTACATTAGCATAACCAATCTCAAGCTAACAAAAAACCCGAAAACACCAAAATTGTAAAAAAAAAAAAAAAAAAAAAAAATACTTGAAGGAAAGCATATCACCAGGAAAGAATAAAAAGCAGAAGACATATTACTACAGTCTGAATAATGTCACAGTCCATTATTGATTAAAATGATTTTACCATGACATTTCATTCATCAGATTCCATTTCTCATTACACACAAACCCTTAATATTTATCAAGCTTACACAAGGCTTTTCTTCTCATCAAGCAATGCATTTCCTCTCTCCCCTTTAAAACTGGGTTATATTATGTTGAAGGGTCTACACTGTCTTTGAACTCTCTCCTTCTCACACTTGACCTCACTACCATCACTTTTTATCTCATTATAGTGAATGTTATTAAGTATTTATGTCTAACAAGGTGATTTCAATGGTTCATCCTTTTTAAACAATCCTGTGATCATTTTCTGTTAGCAGGAAATAAAGACATTTCATTAAATCAAGATCTATCTGCTACCACTCAGAATTAATATTCTTTCTAGTCAGGACATTTAAGACCTTCACCATATATAATTGCAATGCATTTTTGATGGTTAAAGATGGAATTGTCCAATCCTCAGACATCCAGCATGCACATGTATTTCAAAGAGTGATTTTAGATTTTTTACAGCATGTAGGCTCAGCACATTCGTTAAAGGAACAGGTTAACCCTGGAATGCATTATACTGTTATTATGGATGCTTAGGGAAAACAAAGGAAACTGCAGGTGCATAAGAAGTTTGCTCTAAATTAAATAAGTCTTTGCAATCACCCTTTTAAAATGTATTACATTGACATATACTCCATATTAAGGCTTATTATTTCTGGAAAAATATGTGAAACTAATTAAAAAAAGAGATTACCCTGTCAAAAAGTGGTGGTATGTAAAAGGTGATTCTGCATTCTGTATTAGTAAACCTTCCCCAAAACTTCATAGTAAAAGTATGCACAATACAAGCAAAACCATGTTCAATACAAGCAAAACCTCAGTTCTGATATATTGCAGCTCATGGAGAAGCTCGTATTCATTTCATTAACTTTTTGACCAAATTTCACAGGATTAGCAATAAAACCATTTCACCTTATAGAGGTTATCTAGAAGACAAAGTGCTACCTACTCTTAATACTAAACACAGTCCTGCTTTATCTCCACGTTATTATACACATCACTGGACTTTATCACCACAAACCAGTTGTGTTTGCAGAACTTCATCAAAAAACCTTCACTTTTTCTTTTCCTAAATAGACTGACAGGCTTATGATCCTCTCAATCTTAATCCTTAAAACAACTCACAGCTTGGAAATACTCCAATCAAACACAATATACTGACTGGTAGAAAATCTATTGACCAAAGCAAAACAAACAACAGTGCCACTACCCCCCCACCCCAAACCAAATAAAAACGCACCCAAATTTCCCAAATTTCACCTGAATTATTTCAATGGTTAACAATCTGAGCTTTCAAAACCACCTTTTCTCTTATAAACAATCTTTTCTGTTTCAAAATATAAAAATGAAAAAGGCTTTTTCTTCTAATATTTGTCCAGCTGTGACAAAGAACAAACCCAAGTTAAAATATTTATGCTTTTTTTTTTTTTAAAAATTGCGAACCTATATATTTTAATGTGTTTTGGACTGAGAAATTAATATTTGACCAATATCAGAAATTCTCATCACAATAAGTCATTTTAGACTTTGGCTTCAGGAACACACAAACAGTTAATATGGCTTGATCATTTCCCATATAGGCTGAACCTTAAACTTTTAAGATTCAGCGCAGCTGGCCAATTTCTAAGGTTTCCTCCCCCCAAAAAAAATCATAGCTGGAGAATGATGAAGAATAATACAGCATACAGCAAGCACACGGCATGTAAGCACATGTAAAAGATATTGCACAAGAATTTGACACTAACAGCTACATTACTTCCACTCCCAAGAACTAAAACAATCACTTGTAGGAAACTGGCCACAGTAAAGCAGTGGTCGATAAAAGCAATCATGCCAGCTAAATTGTAGCTGAAGTCAGTGGCACAATTATTTTTATTTTTAAAGCAGTGACATACCAGTGAAAACATTCCACTGAAGATGAAGAGTCTGGGAAGTATCTATAAAGCAGATCCATCTGGAAGAGCAGCTGAAATAGTGAACAGAATGAATTTCCCACTTTTAGGTGTCTTGCATAATTTCTTAACCCTTGCCCTTAGATTTCAACAGATCTCTTCAGTCTAAGGCTTTCAGTATTTAACTACTAGCCCCAGAAAAATACCTGAAAAAAGGGGCCCAGTTGTCTGAGCCTCCTTAGACACTACTTAGATAAATAAAAACCGAGCCATTTTCCCCACATACAGTACTTCTCTTCTGCTTAGTCTTTACCTTTCTCTTTGGCTGTCTTTTAGATTTCATCTGTTGATATTGCACTTTCTGCCTTCAAAATAGAAATTATTTGTGTGTTGGTGCATATTTATGAGAAACAGCAATGTGTAAGAACTCAAGCTGTGAGGAAGTCTTTACCCTGAGATCCCTGTGGTCCCTCAAAACTCTCCTCAGCTGTTGCAAACCCACAGGAGACCTATTTGTTTATGGAAGTATGCCAGGTGTTTCTCTTTCATAAATATTTAATTAATCAATCTTGTGAGGAAAAAATGCAGCCTGCACAACACTCCCGGTAATGAATATGTGTTAGCTGTCTCGATTTTTTCCCCTCAGAAGCTGATTAGTTATGTCATTTGTAAAAGAAAGCAGATCCATTGTGTTTCAAACAGGGAAGCAGAGCACAGTGGTTTTGGGGGAGAAGTTTGTACCAAATAAGACACAGAAAAAGGGGACTAGTAAAAACTGTAGCTGTTCTGTTAGCAGAAAGGGGATGCCACAGGCCAGCGGATTTGAAAAGATGTGTTTTCATTTTATCATGATGAAGAGTCAGTTCAAAGGGATGCACTAAACCCGCTCACTGGGGTATATCAGGTCACTTTACTGAGTCCTGCTATTGTGGCCAGGCAGCCCCTCCTGAGATCTGAGACCCTGTCCCCTCCTTTCACCCATGAGAACCTATGGATCACATCTCAGTGGGTGGAAGCAGCACTAAACACGAGCCCACTTGTAAAGAAAAATAAAAGCATATCTGAGGGAATACTGGACACGCTGATGGGCAATTAGATCCCAGTTAGTTTAGATTATCAAAGACTTTAAATTTCTTTACGTTTTCCAGAAGCACAATTTCAATCATGTGGTTAGGAATATAATACCCTGATGCAGGAAGACAGAGATACCACCAGACCACAATTCCGAGGATCTAAGATTGATGCCTGACTCTGCATGGTAAAAATCTGCTTAAATGGCAACAAAGAACTCTGTCACACATCTGCCATGCTCAGGGTTTGCCTGGGGTTGGGTTTGCCTGGGGTTGTGCAGAACTAAATTAAGGCTGGATAAATTTGCTCAAGCTTTAACTACACACTGGACTGAAAAAATATGAAATAGTGAAAAGGAAATTTAAGGTCTGATCAATGATAAACAATACAGTGACTATTACAAAGCAAAAGAAATCTCAAATGATCCTTACTTTGTGTTGTACACTCTACTTTGGGCCTACTTTCTTCCTGGATAGCACACATTATTTTCTTATAGATAATAAATATGTAAATAAAAATATAAGATATATAATTCTTTTTTTAAGGGAAGGCCCCCTTAATGGGGGCTTAGTCCTTGGCAGTGCTCAGCACTGGCATCAGGGGTTTGGTACTTTTCTTATTTAGCAACATCACACAGTCATAGTGCCTTACATTGGGGCTGAAACACAAAAATGACAGCTGAAAACACAGACACATAGTCAGTGTCATTGGGGCCAGGCTTTTACTTCTACAGATTGTTATTTAAAAATTAATTATAAAGAAAAAAAAACCCAAACAAAAAACCACAAAGAAACAAACAATGTATTTTGAATTTTGCAAAAGGATGTATTTTAGCTGATTATCAAACAAGGCCTTGTTTTTATACCAGTCCTCACAAAGAGTAAGATAATAGTGAAAAAAAAAGCTCTAAACTAAGGAAGAATTAATTCTCAAACATAGACATTTACTCATAAGCACAAGGTTTGTACTAATGATGGTGAACATTATTTAACTACTCCTAATAATATTTTAAGATCTGTGGTGGGGACTGAACTACCACTGTCAGGCAACAATATATTTCAGCCTTGCTGCACGTTTTGCAGACATGGCTCAAAAAGTATCAATCTGGCTCCTGCTTAGGCCATTCTACCTGTAAAAACTTGAATCCAAGAACTTCTTGGTTCCAGATAGTTGCACAAAATTTACATCAATTCGAGCTGGGATTTCTCCTCATAACCTTTCAGTTACATGAGGAAAGAAGAGTAAAATTTCCTACTTTAATTTAAACATGACAAGTCAGTCTATGACATTTAGGAGTTCAACACTCATCCCTACGACAGCAGATTTCTTCTTTTCTGGATTCCTTGGTTTTACACACATCATCCTTCTCCCCTTCTTTGTTTTCTTGGCACATCTCCCCTTCTAAATCGTAAATGAAAGAATACACATTTCTTCTCATTTTCTCCACTCAGAGCTCACAAAAAGTAAACATGTAGAGCCAAAGTTGTACACATGAAAACATAAAATACATTTAGTTTTAAACAATGAAATACAGCAATAAAGCTGCTATTTCATAATTCCCTTCTGCTTTATAAAGTCAGAGTCAGTGTATGGTACAAAACTCTGCCTTTACATAACACAGATATCTATTAAAAAGACACGGTTGGCACTTTAAAGCACACTGCTCATTAGCTGATTTCAGTGTTTCCTCAAGTGATTATTTAAAGGACCATTGAATACAAAATGATGGTGGTAGAATAATATGAAGTAGCATAAAAAGCTTACAACTGGTGACATCTTAACTTGAAACACTTGAATGTACGAAATATCTTACTTTTCCCATAAATGTTTCTTGTATCTACATAACTCAAATAGAAATGCAAAATAAAACCCACAAAAATACCTTGCAAATTATCTGTACAAGCCCTTTTTCATTTAAAAATATGTTTCACATTTACACCCTTGTGCTTTGTGCAAAATATAAACAAATTAAATTTGTGGAGAGAACCTGTTTTTACATTAACAAAAGGAAAAATCACAAATGAGAGGTCATCTTAAAAAATAAAAAGAAAAAAGGCAGCCCTCCCCCGAATTACAGTATGTAGAGCTTTATGGCATTGATATTATCTAAACTGATGGCTTCTCTTAAGGTTATCATATTTCTAAGGTTTTGTGAGAGATATTGGTTGAGACATTCTTGAAGAACTGCCCCAGAAACCTGAAACTTCCTTATTGTTTTATGGATCTATGCTGCAAACCACCATTCTTCCCTACACTCCTCCCCCCTGCATGTATTCCAGAATATATCTGGAGTATAGTTTAGGCTAAACACAAAGGCTGACAGGCTTTTCCAGTGGCAGAGAAAGCAGTACTTAGTGCTGAGCGAATTCTCAGACAAAAAGGGTACCTGTAGTGCCACCAGCCTTCTAAGGCATTGTCAGTCCCACCAGAAAACCACGGGCATGTTTAGGTTCATGTCTGACCATGTTAATTTGAAGGAGTCACCTAAGAATAGGAAAGGTTATTTGGTGGCAGGCAGGATCAGTTTCCTTGTTATTCCCTCTTTAACTTTATGCATCTTGACCTTTTCCAGTTGTCCCAAGAGGAAACTAATGTGATCTCAAAGAAACATTCAGGCATTGGTATATCATTGCTCTGTAGCTGGACTGCACAAGGATTCAGTTAGAATATTTATCTGGCTGAGGTTTCTTAAGGGAACTTCTGTGGCTCAATATGACTTTTGCAGAAATTTGTTAATATTGTTAACAGAAATATAGCCTGGGAATACTATATTAAAATATCAATTCCTTCTCAGAAAAGTATCAGATAAATATCTGTTCAACATTACTACAGCAATAATTATAATCTCAAAGGGTGTAGTTGTGTTATCTAGCTCCCCAGTGGATAAATTGCAAGGTCAGTTTTAGTGAGAAAACTTATCTGCTACTGAAAAATAACACAATACTAGTTTTGATGTAGTGTGCCCTAGCATTCTTATGCAATTGAGGTTTTGTTTCCACTTTTATCACTTCAGACAAAATTAAGACTTGAAAAACACCATCATTGCCAGCAATGACAGGCAAAAAATAAATATATGAAGAACGGGACAGATTGGGAAGGAGATTATAAAAAACAGTGATATGCTCAACAATTCATCATTTACACACACACACACAGAGAAAAGCCCTCAACAAAACAGCAAACAAACAACACGACAACACCAAAAAAAAAAAAAAAAGAGGTAGATATATAATGAAATACTATAAATACTATGCAGATCTCTCATAAATCCCCTGGTGGATGACACAGCCAGTAGCACCCCAGATCCAGAAAGCCCTGTAGCACCATTCATGAGGGCATCAGCAAATCTACATTTCATTAGCAGCAGCAAACAGTGATCCTGGTGATGCAGTGAGTCAGATTTGGTGGTTCACTCCAGCCAAGGGCCTGAGGAAGTTGCTCCCCTTCCCTGCTTGTCCTGACTGCATCCCAGTGGAGCTTGCTGGGGCCTCTAGGCTTCAGCCCAGCTCTAAGTTGTTACTCTTACGGAAGGGTAGAGAAAATGCAATGATCAGTGAAAATGCTGGAGGAACAAGACAGGGAGAAACCTGGTTCCCTGGCAGTCATTGGTGTGTGGTGACATTCTCTAGCACATGACAGATCAGTTATTCCAAGGAAAAGGCCTTCTCCTTGGCAGGGCACTCTTGATCCCTTTTTTCCTCAGGACAGCAACAAATGCTTCCATTATTGTTCTTCTTCCCTGGAGGTCTATCCACTGCTCAGATGCTTTTCTTACAGAAATGCAAGTTTTTAAGATACATTTTTGACCACACTGATATATATGAACACACTGAGTTCCAAAAAACATATTTCTTTGAAATTTTTCTCCCTCTTTTAAATGGGACTGACATTGGAAAATAATGGAGCCTGGACATGGACAGAGAGAAAGGACTGTATTCTGGCAGTCTGACACAGCCCGTGTAAGATTCTTTCCTTGGGAAATGGGGCTCAACAGTTTTAAGGGAAAGGACAGGAAGGGTCACACATAAAGTCTGGTACAGACAAGGCTGAGAAGGACCAATGATTTTTTAGTGGAAAGCTCATGCCAGCCAGAACTGAGTAAAGAAATGAGACAAAACCTTGTCTTTTCTGGGATCACAACAGAGTAAACTGTTCCCTGGATTACAGCTATCATTAGACAGCTCAGCTGGCCAGTGTTAGCAACAGGTCACTAATGCTGGCTGCTTCTTAGAGCAAATCCTGCTATACATGTGCTGGGCACAGTGCTACAATGCAATAGAACTCATTTAAATCTGTTTCTATAATTGTCAATATTTCCTGCAATACACTGTATGAGGGACCAAAACAGAAACCATGGCATTCATAGTTTGGGAGGAAAGGCAAACCCATGGTGAATTGTGTATCTCCACGGCTGTCTCTGATTCATACCAACTCATTGCTTTATGCCACCCTGCAATCCTATTCCACCTCAATCTAACAAAAAAGAAATTTCTCCGTAGTGGGGGAATACAGAAAGTGGTAAAAATGGAAGAAATCTATAAATTACAATATACAAGACCTTTATTTTCCTCTGAGTGTAACAGACACTGCCAAAAAAAGTCCCATCATTCACAAAAAATGTGAATGTTAAAGAAGAAAATGAGCTGGACACTGTGGTCTACATTGTCAAGAAAGCTTATGCTCAAAAATTACTGGTTTCAGAATCAATTCAACCTATTCTCAAATAAGCTTTTCTTTGTAACCAGAACATCAAAAATTATATTTTATTTTATTAGGAAAAATTTGATTTTTTTCCCCCAGAAGTTGATCAGAACTGAGTGGTTCACTTTTCTGGTACAGTAAGAACATTTAAACAAGGCTATAGTAAGAAAGCTAACACAATATAGTTATAGAATGGATATTTTTTGAATCTTTGTGAAAGATTAATGATAGTTGTAAAAAGCAAAGCTTACTGATCTGTTATATGACAGACAGCAGCAAATAAAAAAAAGCAGATTCAGGACTATTAACAAGTATAATTATATTCAGTCATTCCTTTTAAAATTGCTTAAAGCTCAGCTGGATTTAATATTTCCTTCAATCAACAACATGCAGGATGTGCGGAAGAATAAATTATGATTAAAATACAGACAATATGAAGCAAGGAGATGTAGACCATTAATTTAATTCATGACATTTTCAACACCACTTTTATGAAAGTCATGGATTTTATTCAAATGGACTTTATAGAGCTTTTGAAGTAAGCAGTCTTTGAAGTTCCTCCTTTATTTGTTGTTACACTTATCATGAAATGTCAAAGAAAAATGGTTTATTACTATCAGAGGTGCTTTATTACTCATTTTAGGGGGATTATCAAAATGAGAATCTCCATCCAAGGACAGATTTATCAGGTCATAAATTTTGCACATTATTTTGATAATAAAAATTGGCATTGTAATTATCCATTTCCCCCAGATACTTCCTCTGGAAGAATAAAAGCTGAAAAAACTCTACCACCTTATGAAAGTTTGACTCAGCCCACACTCCTTTCTTCTGCATAATGAGGCAGGAAAATAAATTGTTAAATATAAATTGTTAAAAATAAAGCTTGATATTCATATATTCAGTATCTATGAACTAGTCTCTGTTTTTATACATTCCAGTAAATTTAAAGAAACATTTTGAATTCCAACCTTGAATAAAGATTTTTCTTGCTTATTACCATTATTAGGAGGGTTTTGAATTGTTTTGAGAGTATGATAGCTATGAGTCAATAAGGGTGGATCACAAAAATTAAAAACCCAAAATCTAGAAAATTATATCTTTCAGCAAAAATGATCCATTTCTAGAATGGTTTGGGAGAGGAAATATGGGAAGGAAAGAAGATACCACAGTTGTCAGAAGGATGTTTAATTTCTCACTTTTGCTTCAGTATCAAATGAAAGGGATGCAGAATTTTATAAATTTCCAAGGTTGATAAATTATTACTAGGACAGAAAAATAAGGAAGGATTTTGAATCCTGTCAAAATTTTGAATCTCAACCCTGAGAAAACTTTGTGGGCAAGAAGAAAAAATATTATGGTCTTTCTAGTCTTTGACAATTCAAGGTATCTCTTTGAATAACGGCTCAATGAAAAACTGCTTGCATCAGTCAAGTGGTTTATAAAGATCTACCACTGATTTCAGTTATTCAGATATAAACTACATTGCATAAACCGATTTGAGAAAGTAGATATTTCACTCTCCTACACCAAATGGATGCCAGCCATTGTGAACAATAGATCCGTGGCCTCTTTTTGGCTCTAAATGAAAGAAACGTTGAGGAGTTGTTTCTAATTAGGACACCATACATTAAATGCACTGCTGAAAGTCAGTCTTGCAGATTTACAAGGCCTTTCATACTGAGAATGATGATAAAGGTGCAGAAATGTGTTACAGTAAAACCAGCCCAGAGTACTTTTTAAATGGCCAGAAATAAAACCCTTCTGTAGGAAAATATTCTCTCAAGACTTACCATGGAGGTGCAAAAGTCTCAGTGAAATCAAGAGAAATATTTTTGCCGTAGGGTCCTGCATGGAAAAAAACTCATCAAGTTGCCTTAATTAGACGTTTGAAAAACAGGCACAAGGATGTGTGAGCGGGTGTATGTGTATTTTGTGTTGTAAAATTCAGATCTTGATTTGAATCAGGGCTTTGATCTCTATAGTTTTGGATGGTTCATTATAAACTCCATAGCAAAATCTGAAGTTCTCCAAACAAGGCATACTATGCAATTTGGGTCCAAATCTATAACCTGCTTTGTGTTTAGTGCTGATCTTCAGACAAACGATTCTCTTCTCACCACTGCCTGAAATTTCTCTGGGGATGGGGAATAGGAAGAAAAACAAACATCCCAAATGTAAAGTCACAAAGCCCTCAACAGACTTCCAGTTGAAACTTTAGCAAGCATGTTGTTGGCAAACATTTACTTTTAGCAATATGCAAAAGTGTTAGGTTTTGGTATATGGATTCTGAAACTAAAAATTGACCTGAAATGTGAGTAAATGGAATTTTAGATCATGTTTGTCATCCACTAAATAATTCATTGTTCCATTTTATACATGCAGCCTTTAATTAACTTGCTGACTCAGACACATGATACTACTAATCCATTCATTTCCCCAAGCCCACTGAAAAGTATAAAACATGTGTGGGCACAAGCAAAAGACTGGGAGATTATTAAGGAGGAATTTTTAATCAGAAAACCTCAGACAGCTGGATCCTCTTCTCCCAGCTATGAAGACCAGATTGAGCACTGATTGATAACACCTGTTAACTACTGTCTTTTTCCTGAAGCTCTTGAGTCATAAGCCTGTACAACTATTTTTTCCTGAAATACTGGTCACAATAGCACAAAACAGTTAATAATAATTCCGAATAAAGGTTTAAAGTAGCTGCATGTACCATGCACCCAATTTCTGCCTGACTGGAAAATGTATTTAGTAAAATAGCCTTCAATGACAAGCAGAACTTGGCTAATTTATACTAAAACACATGTATCTGTGTTTATATGAACAAATACGTCTGAAGAGGATGTATTCCTGTTACAAACCGATTCTGCCTTAAATATCTGCAAAAGTATCCAACCTCTTTCCTTGGAACAACATTTAACTACCTAATGTTCTGTTTTGTCTTTACAGATGCCTTTGTACCTTCTTCTTCAGGGAAGAACAGACTTTTCTACCAATGAAATACAAAACAAAGGGCTTTCAATAGCATCTCACTATATGCTAACACCACATAAACTGATATACTAAGTGAAGTATTGGAAATTAAAAAAAATAACTACCATAGCACAACTCCAGTAGCTAGTAATTTTCCTTTTCTCTGTTTCAAAGGTACTAAAGGTAGTTTATTTTGCTTGAAGACACCTTTTCACCATATTACACAGACCTAAATTTCACTCCAGCCTGTGACACCTTCGCAAGGCTTTTAATAGAAGTGTATCAATAACTGTTTTCTGTGGACAAACACCATAGCAGTGAGAGACAGATGTAATTCCTTCATTCCTCTCCCTTGATCCTAGTCTACATAATTAAGTATCAGACTAGATAATCCCTTAGGTCCCTTCATTATTCCAGTCTATTTAATACCAGCATATCACTCTGGGATAGGTTACAGTGCTCTTACAGGCCTTAAAATGTGCAGGTTAACAGATTTACAAGGTAACTGAAGTTGTGACCTCCTTCCTGGGGGAAGGGAAGAGGCATTAAAGGAAGGATAATTCAGAGAAATGTGACTTAAGTGCAGCACTAGAGCTATAACCCCTCAAGTTATTTAAACCTTTGTCTTCTTTCACATAGTCCCTGCTGGGTGAAATCTCCAGTTGGCCTAAAAGACTTAATCACCTCTGGCTGGATGAGTATTAGCAGTTCATTTGCATAAGTACTTGTCATTATCATTAAGTGTGTTTGCTTTCAGATATATTTAAGTCCACATTAACTCCTTCTTGCTTGACATTAGGATCTCTCAAATTGGCAGTGGCTGCATTGTATTTCCTCTGAACCAGTCTCCTACTTAAGACATATCTAGGACAGCTGTATTCTTTAAATACTCATCAAAGGGAAGCGATTCCATCTACTGCATGAAAAATTTAAGACACATAATTTCTGTACAAAGTCAAGACGTGGTCACAGAGAAATGAAAATACAAGGTCTAAAGCACGAAACAGCGTAGTAAATGGGACAGAGCAACCCAGTTGCCAGAATACCTCCCCCTGGAGCTCAGAAATCTGTAGTTGTAATCATAGCTCTACACACATCACTGCAACAGGCAAATTTTAAGTATCTGCAACTCAGTGTAAAGCCAAACTCTAGGGTTAAGCATCCAGTCACTGTGTAAGAGATGCAGATTTACCAGGGACACTCTTACATTCCTCTCCCATACATTCTGAGAAAACAGCTGGACATACTTGCTTCTGTTCTTCATTGTGTTGGCTGCATGCACCCCATTATGGAAAAAAAAATGTGGAAAAAATTCCTTGCTGTGAGGGTGGCGAGGCCCTAGCACAGGTTTCCCAGAGAAGCTGTGGTTGCTCCATCCCTGGAAGTGTTCAAGGCGAGATTGGATGGAGCTCTGAACAACCTGGGATAGTGGAAGATGACCCTGGGCATGGCAAAGGGGCTGAAACAAAATCTCCTTCAAGGTCTCTTCCAACCCAGGCCATCCTTTTATTCTGTGGACACTGTGAGGAGGTGACACCTCGGGAAGAAGAATCAAAGAGCTCTCAGCAGAACCACAGTGCTGCTGCTTGGGGCTGGCAATCCCACCCTTCCTCAAAGTCTGAGCAACTCTGTGGTAATCCTGAACATGGACCTTTTCAAGGATCTCTTTCCTTTTGTCCCAGACCATGAACATTTTGGACTTTCTTAGACAAAGACGACTACCCTTCTGAGATGAGGGCACTGAAGCCTAGTGAATGCAAAATGCTCCATAAGACAGGGAGAGACATTATTTACCTGCTGACTAGGGTAAATAACCAACAGGAGAAACCTGCCTCTAAGGCTTACTTTATGAACTTCTAGACATTTTAAATTGGTGAAAACAGAAGCAAACTTGAGATCTAGAATGAAATTACGAACCTCTGATGAACATAAAAAATCTAATAAGCTAAAAATCACATCCCTTTCACTTGGTCTCCTTCAGGGCATGAGAGTCCTCAGAGACTGTTTTTCTAACTAATTTTGGAGAGCATCCATCTTGAAGAACTCATTACTCTGAAGAGAGCACATTTTCAGAAGAAGACAAGAGTTTTAACTAAAAAGAAATCCAAACTTTGGTGTTCCACTGCCTAGTAAAGCAGCCTTACAATTAAGCTACTGATACAGAAGTTAAGGACTATGTAACAACAGCTTTACCCTAAAAGTATTTTAATATAGTTTTAAAATAAAACATTTAAAAATTATTTAAAATAAATGTGTTATAAACTTTTTTTTTTTTTAAATAAGAGACTTCCTTCATCTGACATGTTCCAGAAATGTTCAGACTTTACAGACTGGATGGGTATTTAGGTATGAATCTGTGTAGTTTCTGACTTGGTTTTGTAGAAACAGAGATTGGGTCAGTTCTAATCCTGCCACGTGACATTTAACTTATTAACTGACAAGAACTTAAAAGAAATAGAAAAGAGAGTTTCTCAGGAAGATTAGACAGCTCTAAACCTTTCGTCTCAACATCTGAACGTTTTTTGGACCATAATTTTTACTTCAGATGTCAGATCCCCAGTTCATGTTTCCAGAATAACTGTTCACATCTCCTTGCTCTCCTCTGACAATGAACAGATTAATGCAGAGTCTTTTCTTCTAATGTACACAAAGTAATATTTCAGAACATTTCCTCATACCTCCTTAAGTCAGTGGTAAAAATGTTCCTTACTGATTACTGAAAACCTGGGTTACAAAAACCCCTTCTGCTGCAGTGACAAAACATGTGGTAATGACAGCCTCAGGCTTCCCTATGAAAAAGTTAGGCTACAAACATCTTGAAAACCTTCTTGCATTTTCATAGCATGAGACTTTAGGCAAAAAGACTAATATAACCTGCTGCTATATCAAACTAGCATATTATATATTCAGGTCACATTAATAATTAATTTCTTACATATGGTATAAAATACACATTTTTACATCTATTATTTTTTCTTGAGAATAACGTGTGAACTGTATTTTGCATATAGCTTTATTTATATTTGTGGCAAACTACATATAAACACATATTTTTGCACTTAGAATGGATGTTTTTAATAAAAGTTAGTCACAGTCAGGATTCTTAACTCATTGTTTTCTACAATCTCCCTATTAGAAATCTTTTAGGAAAAGAGGAATGAAATTCCTTATTAATCTCTCGGGGTTTTTTTTTTAATATGTCCTGTGCTGAAACATTCATAACAGAAACTTAACTTGGAGGGCAAAGGAAAACAGACTTGTTTAGAAATCTTAAATGGGTAAAGTAAACAAAGTGAATATCATTTGGTAGAAATCTAAAAAACAGAATTATAATATTTGGAGGAGTTTTATCAGTGTCTTGGGTGCAACGTTGTTTAGCAAGTTTTCATACTTGTTTCCAAAATGGATGTGTACAGTCCTCACCTCACGCAATATTTTCCTACAAGCAGAAGCCTGAATTGCTGCTTACATTAATGTGCACTGGGTCATGCCTGCTTTCAACAAGTCATATTAAATCCACCTTATCTCTGCATGTACTTGTGATAAGCTTGTAAACCTGCAAACAACATTCATCAGTGTATTCACAGTTGAAATTAATTTTGCATCTTTTCCACTGGCCCTCTCTTTCAAGGGTCTTGTAGAAATAATTTCCTGATAACGTCGAAATGTCACTCATATTTCCCAAATTTTAATGTTGGGCATAGTCACCTCACTTCCTGAAAATATCACAAAATACATTTTTTAAGCAATCAGGATTGAACATTTATAAATCTAACAAGAATATGATGAAAAATAGCACTAGGACAGAAAAACTGTCATCCCTAACCAACTTTGGCAATTGAGGTACCATGAATATTTTTACTGTTCACAACACAGACTTCTGAACTGCAGCCTGTAAAATACTGACAAAAGAGCAGAACCTTCTGAAGCATTTCCTGCTTCGGGATTGCAAGCAACTAGTCAAATTCCTCAAATGTAACTGTAAATGTGTGATACATAGAAGATTTCCCATTACAAATAGTTTCTTTTCTATTTAAAAATAGAACTACTGTAAAAATGAAGAACATGTTTGTCGAACACAAGTCTATCTGAAAGACAACGCTATTATTTGAAACCCTGACACTGAATGGAAGCCAGGTAAGTTTAATTTCTCATAATTTAATTTATTTTATATTATAGTTAAGAGATTTGGTCCTGGTACTACTACAGAAACTCCCATTTGGGAGCCAGGCACTTTGCTCGATTGAGACAATTCTTGTTCTATTTCCTGCAGATGAGATTGGTAAAGGACAGTGGTAACATTAAAAAATACATATCATCACAAGTATATTTTTCTTGAAGTTAAGAGTCCCTCAGCCTACAGCTCACTATACACAGGTAAACAGTCTAAAACACAAAGCAGAAGACAGGGGAATATTACAGTACATTTTTTGCCTTATTTCTATAGTCATTAAGCTAAGTGTCTTGGAAAGGAAAACTATGAAGTGTATTAATTACCAATAGGTTTCTCCCCAGAATGCTTATGCACTTCAGTCTCCTCACATGTTAAGCTCTTCAGGATAATAATTTAAAAAAAGCTATTTTCTAAACAACAATACTAAAATAAAATAAAAACAAAGCATCATTAAGTAAATGGGTTTTTTACCTAATGACAGTTAACTCCAGTCATTAGGTAAACTACATTAATGCACATCACTCCTTATGTCAATAATTTAATATTCCCAAAATAATTTACAGAAACATAGATAAGGATTTAAGAAAATAGAAAGAGGAGTTAATCTAATGCTCTCTGAGTCAATAAAGAGTCCTGTGAAGGCAGTTCCAGTTGTTACTCACAAAACACAAGGGAGATGGGCTGAGGTAGTCAAGCATGGATTTCCAGAGGGAGAAGGGAGCTTTAGGTCTCCATAATTGGAATCACCAAGTGCCACAAATCACAGTGACAACTGCCAAGTTTATGAATTAGGACCTGGAATTAAGTCTCCCAAATTTGGATCTTGCTGCCATTAAATATAAAATTTAGACTCCTAACTACTGATATGTGCCTTTAGATATCATGTTCAGATTCATCATTGCTAATACTTACATGGTATAATTAATACCAGTAATAAAACAGGTCTGTAAACCTTTCCATGCTGTCTACAAAAAGTCTCAGAGTAAATGAAAATTAATGTTGTGTTCTGTTTTGTGATGCACAGTGTGGCACGACAATGGCTTTTTCTTTGTTCAGAGGTTCACTCCAAGACAACAGAGGATGGAGTGATCCTGCAGCTGTAAATGACCATAGTTATGGTCTTTCTAAGTTAAAGTGAGAGCTGTATTACAATATATTTACAAAACCATGATATAGTTATCAAGAGAACAACGAACAGAAATGCCACGATGGTAGCTAGTGCAGAACTGGATAACCTTCTGAAAACCTGGCTGCTCAGGGCTTGGATGGGTATACTCTTCCCTGACTGAACATGGGCTGGATGGTTGAGAACAGAGTGGTGGTGAATGGAGTTGCATCCACCTGGGATAAATCAGTCATGGCATTCCCCAGGGCTCAGTTTTGGGAATATGCTGATTAATAGCTTTATCAGTGCTTCAGTGCTCACTCAATCATCATGCATTTTGGGTGGGAATGTTGATCTGCTGAAGGGCAGGAAGGCCCTAGAGAGGGATCTGCACAGGCTGGATCCATGGGCTGAGGTTCAACAAGGCCACAAGCCTGGTCCTGCACTTGGGTCACAATAACCTCCTGCAGCCCTGCAGGACTGGGGAAGAGTGGAAGGTTTCCACCATGAAAGGTGGGAAAGTCCCATCAGTGACTGAATAGGAGCCAGCTGTGCCCAGGTGGCCAAGAAAGTTTGGGCACCCTGGCCTGGATCAGCAGTGGGGGACAGGATCAGGGCAGGGGGTGTCCCCTGTGCTGGGCACTGCTGAGGGCACCTCTCAGTCCTGTGTTCAGTTTTGGGCCCCTCACTGCAGGAAGGACATTGAGGTGCTGGAGAGTGTCCAGAGAAGGGCAACAGAGTTGGGGAAGGGTCAGGAGCACAAGTCTGATGCGGAGCAGCTGAGGGAGCTGGGGCTGTTCAGCCTGAAGAAAAGGAGGCTCAGGAGAGACCTTACTGCTCTCTAAAACTCCCTGAAAGCAGAGGTTAGCCTGGTGGGGACTGGGCTCTTCTCCCAGTTAAAAAGCTTTCAAAGGACAGGAAACGGCCTCAAATTGCAACTGAGGATGTTTGGAATGGATATTAGGAAAAATTTCTACATGGAAAATATTGTAAATCAGGTCCAATGAACAGGCTGCCAGGAGAGTGGAGTCACCATCCCTGGAGGTACTTAAAATGAATACAGATGTGACACTGGGGGACATAGTTTAGTGGTGAACTTGATAGCACTGGGTTTATGATTGGACTTGACCTTAGAAGTATTTCTCAGCCTGAAAGATTCCATTCTGATCTTCATTCTATTCTAATCTAAGGGGAGAGATCATCTCACAATTCCTGCAAATACCTATTTCTTTTTTTTTATATAATTCAGAATACTCAAGCTTAAACTGAAACTTTGGTAGTTTTATTAAGGGTCCCATGGGAAAATGGAAAGCACTGATCAATAATATCAGTTTGCAAATTCTCACCCTATCCTTTTGACTCACACCAAAATGTTGTAAATGACCACACCAGGAAAACCCCTCTGAAAACCTGTATTTTTCCTTTCCACTTGAAAACTTTTGCAAAGGTGTGAAGTTCCTTGGGCTTCTTTAATTAAAAGGCTCTATTAATCATACTAACACTACAATCTTCACTTTGCCAGACCCCTGCATTTCAACAATTAGGTTTAATTGTTTGTCAACAATGTACCCTTTAGTATGCATTAAAGTACAAATAAATTTTCTTACGCAGCAGGAACTTTTCCATTGCAATGTCATTAGTTTTTTTTAATTATTCTTCTAAGGTAATTTAATAGTTAATGCAGCCAGAAGGCTTCTTTTCATCCTTTTATTTGATGTCTCTGCATCATTTATGAGTATAAAATAGAGAATTGGCGTATTGTTGCCCAAGCATGATCTAAATGTCTGTTTATTTTTACTCTTTCTTTAAAACAATTTTCATTTCTTTGTCTTCCATCCTTAGGCAAGTTCCAAATAATGCATGTCTTGGTAACCTCTCAGGTTCTCCATCCAGTAATTAAAGTTTTGTCTTTTAAAGTAGCGGAACATGCTGTGCAGAGTCGACACAGAGTGCAACCGCCAGCTTTTAACACAAAAGGGAATGGCACCATATTGATCATAAAAGGTGGTTCTTTCACTCCTTTTTACTGGTGGAAAAAAAAAAAAAACAACACAACATTAAGTTGTCTTCTGACCTACTTTTGACTTTCCCTGTGAAACTTGTAAATGAAGGAAGACTTAATTTCTCTGATGCAAAACAGACACTGTGATGTTTGAATCATAGGGGCTGGAAGAATACATACAGGTGTGTATTAAAATTCAGAGAAACGTCCTTGTCTGGGAGCCTACATCTTCCACTTTCTTAGTGCTACATCTTGCACTCATCTCTGAATGTCAGATTTTCCACAGCACAATGACACTTCAAAGCAGCACTTGTCTCTGCTCAAGTAATGTGATGGCAGAATTAAAGGGATGATCCACAATCTGGTGTAAACTAGAGCTCATTAAAAATAAGAACATTCTCCATAAATTTAAGGTGAAAAGATATCTTTTATCAGGCTTTGAAATTTGCATTAGCTGTGCAGGAAGGCAGCATCTGAGCTGTTAAGCAAGATGGCAGCTGTTTGGAAATGCATGATAACGTTCTCTGACCTTGCTCCCACTAACACATGTGGGACCATGTGCACGGCCGTGCCTCCACCTCATGGCAGTATTGAGAAAATAGCCCCACAAAAACGGGTAATCCTCACAAGAGGTGGTGGTAGAAAACTTAAAATGGCATCCAAGGTGATCGCCTCTGAGAGAACAGGCTAAAGAAACCAAAAAGGGAAAAGCAAATCTTGTGGTTCTGAGCAAGGCACAGAGCCTGCGGTTCATGATGAAGTTATTGAAATAATACTCTGAAATACTCCAGCTGCTGCTATCTTTAAAGAAGTGAGCAAGCAAAAAATTCATGGTAGTATATTAAAATTCAAAGAATTCAAAGGACATAAGAATAAGGAATATTGTTAAAACTAAATTGAAAAGAGCTAATTAGACAAGATCCTTGTAGAGCATGAAGTCTATCTGAAAATGGCACAATAAAGGTTCAGGGTACACTAGGTATTAACCACTAAAATCAGTCTACAAAAACCCACCACAAAAAAACAAACCCAAAAATCTAACCCAAAGAAAAACCTAGAATAACCAAACATAGTGCCTAGTAAAAGTAAGAAATGCTTCTGAATTAAGAGCTTCGAAATCAAAAGCAAGGAAAAGAAAGAATGCATAGTATGGGGCATAGTATGGATTTCAAATCAAAGGCAGACCAAAAAGGTGTTGAGAAATAATTTGCTAAACTCGTAAAAAACACCTATAAAAGCCTGTTCTAATACATTAGGAGCAGTAAGCTGGCAAGGGTCTGTAAGTTTGAGAGATGACAGAGAAAAAATTAAATAACCTCTTTGTGCCCTTCACCACTGAAAAAAACCAGATATATTTTCACAATTACATCTTTCTTAATACAGGAAAAATTAAACAAATAGTCTCAAACAGAAGTGTCAATAAAAGTGGCTTTAGATAAAATGGAAAACAAAATAAGTAGTTGCATGGGCTCAATGGTGCTCATTGACTGTTTCTAAGGGAACTTTGAAACAGAGTTTTAGAACTCCTGTGTGATACGTTTCACCACTTTTAAAACAGCAGCCTCACACAGAATGGCTGAGTGATGAAAGCACCTCTAGAGATCACTTAGTGGTCTGTGTCAAACATCTCAGTAAAGTCCAGATAAACAACATCCACTTCTCTGCCCTCATCCCCTAAGTCAGCTGCCTCAGTGTGGAGAGCTGTCAGGTTGGGGAGGCATCAACTCATACTGGTGGCTCTCAGTTCTTGAGCCTTAAGAAGGGTCCTGTGGCCACTAAAGCCAAATTGTTGCTGTAAAGTTCAGCTGCCCATTAGGTGTTGACCTGGAAGGGCCATCCAGTCCCCTCCTCAAGCCTTCCCTCTCAGGGACAGGGTGGAAGATCCAACCCCCAGCTTGCTTGCTCTACACCTTCTCCACCAAACTGATCACAGATGATATGCCTTGGGTCTTCCCTGGCCTTGGGGGAACCATCCAAGGGCTGGGTGAACCTCAGCCTTCTCTCCACCATGTCCAGGCTCTGAGATCCCAGCAGGCAGCAATCCTTCCTGGGCCTCAGCTTGGCAGGCAGGGTTCTCCATCCTCTGCCTCAGGGAGTCTCCACTGTGTTGCTTCATCCCTTCTCCCAGTGTTGCTCTGTGGCTCAGATTCTTGGCTGGATGCAGGTCCTGGTGCCTCCTCTGCATCTCAGGTGCTGACCTGATCTTCCTTCTGTGGCCAAAGCCCTCCAGCCTTTACTTTCAGGGGTTGAATCCCTACTTCACAGCCCCATAAGCACAAAACCTTCCCGCCTTGGGTACCCTTGGGGACTGAGACTCCCCTTCTCTCTGAGACCCCAGAGAAGCCCCAACTACCTCCTCTTCACCTGCAGTGTTGTGCCCCTCTCCCACAGCCCCTCTGCTTACTCCCTGTGCCAGAGTCAAGAAGTCAACAGCAGATCCTGAGCAGGGCTTTAGCAATGCCTGAACATTGTACACGTCCTACCTTCCATATCAGGGAGATCAATAAAAAGCATTGGAAAAGATTACACTTACTGGATGAAAAGATAATTTTTTTTATATTAGGGACACAATAACCACCAGCTTTTATGGAAGGAAATAAATCTTCTAAAATCTACTAGAATTCTTTGGGGGAAATAACTGTGAATAGATGAGTGTGATGAGTGCAATATAGAGCACATGGATTTCCACATCATTTTTGACAGAGTCTCTCACTAAAAATTCGTTTAGAAAATAAGCTACAAAAGAGATAAGAGGTGTGACCAGGTCATGAACTAATAGAGGTTTAAGAATAAGAAACAAAATAGTCATTATTTACTGAGAGGATAAGTTCACGGCTGGAAGAGCCCTGCAGAGCTGTTATGTAAAGGGATCCTAATGTTCAGTATGTTCATAAATCTGTAACGGAGAGCAGATATGGAGAAGAACAAACTGGTTCTTATTAATGGTGGATTGACACAGAAATGAACTATCAAAAGTCACAAAATGTTCTCATGATACTGGATGCCCAGGTAATATATTTTTGAATGTAATAGAAATGTGGAGGGAAAACACCAAGTTTCCACCTCCCAAAAAAGAGGTTTTGAAGATCCTGTGAATATTTGGCCATACTTACCAATTTAATGTTCAGCTGCAGTCTGAAAGAGAGCTAATATCAGGAGAATAGGGAACAAATAAAAAGTTCATACATGGATTAATCTCTTAAGCATATGACTTTTGAATGCTGCATGTTGCTCTGGTAGCCCAATTAATGAAAAAAAAAAAAAAAGGATGCAGAACAAATTCAAGAAATAGGAAAAAGGGCTAAATAAAAGGATAAAGAAGTTACAAAGTTTAAATCTTTTAACACTTTTTGGAAAGAGAGAACTCTGGGGGAAAGACATGTCTGGTTATACTTGCATAATTTCGAAGAAACTGATAAAATTTATATGGTGAGTAAATATGAAAGATTTTATCTTCCTCAGAATGCAACAACTAGAGGCATCAACTTAAGTTATGACAGAGCTGTTTAGAAAAGAGCAAATAGAGGTGGGTTTTTTTTTGTTTGTTTTTTTTTTGTTTTTTTTTTTTTTTTGTTTGTTTTTTTTTTGCCACAGGGTAGATAAATAAGCTGTGGAACATTTTAGCACAGGATGTATATGTCAGAAACTGAAGGTGTTCAAAAGCAGTTAAGGGAATTCACAGAAAGGTTTGTGAATTATATAAAACACAGAGATGGATACCTGAGCTTCAAGTGTGAACCTCTGCTTCAGAAAAGGCTGTACCTTCCAAAATCAGAAGTTTATGGCACAGGAAAAATCATTCTGTTTTTGTATTCTTTCCCTAATCATCTGCTAATGGCCACATGCAAAGCAGAGGGCCAGAATAACTGCACCTTCAGCTGGAGCCAGGACAGCTGTTTGTATTTTCTTTAAAATCAGAAATGAACTACTTCCTTACAGTTTGAAACCCTTTACCATTCCAAAGTTCTCATTGAGATAGTTCATTATGAATTAGCTTGACAAATGAAGGGAATGGAGTTTGACAACAATTCTATGGGTAACAAGCATGCTTTAGGTATTTCTAAAGATGAAAAAAACCCTACTCTTAATTAGTAGCAGCAGGAGAATTTAGATGTAAATTGCAGTCCATTTCTACTTTTTTTTTTCCTGAAGAAAAAGCGGGAATTAAAAAAGCCAAACAATTGATTTATTCTGATCTATACTTCTATTTGAAAACTATGAAACTCTCCTGGCAGCTTTCCATCCATCATTGCATTCCTAATTATCAAGGTGAACATTTAAATTTGCTTCATCTACTCTTTACCTTTAAAATAGCATTTTCTCCCTGGATTTCAGCTAAACACAGCTGGAAACTCTAGATAAACGCAGCCATTTCTGATGGAGACCAAAGTGTCTCTCAGATGTTCCCTCAAATGTGCTAAAAAAGCTACAAACTGAGTCACTTCCACAGTAATGGGATTAGAAATAGCCTGCAGGGAAGCATGTGCCAAATGGTGCCAGCTAGCAAGGATTATAACAAAAAACTGTGACATTATAAAAATACCTCAGAGTGAGGCTCTGGGTGGTGGAATTGTGACTTGCCAGCTCAAAAAGAATGTGCCTCATTAAAATGACGGGAGAATGCCGGAGCCGTGATTTGTGCAGAAACATGATCCTCCTGATAGCTCAGTAGCTAATATTTTTTTCAAAAACCTTGTCACTTGACCATCAAGTTCATAAATGTCAATTAAAGGGGAAAAAAATGTGAGAGGGCATAATGGGGTAAAGAAGGGAGGGATGGAAAGTGGGAGGGAACAAGTTTTAAAAACTTGGGGTTTCTTACAATTTCAGCCACAAGGCAGAAAATAAAAACCAAAACAACACAGCAATATAACACAAAGATTATGGAAAACACTTGAAGACAAAATGTTCAAATTAGCTCTCAGGTTTCCACAGAATTTAAAAGGCGGTGAAAGCCCCTGTCTGATGAAGATATAGAGGGTGCTCAGCATTTCTGAATTGTTTGTTTTATACATAAAGCCAGAGAACACCTCTTAGGTCACTGTTCCCCTAAGCCACCTTACCTATGAATTAAAGCTACGTAAGAGTGTGACTCCCTCTTCAGAAAGGTTTGTATCCTGTAAAATGGCATTATTCCTACAATTTAAACTGTATGTGGAACTGAGGTCTTGAAATCTAAAAACTGTTCAGGCGTCAAATTCTGCTTGGAAAAGTACCTGACACAATCTTTCCCTGTGGAAAGGGAAAATTTACCAGCAGCTCCAGCAACACAGCCTTTGGATGAACTACTCCTTTTCCACTGGAAGAAGGCAGATTGGGTACTAATAGGAAAAAGCTGTCCATTACCAGACATATATCTACATAGAAGCACTCAGCTCTAAAGTACCTGGGTCCAATCCTCCCTATCCTTGGGCAGGAGAAAGGCTGAAAAAAAAGAATATTTTCATTTTAGCAAACACTTTTCCCTCCCTAAAAATAGAGAGTCTGTGTCCTGGTTATCAGCATCACGTAAGATGAGAAAGAGGAAAGAAGAGAGGTACAATTGAAGAAGAGAAAATCAAGCAAGACTCCTAGATCACACCAATGTGCTTTATGATATTTCTGTTACATTTATATGAAAATTTCTGATATAGGATGACCAGTGTTCTTTTCTCACATACTGTATTTCTTGAACTAAAAAAAAAAGGAATGACACTGTCTCATTTTTTTCTCCTCAGCTTTAAAAATGCTTTGGAACAAAATCACCTAGTCCAACCTCCCTGCTCAAGCATGGTCTCCCAGAACCAGTGGCCCAGGACCATGTCCGGGTGGGTTTTGAACATCTCCAAGGGTGAAGTGTCCACAAACTCTCTGGGTGAGCTGTGCCAGTGCTCTGTCAGCCTCACAGTAACGCAGCGTTTTCTGAGGAACCTCCCGTGTTTCAGAGCATGATCATTGCCTCAGTGGCCCTGGGAGCCATTGAAAACAACCTGGGTCTGTTCACTCTACACCCCTCTTTCAGGTATTTTTACACTTTAATAGGATTCCCTCTGAGCTTTCTCTACTCCAGGCTGAAGACCCCCAGCTCCTCACTGGTATCATGTTTTGCAGTTTGCATCAGTAACAATACCAGGCAGCTCAGATTGAAAAAATCCTTATTGCCATTCATTCAAATGAAACTTAAACCAAAAGTGATTTTATATAGAAAGGCAAAATGTAAACTAAGTCTCTTAAGATGTTAACAAGTAAACAGCGTGGAACCTAAGCTGAGGTCAACAGGCAGCTAAGTATAAAATAATATAATTAATTTTCTATTCCTAGAATAGAGTTTGAAGCTGCCAATGTCTTTTGATTTGTTTNCTTTTTTTAAAAAAGAAAATCTTTTGGGTTTTCTTTTCTTTTAGTTAATCTTACCAGAAAATTCAAGCTCAATTAGTAGCTCTGGGAATTCGAAAAACTATTGAGGTGAATAAGTTTTTCAAAATACTATATATGTTGACATAGAGTCCACTCACTGTACTTTTTTTAAAAAAAATCTAAACAACAGTTCCTTTTAAAAAAAATCTCTTTGGTATTATTCTGCTTGTTTACTTGAAAGTTTCAGTAAATAACATGGAGTACTGTATATTCTATTTGCCAGCAAGTAAGTGCCCAAAATTTAAAATAAGGTCCTGTTCCTTTAGCTGCAGAAACACATGTGATACTCTACGTGCAACTGAACTCCATTTAAGTGCAGTTCCTTCAGAGAACATCCTCAGTGAACACACTGTGTTAAAGGCAGTCAACTGCATTAGTGCTCTGCTCCCATTCATTTCAAAGTCATCTGTTCCTTAATGTACTTTGTCTAAATATTTTATGAAATAGATGTCAGGCATCTTAACTGGCTTTAGTTCTCCCTGTTGTCCTGTGATTAAATACTTCCTCAGTAAACTCCAAGGGGAAATAGGCCTTTAAATTTATGCTTGAGATAAAGAAATAAACTTTGAGGGTGAGTCACTTGCCACTCTCCTGTTCAGGTGCTTTGAGGCATATCCTGTGCATTATTAGGTAAGAAAATTCAGAGCAGTGACTGACTTCACCAGTCAGTTAATGTCATGGCAGTTTATATCAGCCTCGCATGAAGGATGGAAAATACTGATTTCACAAGCATTTTATTTTGAAATATTCACAATCTTTATTTATGCCTATCTAGACCTTTTCATCCTCAGGTTGTAAAGCATCTAAAAAATTCTGTCTCTTATTTTTACATAATAAATATAAAGAAGTGGGTTTGTACTAAAAATGGAATATTTATTTAACTTCACTGATGCAAAAGGGGTAGGAATCCTTGAAAAAGTTGTGATTGGCTCTGCAGATTCAGTATGCACAAGGTGGGGAATGGATGATGGGAAGCACCCTGCACTGATTCCTGTATAAAAGCTTCCCTTATTTGCTAATATTTAAGGTCATCTATTTTTCCTCAACAAAATAGTAATACCCCAAATTATTTCTCAGTTCCACCTGACCTCTAGCCTTTCTGACTTTTGAGTCACCAAGTAAGTTACATTACAGTGGATCCTTTCCAAAATCAGGAGTAAATAAGAGGAAAAGCACTTAGAGGTCAGATGTGTCCTGCAACAGTACATTTAATATCTGTAGTTATCCCAAAGTCCTAAGTCTTTCTTATCTGGCCATTCCTGATTGAGTGTTTGTACAGCAGCAAACACAACTCACCATAACTCTTGTCTTGGCCATTCCAACACAGCCAGTACACCAAACTTTGCAGTGAGTAACATTTTAAAAGCAATTCCACTGACCTTTTGAAAAACACACTGAAGCCCTTCACATGGTGGACAGCATGAACACAATAACACTATAGAGCTCCTCTAAAGTCATGAATTTTAAGATATGTACATGTTAGAAGCAAGGCTGTCTCAACTGAGTGTACAAGCAGGCACTTCTTTCTCTGCTGCAAAACTGCAGGACAGTTTTTTTGTCTTTTGGGTCCAGCTTAAGTGAAAACAAATACTAAATTTTAAGCTTTGCCATTTTAGTGTCTTGCTAGGTCTATGAGAAAGAAATAATAATGTTATTGCAATTAAGGTAATGAAAACTCACAAGCATCAATACCAGAAGTGCCAGTGCAGGACACCAAAAAATGTTACATGTGCTGGAATCACTGAACATGCTGTGGTTTGAGGGTCTGGCCCCTTTCTCTGCTATTGAACAAGTTACTGAACCCCTGAAAGGTGAGTGCTCAGGATGAGTGCTCAGGAAATTATATTACCATAGTGCTATAAAGGTCAAGGTAATACTATATTCCATTTTTTTTTTTCTCTGTGTTGAATGATGGATGAAGAACTTCATTCTCTTTATAAGTTACAGGAAAAGAAAAAAATATATTCTGGGTCAGATACTCCCTGACCTAAAAATGGCACTGCTTCAGTTGCCTGCTCTGAAGCCAGAGCACCATATATCACCTGGTGAGACAGTCCTACATATCTGTTATGATAAAATACAAAAATAATTGTGCAACTACTGCTTTGACATGGAAAATCTTTTCTTTGATCTATAATACCAATACAGTCTATAAAATTTGGTTACACTTATTTCACATATAAATGTATTTCGCATATGAAATGTGATCAGTAGTTTTAATTAGGACTCTATGAAATTCTGATGTATGGATATTTATCTGATAAATTGTCAAACTATTACTCCTTAGCAACATTCAGAATCCCACTAATAGCCAGCAAGTTGTTACATACAGGTATAGAAAAGCACATAAACCAAGGATGTAGTGGGCTGTAACTGTGAAATATTGCTGCTTGTTTCTGCCTCACAGATTTTAGATTAGCCCTTGCTGTCTAGAAGCACTGTTGAATAACATGCTACCACGAAGTACTAAGGATTGAATTCTTATTCTAAAAAATTGTCCAGTATGGTAAATAATACATCATCTCATCTCTCCTCTCGCCTTCTCTTTTTAATCTTTTAGATATTATTCTATCTCTGGTGCATATATATATATATTTATATAAATATCCAGATTCATAAAATAATTGAGGATGTGATCACAATAACATGAAATGAATAGAAAATTCGCTGTGACTTTCAGGATCTATGAACACAATAGTTCCTCTGGCACGGCTAGTTTCTTCAGCTGCTGATCATAATGATAACCCTAGAACTTCAACTGTGTTTTCTACAAATATAGGATACATACCCTATAGCACTCTTAACACCCTTCTTGCCACACTTCTCAAGTTCAATTTGAAGAAGTCCCTGTCCTGCTCTCCCTGGCTAACCCTGCAGTGGTGGTAGTATAATTAGAGTTAGGGATTAGCATCATTTCTGGTACAACCTCTGCCCAAAGCCTGAGCGCCCTTTCTCTGCTGTAAACACCTTTTAGATAGGGAGTCAGGCCAGAGATCTGAAAATATCCTTGGGGAAAACTAGCATGCATCATCTTGTCCACAGTAAAGTGAGAAGGTTATTCAGCTGTTATTGTAGTCCTGAATCTGCTAAACTGCTCTTGGCATATGGAAACACATTAAGTTCATTCAGTCTGAAAGATTTCACGGATAATGGAGGTATCAACTCAATTTTTAAAAGGGGGAACCCTAACCATATTTGAAATTGATAAATAGACATATCTAAATAGCAACCACTGGCAACAAACATCCCAGGTTTTCTCCCTCCCAGACCAGGGATTTTGAGTTTAGAAATGCATAGTTTAAAAGAACCTTGGTGTAAAAATATTTTCACGTGTAGCTTAAACTGTTTATCAGATATGTCACAAGCTCTGGTCGTGAGTAGCCAACACAAGTATAAAGGTGGTGAATACTGCACTCTTTTATTTTCTCTTGACCACAGAACACTAAAGCAAAAGCATAAAAATAATTTCTAGGTTTCAGGGATTCATTTTAAATTTACTGTAACCTTAGCAAGCAGAGCTCTATGACTATTAGTGAAAATTTTCACATCCCAGATAAGAGAAGCATGGCAGAGATGTGAGATCTTGGAAGTGCTGCCACTCACAGCCTCTCCACTGACTCCTGACAACATGTTCACAAAGTTTAGAATTAATACATCATTTCATATGATGTTAGACAGGTTCCAGCCCCTTGCATGATCCTGTAAATCAACTTGATCTGAGAAACCATATGTACATACAATTAAAACAGCTCCAGTGGAGCTGCTGCCTTTTCATTCTATGTCTATGCAAATCCAAGATTTACCTAATAATTTTTGTAGTCTATAAATTGGATAATATTTGTCAGTATTTGGGTGCCCTTCCTTTTTTAGTTTTAGGATGAAGTTATAAAAAAAGTGTCACTAATGTCATGCTCTATTTTTCTTGGCAATAATTGAAAAAAACTATTGGCATTTCCAAATCTGTGGAGTGGGATTTTAAAAAGGTTAAAAATACAATCTCTCATGCTGTGCAGAAAACAAACCAGCAAAGCAAATAATCTTGCAGGTCAGAGGAAAATATATTCTTTTTCTGGACATTGATATTGATTAACTCTGTAACAGTCATAAAGCATCTCAGGAAACCATGAAAAGAAGAAGTATCATTCATACACTTTGTCAGACATTTATATTCACAAGCAAAAGTACTATGTATATACTTAAACAATCCATATCAAGGTTTGAAACAAAACAAACCAACCAACCAACCAAACAAACAAAACCAGAAACAGCAACAAATCTTCTTGTGTAAGACTTAGCTTGTTTCCTGTCAATGCCTGAATAGTACAAAATCAACAAAAATTTGTGCCAAGGGATTGGAGTTTCTCCTTTTGTGTCACACACTTGGGGCATATAACTTGGTTTAACATTACACTCTAAATTTCACCCTGGTTAAACCTGGATTATGCAAAAGGAACCAAATGGATCCCTCTAAGTGAAAAGGTCACTAGACTACATAGGTGTGCTTTTTTCCCTCCTCAGCAATAGTGTCAGAGTCTTTCTAATAAAAAAACACTTCGAAAGGAAAAGAAAAACAAAACAAAGCAACTCAAAACCCAGGATGTATGATGACATTTTTTAGAGAACATAAGACACAATTTTGTCATGTTTATAAAACGAGGCAACACAAATAAAAAAATTTGGTTTGTTTTCTTTTTCCTGTTTTCACCAAGCTTTTAGTTACAGAAGCAAGGCAAAACTTCATACCTCCAGATGTTCTTGGCAATTTTACTTATCCTTTTACAATTCTTAATTGTTTTCTCTGTGGCTACTCTGTCAATGCATGCATTCACGCGAGGTTTTCTGTTTTGATATGCTAAGAACAAATTTATGACACACTAAGCCTGCACTGTGAAGTTTCTGATATTATCTACAGCAATGCTATTGCTGGATTGCAGCAAAAGCATTGTCAAAAAGTCATTAAAAGCACTGCCCATGCACTACAAATAACACTAAAGTACTCCTGATCTAGTTTCAGCACATACATGTTCTTCTAGCCTCTTAAATTGTCACTTGACAACTAATCATATTCTGACCCGAGGACTATATTTAATTAGAGGACAGAGACATGAGAGCATTTGCAATATATGCATCTAGGCATTATGTCAGTAACCATTTCTCCTACATTACAGTGTTCACAATCCTGACAACATCACTTCCTAATGCGCTAATTAGAGCAGGGTGACTAAGAAAATTATTTGCCTGCTCTAGCATACAAAATAATTTGTGAAACTCATCAAATAGTCATATATTTTTGAAAAACAAACTACTAAAATGAACCTGTTTGTAAAGCAAGAAACAATGGAAGTTATGTAAAACTCTTTATTTAAAAATATAAATGGAGTGAAAACGATCCAGCTAGATAGTCTGATTATACGGTCTCTACTTCTTGCACATTTCTTAATTTTGAAAAATCAGCAATTATTGTAAAGTATTTGAGAAAGATGAATGTTTCTGTTTCTTCCAGGTTTTACACTACCTGAATCAATACTTTGTGGAATCAAAAGCTTTATTTACATCAGCTGAGAATATGTTCCATAAGATAAAAATTTGCATTTAGGAATGTGTCTAGTCTAGTATGATAAATTGTCTGACAGCAACCGTTCAGCATTTCTAGCTTTCTAAATTGAATTGTATACATATATATATGAATATATATGTAGTATAGAGTCAGCAGAGCAGTTCAGAGTTCCTGAAATATTTCGAAACACCAGATTTTACTTCCTATCTATCATCCTGATTCAATGGCTATTTAATTTTAATACAGTCCAATGTATCTCCATATTAAGTACCAGCCCTGCCAGTGTTACTCAGAAGTCACAGGGAATCTGCACTAATGAACAGCCATCTTCAGGGATCTTTCTGAAAAGTGTCTCAACGCTTTATAATTTAAATTCTACTGTTATAAGCAACAATGGGTACCCTGCACAGCTAAATGTTTGTACCGTGGCAAATGTAAGGCAGATCACTGATCCAAACAGGCAAAGCTAAAGCTTAACTTGCTATTATACATGGAAACCTAATAACAGCTTTTACTTTTTTAGGGAACTGACTTCTAGGATATAAATATGAGTGAGGAAAGAAGAAATAGGTTTCTGGCAAAAAGAGCAGCATGGTCACAGCTCTGGCTAAGACACAAGGTACAGCAGCTTTCCTATTGCCAAGGCAGCTACTGAAGTCATGGGATCATTGCCCTGGCGTCAACTCTTCTTTGTTAGGGACTCGTATTTTCTTCTGTAGATGTCAGGCAGGTTCCTTAGGGGGTTGCTGCTGTTTGGAGTGTGAGGATGAGGTGATGCAGCACGGCTGGATCAGGCACAGCAAGGACAGGACCCGGGGCAGTGGCTGCTCCTGGCTCACCGCTGCCTCGCTGGCCGCCCGCACCAGGAGTGGGCTCCTAAACCAGAGCTCTTGCCTTACAGCCTCCCTTGAAATGTGTAGCAGAAATAAGTCTGTTGCTCACCAAAGAGGGGCTTTACTTAGCTTACTTCATAATCCCCTGATTTTATTTCTGATAAGGCCTTAATTGTTGGCAGGTTTATTAACCTTAATCTCCTCGATTTACCTCCCATGGCCTCCTTGAATGGCAATTTGCAGCATTTTACTTCAACTGGTAGAAGCTCCAGAAAGAAATCTGCCTTTTTTACTGCTTGCATAAACATGGGCTTCAAGGAGACAGCTCTAGTATTTGTATCAAATTATTCACAAACTAAAATTCGCTGTTTCTAGGGACTGCCTGTTGAAGGAAAAAACTTTTCCACTTTTCTTTTTATTTTTAAAAAGGCAAAACTTTTCTTTCTTTTTTTTTTTTTTTCTTTTTGCATAAAGGACTGTCAAAGGTATAAACAAAAATGCTTGTTCCAAATAAATCCCCTTAGAAAGATAAAATGCAGGCCCTTCTGGGTTACTGCAAGATACAAAATAATCACAGCATTCATTTTTAAATCTTCCCATCATCAATGATCTTCTCAATGCAGGCAGAAAATAAAGCAATACCCAAACCAATCAAAAAACCCCAAACAGGTACGCATGACAAACTTTTACTAAAGTTTTTGAAGACAAAATTTATTACTTGTAATTTATGCTCATTACTTAAACTATGACAGTTAAAGTACCCTTAGAGATTTGCTCCAAAAAAACCACAAGACAGAAGACAATGAACCAGCAAGAACTATGTTGATCAAATGAAGAGGTTATTTAAGAGTAAATAATGCAAAAAGGATTAAGCAGATGCAGGAGGGTTGAACATTCTGATGTTTCTGTTGAGCTAGTATCACTCAGCTCTGTGTATCATAAAACTTAAGGGATATGAAAGACCAAGGAAATCAAGACTTAGCTGCATTTACTATTCATGACTAATGATGAGTATTAAGATGAAAGAAAAAAATTCAGTGCATTAGATGAGTTATTAGTTCTTCGTCCATGTACTTTATGGAAAATTAGGAACCAGAAAGTTCTACCAAAGGGGCAAAGGAGGAAATGAGGAAGCAGCTAATGGAATACAGGGGAAGTTTTATTTTAGTAAAACACTTCAATTATAAGGGAACTGCTAGGACAAAGAAATGAAGAAATGAACCAGGATCCTGTACTGAGAAAACATACATGGAATTCTTAGATTTTGATTCTGTGTTTCAAATGTGTCTGCTCCATTATCCGGATCTCAAAACCAAAATTCAAAAGTACAAGGTTATTTCTATTGAAAATATAAACTAAGCCCCCAGTTTTCCAAACTACAAAGCCTACAGAGCTGTGTGGTAACAAAAATTACTATTAAAATTTTAAAAAAACTTCATCAAGGTTCAAGAAGCCAGTCACAAACTCCAAAGCTGGGGGTCTCAACCTCAGTGTTTTATAATTCATAGAGTCTTCATGTCCAAATTCATAAACACTTTGAAGTAAAGTTTCTTTGAAGTTAGGAGATGTTTCAGTTTAAATCCACCTTCTCTATATACACACAGATTTTATTTTACACTGAAATACCATATTTTCTTTTCACTGGAAATGATGTATAGCCTGGGCTTAAATTAGGAATATCTAGTTGTACTACTCAGTACAATTAGTAGTACAATGACTTGAAAAAGCTGAGATGTGATTTCACATGAAGATGAAATCTGTTGGAAATCCAAATCTGATTTTTCTGAATAGAAAAACTCCTGTAATGGTCCCCATCGGAAATTTTCAAAACAGCATGACTTAATCTGTATGCCATAGGTAAACATTTATTTCCCCCTCTCCCTCAATACATAGAAAATAAGTAGCATTAAGGCAACCTTGTATTTTGAGAAAACAAAAGAAATTGTTACAGAAAATTAGACAGAGATGAAGGTAGAATGGCAATTTTAAAGAGAAGAAAGCAACTCCCGGTAAGGCAGATACAGATACAACGAGGTATTTGCCATGTTCTTGTACGAACTGCAGGTTCTAGCACAGGGTTTCTGAGGAGAAATAAAGGGATGGAGAACACTTGTAGAATGTGGGGGAAAACTTTTCTAGAGCAGGTTTGAACACTACTAGTTGTGATAAAAGAAAACAGACAGGGGCTCCTGTTGTGGTTTCGCTCCCTCAAGACAGAGAAAAGTTACAATTTTCAAAATGACCTAGAAAAACCTGTACCAAAGACATAAAGAGAATAACCAAAAGTTTTTCAGATGACATTTCAAATAAAACCTGACTAAATGACAAAACTTGAAATTATAATTACAGGGACTACAGCTGGAGAGATGTCATGGAGGGATGTTTACCTCAAGAAGGACATTCCTTACTGTGACATAATAACAAACAACACAGAAACAAGGAAAACTACAAGAATGGTCTAAGCTAGGCAGAAGGAACAAGATCTCAGGCTGCTGATTCCTCCTCCTCCAGACTTTCTGAATGAAGGTATGGAAAGCAGAGCAATAATGTTCTCCTTTACTCAGTTTATTTGCACATGGGCGACCTCAGTGTGCAGCACCAGATTCCAAGAGTGCTCTGGAAAACCTGCCCAAGCCTTTGTCCAGAGCGTGCTCAGCAGAAAAAAAAAACAACAAACAAACAAACAAAAAAAACCACCTCTATAAAATACATATGTCTTTATTAGACACATCTGTTAAACTTCAGTTCTCAGTGAGCTTCTACTGATAATATCCAAACCAACATTGCTCAAGCTTTAGCTTGTCAAAGGCAGTTGAATTTTTCCCCCATGGCACAAACTAGGATAACACAACAGTGATATATTTGCAATCAGAGCCAAGCCTTAACCAGACTTCAGCCACTTGTTTCACAGCATGTAACGCAGTCGAATCATTGCATAACATTTCTGAAATTTTCATTTTCTAATTATTTAAGTATGCTTGCTTGAATTTCACAAAACAAATTGCCTGCGGGAGATGCTTTAGGAAAGCTCAGTCTGAGCAGTTAAGCCTTAGATATGTAAATGCAATTAAGAACAGGAGGAGAGAACCTCTCCATTAGTGGCCTTCCAGAGAAGATTCCAGTAACTGTGAAATTTGTTTGTACTGCAACAGACTGATTTTTAAATCACAGACTCACATGGAATGGCTAATGCAGAGGGCACACCTGGAGATCAGCTATAGCAGGATGCTCAGGGCTGTGGCCAGTTGGGTTTCGAATGTCCCTGAGGATGGAGACTCCAGCTTGCCTCTTGCCCTGTCCCTGGGCACCAGAGACGAGTCTGGCCCTGTCTCCTCTATTCCTGCCATCAGGTACATTTTGCACACAGGCACATCACAGACACCGTGAGAGCATAGGAGGCAGAAGAACACTTTAAGTTGTGTCAAGAGAATCAGGTATTACAGAAAAGAAATATCTTTTCCTGGTGGGAGACACCAGGACCAGGGTTCAGAGCAGCCCCAGAGTCTCCATTCATGGTGAATGGAGACCCCCTGGGCTTTCATCCCTTTACAGTCCAAGTGCACCAAAGCCTTACTCTTCCTCCTGAGCCATCAGCTCCTGCCATGGTCTCAGTGTCCCTCACCTGGCTCTGCCACAGGTCCCTGTGCCTTTTGCTGTGCAAAGGGTGGCAGTTCACAGCCTCTTGTCTTGGGTTCCCACCCAGAGCTCAACCTGAAGCTCCATGTGGAGCTGCACCCTGAGCTCCCTGCACTGAACATGTTCCTCATCAACTTTGGAGCACATGCCTTAATATGCCAAGTGGGAAAAAAAAAGTGATATTTGTTTTCTAACATTTCATTTAAGCACCTGAACTAGCATGTTCTGCTGCTTCTGAATTATCATGTTACAATTTAATTTGCACTAAGTCTTGTCAAAATGTTCTATTGCCCAGACTTTCTGCCTTCTATATTTGGGGACTACCTTAAAGCCACGTGAGCTAATAGTTTAGCTGGTGTTCTCTTCTCAGTTATTCCTTTTTTTTATTTAATGATTTTTTTTTCCTCCCATTTTTTTTAAACTAGTGATGGCAACGTTTTTGATGATATGTTCCTGATGGTACCTTCATTCCCCAGGTGGTCATTTCAGCCATGCAGAGAGTTTTGACTAACGTATCACAGGATAACGAAATCTCTCATCCTGTGTTCCTCATTGTGTGTGACTGGGCTCCTTTTATAAAGTTGTTTTTCAAGCTCAAAGTAGATAATTGTTCCAGTGAATCAGAACTGTCTGTATTTTGATGTTTTGACAAGTTATTTTAATGTTACTGTCATACATGTCTTACTTGTAATTACAAGATATTTTCAAAACAAGGATATTTATTTACTGATTATTTCACTTGTGTGCCATTGTTGATTTCTGCAATTTACTATATTATGTACATTTCTGTTACTTATATGGGCTTCAAAATATCTGGGGGCGGAGGAAATTTTTTAGTGTAGATAATATTGTGCATTTATTCCAACTCATTATACACAATGATACATACTTTGTTGCAGAGTTTAAGGCAAATTTCCAAGAATGGCTCATTGACTAAAATCTGACAGCAAAGAAACCTAGTCATCAAACTGGAATATAAAATACTAAGTCTTGTGCCCCAAAACAAAAAATGTTATAACTAATTGTGAAAAGCAGAACTCTGTGTTGTATACAGATATAAACAAACACAGACCTCCACTGTATCTGAATTCTCAATCATTTTATCCACTTGTGGCATTCAACCTATTGAGTTCTGGTTAGGAGGAAATGCAGTGAGCTCTGCAATTCCATGAAGAACAGGGAAGAAATGGCAGCTGGGTGAGAAATCCTTGTTCTGGTCTCTCAGAGAGAGAGTTACTGTATGTTACTGTATTATTCCAGCCACTAACTAGGACCAACATTTGTTTTAGACAAGCCCAGTATCCTGGTTCTGCCTGTGATGCAGAAACAGGACCGAACCATCCCTCTATTGCTTCTAGTTCTACAGACTGCCAGCAAAAGCAGACCACGGGGCAGCTACTATGGCTGGTTAGTAAAAAAAGACAATAAAGAAGGAGTTAGAGATCCTCTACACATCCTCATGTTTGCCTGCCTAAGTAAGCCAGCATTAACCCTTTAATCTTCACTAAGCATTTTTGTCTGTTTTTCATTAAGCAAACAAGTTGAATGTATCTCCACCACAATTTGAAATCGCCTGTATGTCTGAGTCAGACAAATTTCAGAGAGGAATAGGAATTTCAGGAGATAGCAATTAAAATAAGCAGTGGGATACAGGTAGCGTCAAAGAAAGGCAAGGAAACTTCAGCCCACATCTATAAACAAAGGGTTTTTAAAACAAGTTTTAAAAACAAGTTTACACATTTGTAAAACAAAACAAAAACATGGCAGTACACATAGGGCAATATTCATGATTCATAATGAGCTAAGAATACTGAATACTATTAGTGACCTCTAATACCACTCATGATGGGCAGCCTATGTCTAAGAATTTTATCTGCCTTTTGAGGCCATGCTATGTACCATTTGGAAAGATTTTTCTCTAGGGTGTTGGGTTTTGACTAATGTGAAGGGATAGAAAATAAGTTTAATATCTAAGAAGAATAGAATAGAACATGCTCAACCTTTTTCTCCTATTGAAATTCCCTGGAATTTGCATTTGAATGGGAGAGAACATATGATTTTGGCGAATAGTTTGTATGGTAAATAATAGCATGAATTTTTATAACACAACTATCTTTGAGGATCCTGAAGCAATTTAAAAGCATCTTGAGACTCAACATATTGCAATACAAAAAAACCTAGAAATTAATGTTGACCCACTAATATCCCACTGTTCTTAGTTTTTTAATTCCATTTTCCTGCAAAGCATAATTATTGTCTTATTTAGTGTACTTTAGTGGTTTAGTCCTTAAACTTATGTAAGGCCCTCCTCAGCTAAGTAATAGTAAATCTGGGCTCTAGAAACTAAATATTAAATCATTCTGACCTGACTGAAGACCAGCAGGCTTCTGTGGGATTTGCTAAACTGGGAATTTTTACTAGAATAAGCTGATCAGAGATGGATGTGGGTGAGCCCCCAGACAAATATTGAGTGTGTTGGCAGTAAAACCCGATAGAATAAAATCAGAAACAATCAAACAGCTATTTTGAAGCAAACGGGATGAAGAGTATTAGGAGCACATGTATATCTGCCAGAGATGGAGGGGAAGTGGTGGTCAATCCAATAAACACACTTGAAAAAAAGGATGTTCTGAAAAACCCCAAGACTAACTTTCTCAGCTCTGTGTAAGAGTCAAACTGGTTGCAGCTGTACTGGAAGAAAAACCCCAACAACGAGAAAAAAAACCTAATGCAAATGTCTAAAAGTGGTTTCTAAGCCTGAGCACCGTGTGTTGAAGTATCACTATGAATTTGTAACTTTATTATGAATAGAAGTTAGAATGAGAAAATTAGATTACTCTTTTAAATATATATTGAAGTGCAAGGAGTTACACCTCATGCATTCTGAGAGACACTCTTTGGTTACCTCATTTATTCATTCTTGCTAGTCCACGATATCCCCCTTCCTGCTTGGCTATCTGGGGACCTGTTCAGGTTTCACACTGAAGGATCAATTCACACAGCAATGAAATACCACTGCCTCTTGGGGGGGAGGATGACATCTGTTAAATAGCACCCCGCAACACTACACAACGGTTTATAGCATCAAATGCAGAACAATTATGAATTTAATTAGAATCAGAGTGGGATTTTAATGAGAAAAAACGCAATTACGCATGATGAAAATACAGGGCTAAGCTCCTTTATACTCACCCTGAGTTCCCTTACTACATAAGTATTTCCAAGGATTTTACTACCAGCAAGGGGGTATGACCTGCCCCATAGCAGTTAAGGACCCAACCTCTCATTTACCAGAAAAGAACCGTGTTCTCTTTGTGCTACCAGCACGTTACAGAGATTAACAAGCTTCACACTCAAACACCATCAGCTTGATCAGATCTTTCACATTTTTTCCCCCTCTGATACTGCATGTACCTATTCCTCACGTGTTCAGTTGAATGGGCTACATCTCATCAGCTAAATGGCACATGGATTTGGATATAAAATGATAAATTATTTTGGCCTGGAACCTAACTAATACTCTAAAACACCATAGATCAGCCAGATCTCTGAGTGCCTGTGACACAGGTCTACAAGAGGGACAGGTTTAATGCCTGTACACAAAATAATAACTAGCTGTAAGAGAGGGAAATAAAGTAATTTTATTTTCTCCTATAGTACTGTAGGTGATTGCCTGCATAACTGCTTGTGAATAACTATGAATCACTGCAATATTATGACAATTGTTTATAAAGTTGACAACAGAGAAATAATGGTATTGCCATATTGATAAATATTGCTTTATCTAATTGCAAGTTGGCATTAAAATCTAATTGCAAATAGTTTAAACCAAGATACAAGAAGGATGTTTATGTGCGACTGAGAAACTTTTTTTATCAAGCATTGTAAAAGCACACAAAAGGGAAAAGATCTGTCTTAATTTAATGGCATAGAAAACCTCTGTCCCACAAGATGTTAAGTCTTGGATAACCTGAGCTACTTTCCCCCTTCAGAAATGCACCTTCAATGTATTGGATCTACTTATTACAATAAAACTGCCACTATGAGGAGCAGCAGGAGGAAAATAAAATATATGAAAATTGAATAAACTTTGGGACTCTCTCTCTCTATATATAAGGGCCAAAGCTAAGTAACAAGGCCTAGAAAATTGCATTGCATTACAGTGGCCATTTTGTCTCTTTCACGTTTTTTGAGGCAGAAACTCAGAATAACCAATGTTTCCATGAAGAAAAAAAACTTAGGCTGTAAGGCTCTGAAACAGTGTGTTGGCATTCACTTCCTAAAGGCTGAAAGGCAACTGCCTAACCATTCCCTCTAGCTGCAGGAATGCTTAGCAATTACAAAAGAAGAATGATGGTTACTACTCTTCCTCCTCCTTGGGAAAAGGACAGACCAGCCAAAGGGCAACGATATTTTTAAATTCTATGCCACACTTTCCCCTCATACCCATGATTTAATCTGTAGTACTCAACACTCCAATGTACTCAAACACTCCAATGTAACTCTAAAATATTATTTTATGGAAGTGGAAATGGCTGGATGCACTGTAATGCACATTTGGTCAGAGTTGTCATGGAATCCATGTTAAAATTCATACCCGGAAAAAATCATAAACCATAAAAAATGAATACAGAATGCTGTTTATCACTCTTATATTTGCCTGTTAGTGAGCAAAAGCAAAATTTGCATAATGACATCCACAGCTTCCTCTATGATGTTAAGCTTTTCAGTTTTTCTTTCTCAGGCTATAGGAAGGTTTGCCTGGAATAATATTTGCTTGTTTTTCTTAAATTTATTTTGGTAATGCTCAAGGGGTAAATTCAGTACTGTCACCCCCTTATATAGACCTGTCATGATAGTTCATGTAAAAATGTGAAAGAATAAAAAGGACAATAAACAATGCCAACCTTTTCAACTACAGGTTGTTTTGATCCTTATTGTAATAATGAAAAATATAAACAAATGTAGATTGTCTTCCTACATTTCAACAAACACTTGCGGAATTATTACATCATGTTTCAGGAAACTGATCACGCTTGAATGAGTCCTCTGGATTTAAGTTAAATTTTCTATCTAATATCATATAAAAATAAAAACATGTCCAAGCAGTCTGATGATAGGATATATATGTTTTATGAAAAAGGAAATAAAATGTGCAAGGCAGTCTCTTTTAGCTCTTAAGGAAAGCTGAACCCTAGAGTGGTGTTCCTGCTTTGCTGGTGTACCTGCCAACCTAAATTTTATTTCCTTCTGATGTTTCCAAAAATAGTACCTCAGAGCAAACTGATCTAGTTTCCTGTCCTCCACCTAAGAGATATAAATTACTCATCCTATCTTACAGAAATGCTAGTAATGCCATGACCCAATCCAGCACAAGCAAAACTATAATATATCCATTTCTGATGTTGAATAATACAGACTTTACCTAGCTGCTGTGGTTTTTCTTTACATATAAATATACAAATAAATTCTTACTGAGTTAATAATAATTTTTGTAGATCACTGAATGTGACACGACCAAAAGAAATCCAGAAACCTACATGCTCTTTTTCTGAAGGGGAATAAAACTCAACATTCTAAAAATTTTAGCACCAAGTGGCACCCGGGAAAACATGAACTAATTGTAAAAATGTTAGACCAGTCTGCCAGCCTGCAGACATTAATTGTTTGTGTAAACTTACCCACATGGCTTCAATTTTTGTCCTGCCAATGTGCAAGCTGGGATAAAGTAAGAATTCACCTCATTCAAATCACTCCTTACTTTATATATGTGAGCAAGCAATTTTTTTTTTTCCAGTAAAAATTATCCTAGCCCCACCCCACATTGTTCTTTTGAATTTCTGGAAGATACCCTGCAGAATTTCTTCTTCCTTCCCAAGAGGGCCAGGAGCAGCAGCTCCACAACTCCCTTAACAAAATGTCACCTCCTGAGACTTCCAGGACAATTTTACAGAAGCAGTAAATCCAGAAAACTGTGCTGTCTGATGAACCTCAGGTGTATACAAGCTTTCTTCAAGGTTCATTCATCACCGGTTTCAAAGGATCCTTGCCTGGAGAGAGAACAGGCAGGGCAGTCAGCCTCAAAAACCAAGGGAGAGCAAGGGACAATTATCTGTAATGCTGACAAAATTCTCCTTGGGATATGCTAGGGAAGCAACCAGGACATAATGACAGTGAGTTAAGGGTGAAGAAAAGGAGGGGTAAAATGTCTTTAGAGGAGAAAACTGCAGCAATTCCAAACATGCGAAGCACTCCTTTTGGTGATAAGGAAAAAAGTGATAAAAGAAAGTGTATGCTGTATGTTGGCAAGCTCCCTAAAGTCACTAGCTCCTGAACATTCAATTACTATGCTTGCTCTTAGTGCCAGATAGCGCTCATCTGAAAAGAAAGGCTAAGGAAAAACAAAAGGAAAGAATTTTGGCACTAAGACGCTCTCCAAATGTGAGAATTGCAGCTAAGAAAATGAAGCACTTGGATTAAGTTTTTTCATTAGGGCCTCTGTCGTTGCATTTGAATGTGAAGTGAAATCAAAGTCAGAAGATTTGTTATGGGTCAGCAAGAAGGAAGGAAAGGGGGTGGGAGTAGGGCTTTGTGCCAAGAACATTTTTAAATGCATGATCCTCTTTCTAAGAACATGGGTTATTAACAGAAGGCAAAGAAAGGCATGGCTTAAACAACATAACGATTTTAGAGGAAATCCTACAAACACAGATAATTATATACTTGATTTAGTTCTTGAAGCTGCATTTTTAGTAGTTTTATTATTCTAAAGTACAATACATCATCAGATACTTTCCACAGCATAGTCATTTAATGTCTCCAAATTATAGCCTGCAAGCCAGAACTGGGGATTTGGTCTAAGTAACAGAGTGGTAACTACAGGAAATGTTGTGATGGGTGTCAAGTCTTACAAGGTTCACTTTGCTGAACTAGAGTACACCAAGAGAGATGTTGTTACAGTTCTAAAAGTTTAATCTGTCCACCTCCTACTGTTTGGATGTGAACAACCTTTTGAATTTTATGATAATAATAGGATTGATTTTTTTTTCTTCCTTTGTTTTCCTCCCTCTTTTTTTTTTTCCTTCCTTTAACAAAGCCTGGGTACCAGCTGGATGGCAGATTATTTTCTTAGAAATGGAGTTGGCCAAAGATTCAGTAAAGACCTGGTGGAATGTTTTAATCAGCTGAGCTTGGGTCTCCAGTTACAGAGGAGGTATTATTTCTAGTTGTTCTTACAGCTCATTCCTTTATTAGGAATTTCTCACTGTGTTATGCTAGTCTTAAAGTCAGTATTTGGCTGCAGGCTGAATCAAGCCCACATCTCAATCTCTCTAAATAATGCACAACCCATGTGTTATCAGCTCTGAAATGTCACCATGTCTGTAAGAGACAAAGGTTTACTTGACAGAGAACAAGTTGCCTTTAAAGAGGGCCAAGGGCAGAGACAGGAGCTACTGCACACTCACCCAGGATGCCACAAGACCTTCAGAGCAAAAGGTAATGAACCAACAAGGTTTCTCTCACACAAAAATAATAAATGAACGCAAACACATAAATAGAGAGTTTCTCTCAAAAATACACATGGCTTCTGATGACAAAAACAATGTAGAAAGGAGGAATTTGCTCTTTCCAGAAGCAGGAGGCTGCAATACCTGATCAGGAGATTTCTGCAAACCCACAAGGATCTAAGCATGCTTCCCTTCTTCCTCTTTCATAAAAACTGGGCACAATTTAAAAAGGTTTCTAACTCAAATGCAGAAACAGAATTCTTCCACAGCCACCCCAAAACCCCCACCAAACTGTTGAATCCAGCAAAGTGGCAGTTAAACAAAGATGTTGAATGAGAAACCTGGAAAGGAAAGATGAAGAAAACTGCCCTGGAAATAGAAAGAATCCCAGTTCCTTATACTAAGTAGAGGCAAACAGCTTGAGTCCCTTCTGCTCACTGCAGTAGGAATGTCACACCAAGCACTAATGACTGCTCTGCACTACAAGAGAATGTCTCTGGGATGTGGCATTTCAAGTGTCAACTACAGCGCTGCAGACATTCAGGCTTTGCCCTCAAAATATAAAATTGATGGTACAATTACTGTATTTTTGCAGTAATTGTAATTCTTCGCTGTTCCCTGTGAAGAAAAATGAAAGGCAACTATTTACATCCACGACTTTTCACCTGTTAATATCCCATCATATAATTTGCTTGCTCATCATTGGCTTCTGCTGAAGCTGCTAGGAGCTTGTGGATGAGATCATGCTGGAGCAGGCACACTGGAGAAGGGCCACAGCCTGTGGAGGATCCATCCAAGTTTGCAGGAAGAATGAGAAATGAGGAGTGGGCAGAGAGAAATCACTGCCCACTGCCTGGACTGCTTGTAGGCTCAGTGGAGGGACTGGGAGTAATCTCTCTCTAGCAAGGTAATGAAGTAGATACTTGAAAAGGAAGGAAGAAATGAGTCTAGAGTGAAGTGGATGCTGTAAATGTAGGAGGAAAGGTGTTGCAATATTTGTCTCCTTTGTTTCCCAATACTGGAAGAGGTAATAAAATACTTATGCTAATTGGCAAAAATAATTAAGGTAAATTCCCCCAGCTCAAATCAGTTTTGGCTGCTGGAGTACTTGGGAGGTGATTTCTTAGTCTATATTTTGACCCATGAGTTTTCCTGCTCCCATTCCTGCTATTTTCTCCCACCTCCCTCTGGGAGGCACAGTGAGTGACTGGTTGCATGGGTGCTTATCACCATGAGGCAAATCCAGGGTGGATATCAGCCATGGACCTGTGCTGTGGCCCAAAATATCAGCTGGCTGGCTCAGCCTTTAGTTCAAATGCTTCCATCACTCTGGTAAGGGGGCACCTGAACTGCTCCAGCAACTTGCCCTTACAGGAGGAGAAAGCAGTGACATATTTAAGAGTAGGGGAAAGTTTTCACAAGTAAATCTTTGCTCTATTAATTCAATACCATTAATTTCAACAATCCTCTTATACTACTCAAAACCAAAATCCCAGTTAACTTGTTTTATCCTTTTGCTGTCATTGCAAGAGATTTTGTTTGAATAATGTGGCTTTTTCACTCCAGTCAAGCATTTCATTTGGTTTTATCCTGCTGAAAAGCTACAGTCCTGTGTTTCTGACAGCTATCTGGCTGTTAAAATGACCGCTGCAGATTGAGCACTGCAAGAGTGCAAAGGGGAATTTAAGCAGAGATAAACAGGAAGACCAGAAGTAAGCAGGGTTCAGAATATATCCACCTACAAAAGCAGTAAATATGGGGGGGGAAAAAAGTGTCTGTGACTTCAAACCTAGCTTGAAAGCCAGTAAATTTTAGAAAGGAGAATGCTGGAAGTAAAGAGCCTTGGCTAAGTGTCAGCTGAACAAAACAATCAAAGTAATAACAACTCAGTTTTGGGAGTGGATATTACTGATGGCTCTTTCAAATTCTTTGCCAGAGTCTACAAACTCCCAAAGGAGGCAGTCTCCCAGCAAAAAGAATCTTCAATTCCTCCTCTTGCGTTGCTGGGGGGAAACTCTGGGAAAACATATTCATTCATTTTTTAAAAGCAGTACTCTGTTCAGCGAAAACAAGAGAAATGACAACAGCCATCTTCAGAATATCTGACAGATAAGTTTTTCAGAAAAATATCATGATTATTTAAATGTTTTCTGGAATTTCTGACCTCATTACAGACAACAAACTTATTCACCAATCACACTGAAACTAGGCTGTATTGAATTTCCAGTCTTTTGATTTTAGCACACCACCACATGGTAGAGGCTGTAGAAATAATATTTTTTTACATTCTTATTTAGTGTTCTGCTCTTATGACACTAAATAATCTCAGCATGTACAGTTTGTTCACATCAAATGGAGCCAGTTTCACTGGGACTGGGGACACCAGTAAAATTAAAATTCAATAAAATTAAGTGATGCTTCTTCACCAACCCAACCCACCAGTGCTCAGAAAACAGGAGTTAAATAATGATGACCCAGTCGGGTGGGCCTTCCTAGGGCCTGTAGGGTGCTGAAGTACTCTTTTTTCTAAATCAGCATTTTGTGTTTCATTGAGTGATGGAAGCATTTGTCTCAACCAAACTGCATCCCACAAACCAATCCTTTTAGTTGCCTTTTTTTTTTTTTTTTTTTAATTTGAGAAAGAAGAGACATAAATACCTGTCCCTCAACACTCAGCCTGCCACGCTCCACAAAGCATAACAGAATGAAAATTTCAAGAATGAAAGGAAAAAGGGAAGGTCTGGCTCAGACCAACTACATTGCACTGCCAGAGGAGAATTCCCAAATTTTCAGAGGACTTGTGTGGGAAGCTGCTTTTAAAACCAGTTCAATGCTGTCCAAGTTCACAAGATTTCTTTTCCAAGTTCACTAATTTCTTCAGCAGCTTTGGCACCATTAAGTGTTTGTCATGACATATTTGGGTGACATTTGCATTGTTCACCCTTAAAGCAAAAAATCTACATCCCAGCACTAATCTCACGGACTGTGAGGGCTAAGAGCTCAATTTGCTTGACACAGCAGGGGAAAAAATAATCATCAAAACAGCTCAGATTACAGTCTATCAAATTTTCTAAACTAAGAAACTGCATTTGAACTGTATTACTAATCACATCTACTTTTATTAACCTTGAAATCCTTGTAGGCACTGGAGGCAGTGGTATGTGAAGTTTTAAAATCTGCCCAGAGATTGACTGATGGAAAAGCAACACTCACAAAACCAAGGGATTTCAGCTTAAATTATGCAACAGGAATTTAACTGTACTGAGCTATCAAACCTCCATTTTTACATAAAACTTTCATGTTACTAAGTTCCGTGGTTTTTATTTTCAAGGATAACATATTATAAAAATAGATTAACTGATAACAAAAAAAATCATACTTTGAAAAGTTCTCTCTTTATTTTATTCAAAAAGTCAAAAGGAACTCTACCGAGATTCCACAGATATCTGTCCTGGATGCAGATTTGTGCTCTACTTTCCATTACAGTTGAGAGATTTCTGGATATCCCTAGGTCACAAACACTCTGGATACCTGGAGTCAATAAGGTGCAATTCGACCATAGCAAATGCATGAAGTACTGTTCTTAGGAAAGACAAAGCTAAATACACAAATACAAAAGGACTAAAATGGGAACAGGGAGCATTCTTGCAGAAAAAAGTTTGGACAAATGGCAGATCCATTAGGAACCCTCAATGCTTTCTTTGGGGAAGGAGGGGAAGAAGTTCTGTTAGGTCATATTGATAGGAGTGGTTTGTACAACATGCTGAGGTGGTGATTCCATTGGTGAGACCTCAGCAAGAGAACTGTGTGAGTTCCTAGCATTCCCACAGGAAAGCTGGAAAAAGCCAGTCCAGGGAACAGCAATAAGAATGATAAATTGTTTAGAAAACATGATGCACAAAAGGGATGAAAGATTGAGGTTGTTTAGTCTAGGAAATAGTATATTTAGAGTTCTGAGACAACTAAACTTATTTTTCATATGGACAAGGAGAAATTTAGGGAGCAATTAACTTGATGTGCACATAGGTAAGAGAACTCACTCTTTAGCTGTAAAAGACAACTATGTCCAGGAAATGGTTGTCAAGAAAGGGTTTTGAGAATCTCTGAAGTGTTTAGGACCAAAAGTTAGTGTCAATATCAAGAGACAAGATATCAGCATGGCCACTGACTGGCCTCCTTGACCAATGAATTGTTGAACTCTCAATATCTAGCATTGCTTTCCCCTAATTCTCTAACAAATTGCTGCATTTTTTGCACTGGTCTCACTCATTTTTTTGTTGAGAAGGTGAAAAACACTACCTGATTACCAGGAATAGGTACTCCTGAATGCTGGCATCAAGTCTGCATTGAGTTTGGAGAGGGTGGAGATCCTGTTTCAGAATCCAACCCTGAACTTTGTTACCCAGCACAAAGGCAAAGCTATTCCACTCTCCTGCTTACAGCTCCAAGCAAGACCCAAATTCAGCCCTCCCAACACTAAGTAATTGGCTGTGAATTCAGATGAGGAAGTGGCTTGCTCACAAGGGTCTGATTCTGGCAAAACCACCTTCCTGCTACTCCAGATTTATTTTTTTTAATTTCAATTTTTTTTTTCCTGAGGGAAATTCATAAAAAAACCCCACTGAATTATGTAAAGGCCTCCTGGAAATGTTTAACTACAAATCATAAACCCCAAAATAGAAAAAAAAAAAAAGGGAAGAAAACCCCTTCCAACAAAATACAAAGCATGTGCTAGGATTCAGGTGTGGTTTTCTTTCTTTATAAACATAAAAATGTTGTTGGCACGTGCATGCACAAATCATAGGTAAATTGCTGTTAATAATGAAATGCTCTGCAAAAGTACAATGGTTCCAGTAAATGTCAGAACACATCTGGTCTAATTAAAAATTAACCGTATCATTAAAGTTATATTACTAGTTAATTTCTGAAAATGTTTAATTATTAGAGAGTTATCCCTCCAGCTTCCAGGGAAGAATTAGAAATACTGCACTTCTGTGTTTAAATCTTCCTCTGCCAACCACTTTAAAGTTTTAAAAGGCATATATTTAAAGGTATTTGGGAGATATAAGGGCTTTGATTATTACACTATAAAGTCAATAAACCTTGTGTCATGGCAGATTTTACCCACTCCTTGGAAGTGTCTTGAAACAGGTTGGTTCTTTTCCCACTTTCTATGGGAGCTGAGACTGAGGGAAAGATGCCACTTGTGACAGCAGCAAATCTGGCCCAGAGCCTTTCTCAAGAGGAGCCTTGTCTTTGGCTTCATCCTCCTCCACATCGTGTGTCAGCTCTGGCACCAGCTCGGTGTGACAAGCCACTTTTAAATGAGAAATTATTAACACAGCCAGAATAACCTGAGTTTAGCCTAATTACCTGATCTTAGATGCTATCAGATTTAAGTTACGTGAGGTTTCAATTTGTTATACCTGCCTGTAGTTTAACTTGAGTGATTCTCAAATCTGCAAGGACCAAAGCCAGAAGCATTAGAGGCAAGAACTTATGGGCGTCTCTGTGAGCTCTGCTGTCTCATTTCCCTTGAACATTCCTCTAATAGCTCCCTAATCCATGACATGTTGTTTTTTTTTGTTTTTTTTTTCCCCCAAAAGACTTCCATATCAGCAGATGCAATATGATCATTGAGTCAGAGCAACCTTAATCCGAGTCAATCAAGCCTTTTTACAGCCAGCCAGGTATTTTAATAAAATTTCACTTGGCTATCTGTACAAATACATTCAAGCAGTTAATTGCCTAATTTAATGCACATAGTAAACAGACATTACTTGCAACTGACAGCACCAGGTGGACTGAACATTTCTCATTCAAACCAGACATCCAGCATAAAACTGAAATACAGAAATAAACATAAGAGCAGAGATAGTGCAGAGGGAAAAAATGTGTCTTAATTATGGGGTGTCCACTTTCTGTAACAGATTGTCATTCTAAATAACCCCATCTTAATCAACCTGCCAACTTGCTTGGGAAACAAACCAGCAGCTGCACACCCAGAGCTCTGCTTAGCAGGCATACAGGTGTCCTTGTTTGCATGCCGTAGTTATCCCGTGGTTCACTTGGGTGTCAGGGTTTATATTCCTCCTTTTTTTGAGGAATATAAAAAATCCTCACTGCCCAGAAAGAAAATATCCTGTCTGCTGTCGAGAATGACTGCAGCCTCAGGTCAAAGGAATAGAGGTTGTTTTAAACAGTATGCAATCCTGTTGTGCTGCTGGTGCTGCACTGGGCTGGGACGTTGCATTTTGAGGTACAGTGGAAGAAGAAAATCAGGTCCTGAGGTTGTGTGTGGAGAAGGTAACAGTCCCTTCTGGGCATCACCAAAATGTGTAGGGGGACTGAGACATGCATGTTAATATGGGGGATCAGTAAAATAGTAAACACAAGGAAACCATGGGTAAGGATAACAGGGATAACCCTCAGCTAAGCAAAGAGCAGTAACTATTTACTATAAAGGCAGCAGAAACAGATACCACCTGGAAACAGAGATAAAACACCATGACCTGAAAGATTTTTAAAGCCTCAGAACTCAGCTTAGTCCAACCCACAGAAATAGCTCAACAAATGTTTAAATTCAAGGATGGCAGTTGGACTGCTTCCATAAATCTCATACATCTGTTAGAGAGGGGGGAAAAAAAGGTGTTGGTTAACTTGAAATAATAAGCCTAGATTTACATGAGTTCATCTAGAAAACAAGATTACCTCAAGATTAGAGACTTAAACAGGTCATGCTCTGAGATACAGTTGGGAAAAAAGCTTTCATTTGGTCTTGTTAAAAATGAATAGCATGTTTTGCCAGAGTTCCTATGAAAATGTTTTGGTTTAGTATACATTAGAGGTGGCTTCATGAAATCTACTCTCCCTTATTTATCCTAGTTAGATTTTGAAAAAGCACAGTTAGCTTTCTTTACAGCAAATGAAATTATAAGTACTTGAAGAACAAAAAAATCAATTCATTTTCAAAAATAATTACAATAAAATAAAAAAAGTTCTTAGTAAAAAAATCGATGACCAAATATTCCTTGAAGTACCACATGCAGCTAAATTAATGGATTTTTAAGGCATAAAATTAAAGCTTCATAATCTGGGAGTCATTCACATGTTTGACAGACTTTTCTAAATTAATGGAGATAAATATGAGTTTAGAAGAAAAAGTCTCTTATATTCTCAAGCTCATAATCAATAAAACTTGTGATAGAAGTTACTCTGGTGCTTGGGTCCACCTTTTCATGAATTAAAAGAGCATTCTGCTGGAGGAAGTGAGATGCATAGGAAAACTTTCTGAGTACAATGATGCGTAGGAAACACAGGTGACACAGGGAGTGAATTAAAAAGCTTTATTAAAGATCCCCTTGGAGGACATGAGTTTGCCACATGGCATAAGCTGAGGATTTAAAATGGGTATGGCAAACAGAACTATGCTGGGAGAACAATGCCCAGGAAGTAACACGCTTCTAAAAGTGCAAAAAAGAAGCAGATGTTGATTTCAACAGAAAAGTGAAGGGAACATAAAGAGAAAATAAGGGCAGGGCAACAATTTTGAGTGGATTTTCAACTATTTTGGAGACAAAGAAAAAAATCAAAACGGCTTGATTCGTGCAAAGCTGATATCCTGGAAAAACGTAATCCTTTATCTGGATGAGGACTTCTGCTCTAAAATAAGAGCATTTAAGTTTGTACAAGAGAGTAGAGAATGAGGTCAGCTTGGCATGTTCAGTAGAAATCTGTCTCGTAGGCAGACACTGCAGTTTGGAGAAAGCTATTCTGAACCTACTTTAGTTTAAAACTCAACTTTATAATCCCCTTGTTTCCAAGACAGGAGCCAAACTGTCTTATTTCACTTCTAATCCAAACTCCAGGGCTGTTCAGGCACTAGAAAAAGGCAAATTTGCATTCAGGTTTCCCTGCCTACCTGCCAACGTGGTTATAAAACATTCACATGCGCAGACACACATGTACAGCTACCCTCTGTTTATACACAGGCATATGGGCTCTGTGTCTCTGCAGCTGTGCACACACACACACATCTCTCAGGAATACTGTATATGTGCTTAACAAGGCCTGTGCAGTTTGGCTTTTTGCTTCCTTAGCTACCCTGAAAGCTATTTTTTCCTTATTTAACATTTCACTTGGGATCTAAGTCCACTATAAAGAGTGAAGTGTTACTATAAAGCAATAATTTGGGAATTTTTCTCTGTCTTTGGATGACTTTTTTTTTTGTACTATTTGATTAAACTGCAATTTTATTTGACTTGAAAATAAATATTTGCCTAAATCTGAAAATTAAAAAAAAAATCTTATTTTATAATTGAAATCCATCATATACTCTGTACATTTTCTTCACAAGAACAGTGACTTGCTGGAAATCACTAGCTAAAAGGGATCATGTATCAGGCCCAAACTAGAGCATACATAATATCAGTCATGGTTGATAGCTAGAGGTTGGGTTCTAGAGGTTAAATATTGCTTGGCATGCCCTTGGTGGGAAGGAAGAAACAAAAAGGAGGAGCAAAAATATTGTCTTCCATTTGTTCAGTTCATATAGTATTGCATTTTCAGACTGGAAACTATGGAGAAAAATATTGGTTTTACTGAATATATGACTTAACTGTAGGCAATATTAATGAAATACAGCAAAATACTTTGAGTTTTTTTGTTTTGTTTTGTTTTGTTTTGTTTTGTTTTGTTTTGTTTTGTTTTGTTTTTTTCTTTGGCATAATGGGGCAAAATGGTATTTGAACAGAATCAATGTGTTAAAAATGGCTTCCACCCTTTCAGAATGTATAGCTAAGCTCACAGGTCCTCCTCCCCTGTCATTTCTCTTAAGTTTACCCATGTCTGGGATAAACTTAATAGAAAATGTAAGTACCTTTCTAGATAAAACCACTCTGTCCTCTGTAAATATAAATTTATTTTAACAAAGGCTTCTTTCAGTAATATAAATAAGGATAAAAGTAATGGAGTTGCCAATGTTGACTTGGTTCAATATCTGGGACAAGTATTCCCCTAGGTAAAGCCTGTAAGCCTTCTGAAGTCAGCTATTACATTATTAATCCTATCACTCCTGAAATGCTTTATTCCATTTATTACCTGTGTCAGCAGGCAGCCCACCTTCACACCTCAAACTGGTGATCCAGCGTCAGGCATTTCCTAATGGTGTTTAAGTGCAAGGGATTTAGTTTGCTTTACTTAGCCTGTCAGAGTCTTCTACACAATTTCCTATCCTCAGCTGCTGAAAGCCCTTCCATATGGCTTGGAGAAAGAAATGTTATCTTTGTACTTCCCAATATGCCACTTAGGAATATCTTGGTTTAAAGTTGTAGCTTCTGAAGAAGTTTGTTTATTTTTTTAAAGGAGGCTGACTTTATGTAAAAGCTCTCTTTTTCTGGGGTGACATCCCCCCTTTCCTGCTGAGGATATAGCACCAAACTGAGACTGAATGTGGCCTGAGAAAGGGTGGTTTTTTTCCAAATTTTCTATCTAGTTTTCTTTTTCTGACACAAGCCTAGGGGAATTTCTTTTGTAAACCTTAAGGCAAACAGGTGTTTTGCATTAAGCATGGGTTTGGGTAGAGCTCTGTGACTCTTTCTAGCGAGTAATTAACAGGAACAAATCCATTCCTTTAGGGGAAGATTTAATAGGTGAGCCACTCTATAGAGCATCTACTCCCATCCTCATGACAGAAAAACTGAGACAATTTGGTTTGCTCATCCTGGAAAAGAGAAGGCTCAGGAATGACCCAATTATGGCCTTCCAGCTCCTGCAGGGAGCCCACAAGAAAGATGGAAAGAGACTATTTACAAGGGTGTGAAGTGACAGGACAAAGGGAATGGCCTCAAACTCACAAGAGTGAGTTTGTAGGTTTAGACTAGAGATTAAGAAAAGTACTGCGAATTTGGTGAGGCCCTGGCACAGGTTGCCCAGAGAAGATGTGGATGCCTCATCCCTGGAAGTGCTCAAGGCCAGGTTAGGTGGGCTTCTGAGCAACCTGGTCTAGTGGCCCATGGCAGGGGTTTGGAATGAAATGACCTTTAGGGTCTCCTCCAACCCAAACCATCCTGTGATTCTATGAAACACTGCTTGATTCCTCTCCATGCTGCTCTCTTCCCGGGAGAAAGGGCAAGAGTTTGAGGCCAGTGAGGTTATCTGTAATCTCCTTCCTCATGATAACACTGATGGATCAACCACCCAGTGGTTATGGTGGGGTTTATAACAGAGTTATTGTGCCAGGGAATCACCGTGAGCAGAAGCTGCCACGAGTGCATTCGCCCTCTTCCTTTGTTCTGCTTAACTCAAGGCCCACCACAGGATATACTTTAGAAACTGTACTTCAATGGGAATCACAAATGGGTGGCAAATGACATTAATTTTGTAGTAATCATTAAATTCTTAGCCATAAAGGAAGTGGTGAGACAATGAGATGTTCTCAAAGAAAGCACAGTCCCGTGAAACATGCAAATAGGAATGTTCACCCAAAAAACAGCGTTTGGTTTAATAAACTCATGTATGATTCGCAGGCAAAACTTCTGCTCCCTAAATGTGCAAGAACATAATGTCTACAGACGTTATCTGGCTTTGAAAAATAAAAGGTTTAAGACAATGCCAGCAGGGACTGTACTTATCATGGTACTTTGTTTTTGCAGAAAGTTACTTAGTCCTAATATGTATCCTGTGCGGGTTTGAAGCAGAGGATAAATTTGGTCAAAATGAGACTTTCTCAAATCTGTTACAGTGGAAAAACCACTGAAATTAAAGTGGGTTTGTAGCTATTTCGTTTGGCACTCAAGGTGGAATATTTTATTACAATTCCAATTATGTTTCAAGGTTTAAAAGACTGTTAAAATATGCTAATTGAGACATTCAGGATGACAAAAGTTTCACTTGTGAAATCTGCTCTTTCTCTGAAAACTACTTAGAGTAGAGCAATATTTGGTTTCTCCTGATGTGGCTTTAGATAATTCATATCAAATGCTAAATTAAACGTCAATAATCCTTAAGGAGCCTATCTTAGTCACACTTTTTTAATCAAGGTTTCCAATGTGATCTTAAGGTCCATTTGTTCCCAGAATATAATGAGAATTGTACAAATCTCATGCATTGCCAGGCAGAATTCAACACAGGGGTTTCATTTATGCTTATTTAAGCTACATTTTAAATGTTTCATATGAAAGGGTTGATTCCAACAAAAGCTATAGAAGACATAAGGGACTGCAAGCCAATGGATTTTCAGTTGTAGCTTTCAGAAAAACAAACAAAGAAAATCTCATGAAAAACACCTTGCAAGCTAAAAAACAGTCACCATATTTTAAAATCAAATACTTAAAAATATTTTCTCCAAAAATAGCAGAAAGGCAAATGCAGATTTTATTACAGAAAATGTAAATCAGTTAATGATCAATGTTTTAAGTAGAATATCCCTATCAGATGATGATTCATTAAGGGTTGTCTCAGTGAAGGAGGTTATTGATAATTTGATACCTCATATCCACTACCCTAATCATTATTGTCAGAAAGTCTATTAAAGACCATAGGTCATGGGTCTAAAATTAAGTATGCCACAAAAAAAATATTGAGCAAGGGAAAAGGATAGACATTCTTATAGATTAAGATTCGCACTGAAATGCATTGTATCAATTAATTTTGCTACATTATTATTTGATAAAATAAAGCTACAGTCTCCAGTGAAACATTTCTCATTTAAAATGAACCAGAAGTAGAAGTTGAAATATTTAAACACATGAATATAAGTTGGAATATAAAACAACAGCTCTGACCATTTTTTTAATATCCTGCTATATGGGTCTCTCCCTTCAAAATTAGTAGTATTTCTACTACAGATTATGCTGGAGCACTCAACGAAGTAATAAGATACACTGTTGGGCTTTTTTTCTCTTTTGCTCTTGAAGCATTCTATTTTTTGGACAACTCCACTCACTTTTCTCAGTGCTATATGAGAAGTTGAGAAGCATGTGGGTGGCTGTGCTCATAGACCTCGCTTAATCCAACTAGGTTAAGGGCAAAATGAAAGTGCTACCATTTTCTTTTAATCAAAATAAAACCTAGAAACAATACAAGTATGATGCCTTTGTTGTCTATTAAGACCGAGATGGTGAAGAAAAGAAAATCATGCTTAAAACCAGTCTAAAAAAAGAGATCACCCTTGTCATCTTTATATTTCAGCCATTAATCTATATCACTTAAAACGCCCCCTTAGACTGGGACTCAAACTCATAGCACATTGTTTTCCACAAGCTGAACTCACACAGGACAATATTTTCTATCAGTGCTGCTGTGACAGCTTTTTTGCTGGGATTGCCCATAGATTCCTTTTGCCTCTGAGCCTCCTCTCCTCCCTTCTCTCCACTGTTCTGTTTCCTGATTTCAACATTCAGAAAGAGAATGGAGCCCTCCTCTCCCTCACCAGTGGTTGGCTCCTTTGGAAAAGCCTGGATGATGCCTGTCCAGAGAGGACAGGGACACTAAGCCAGGCTTGGCCAGGCTGTGACCAGAGTATCCCTTGTGAGGCTGAGGGGGTGACACAGCACCAACTGGCATTTTCCCACAGCAGCCCTGAGCTTCTACATCAGCAAATACAGATGTGACACATGTCACACAGCCTCGTGGCTGGCATTAAAGACAGCAGCTGCTGTCTGAGTGCAGGCATGGACTAATTCAGCCTTTGAAGGGAACTGTGACAAGTTTCAACCAGAGAAGCAGCTTAACCACAAAAATCTAGACAAGAGCTAATGTTTTGCAGCATACAACGCTGTCCAAAGTGTGTCATAGCTCTCTGGTTTTCTGTTTGGTGAAAGGAAATAGCCCAAGTGCCTGCCAAAACCCAGCAGCAAAGGTGATGGGAGTTGTGGGTGCAGGAGAGGAAGAAGCACAGGGAGAATCCAGCACATGCTGAAGAAAGAGCTGGAGAAGTCGAAGTCATGGGAAAACCAACATTTTCCCTTTGAGTAACAGTGATGAAACCAAGCCTAGGTGACTGGACTCACATCCTGGGGGCTGACACAACATCTCCAGCTTGCGTGACTCTGTACTGGAGCCATCAGATGCCACAGTTTGGGTAACTATTGCTATCACCATTTGGCTAAGGAGCTGTGGGCTATGAGGTCAGGGAATTTCCATTTGAGCCCCACAGAGTCAGTTTTGCAGAGGTCTGGGTGCTCCCAGGTGGTGATGGCAGGAGCTGAACTCCACAGACACTGTGGGTCTGGGGCATGGTACAAACCCACAGAGCAGAGTGTTCAGCTGAGGCTGGACCTACGTGTGCAAATCATGTGATGTTGAACAGCTTCTTTCTCCTACTAATAAGATTCATAGGCACTTTGGAAACTAGTCTGGTCTCTGCTGTTTCCTCCCACAAAGGTTTATATTCTTCAACAGGATGGTTGCCTCCAGCACTGATTCAGGAATGCCAGCTGTAATTAAAGACTTGGAAAAAACGATACATTCAATGTCTTATTCAGGTTGACAAGAGTTGTCCTACCTTGGGAATGTCTATGAGCCTAATAGGTGTAGCTTTCCAGTTGGATTTCCTTGCTGCATCATGTAATATTAGCTTTCTTCTTGCAGGTTTTTGAGACCTATGTTTACGAAAAGGGCTTGGTAATCTTGTATTGAAATCATAATAAAATGTCACACTAATTTATTCACTGGGAATATTTTGCCAGCTTCTTGCATTAATTCCCCTCAAAGCTAATTTAGATGCTTGTTGTCTGTGTATTCCACATCTGTCTGTATTAATATTTGTGCAAGTGTCTGGACAAATTAAGACATTTTACAGCATTTAAACATCCCAGAGATCTTACATTTTCTGCGAATGTGGAGAGGTTGTACTATAATCTATGGACATTTTCCCATTAAACTCCGAATTGTTTTGGCAGCTATTGCCTAAAAGCAGCAGCTACCTGGCAAGGACAGAATACCTGTCAGGCCATGAAGGGTGCCTGCATTCACTGGAGAGATAAATGGGAGCACTGAAATAGAGTTAAGCCCAGTGAAGGAAGCTCGTCCTCAGACAGACTTGCCAAGCCCGTTTCATTATAGCTTATAGCTTTCACAGTGGCTTAGCGAATGCTGTTAAGTATTCTGTCAAAGCAAACTTACTTTTCCAGACAAGTAGCTCTGCAAAGCCCTAAGGTGCCACTGCTAATACTTGAACTTGTTTACAGTGGTGATTTTTTTTTTTGGATAAAGCGTACAGGTACTCTAATAAATAGTCCAAGATTTCTCAAAATGTCTTTTCTAATCCAAAACATCTAGGAAGTTTTTAATTTTTTTTTTACCTTTTCTGTCCAGCTGTAATGAAAAGACAGATTATTTCTTAAGGTCTGTCATTTATAAAGAAGTATTTTTTCCATGTACTTTGAGGGCAGAAAAGTATAGGTCTTTTAAGTTCCTATGGTTGTTATAATGTTACTCTACAGAATCTTAATTCATATTCATCACTGGGGACACATATCATGGAAGGCCTTTCTGCAACTTAAGCTGCAACTTTTTTAATGTCAAGAACACATGATTATGGTGTTTAAGCTTCTCTGAGAAGAAAAAACAAAAATCAAAATGAGAAGACTGATTTCAAGATATAATTTCAAGATTTGTGTGCCTACTTATTTAAAATTTTAAATAAGGACCTAAAAGAATCTTTTAGGTTCTTACCTAGTCACTTAAAATATGTTCTGTTCATTAGCTAACTCCTGTTCAAGCCAGAAGATTCAATCAATCACAGCATAATTAGGAAAAAAGAAATCAGTTGAAATAAAGAAGCTTAAAACTTAAAGGAAATTTAAGAAATATTTTCTTACAGAGAAAGGAGAAAAATTAATACAGAAACCATGACTATTTAAAGTTGTGTATTATACCTTTTCCTTTTTTTTTTTAACAAATTATTGAAATTTGACATTAAATAAACTTTCCAACTTTATTACACTTTTGCTGAGAACTGACTTAAGAACATTCAGTCATAGTTCAACAGAAGACAACATAACACCTGCAAAGCTTCAAGATGTCTTGTATCACTCTGAATAGATTTACTTAGTCCTAACTGGAACTAAAGAAGCAGGTTTTCCATTGTTTTATGCTAATCATATAATAATGATTTATGACCAAGTGAAAATAAGGCCACGGGTTCTACATGGGAGTCTTTTCCGCCGTGCAAATTTACAGTGGTATTTTCCCAGTCATAGTTAACCAGGCTCTAAATGTAAAATAATGCACTGAGAACAGCTGCTTTGAGAGACTCTTTCCCATACTCATGTATTTACAATCCACATGCTTAAGTGGATTTAATGTAGAAACTGTATTAATGGACTTAGTTACTAAACATTTGTGGATCATGTAACTGTTATGTCATTATATGCTAAACGAAGCTTAGTTGTAAGCCTCAGATCTTTAATCCAAGATCAACTCTTCCAGCTCCACAGAGGTGTTATTTGCATTATTTTCCATTTGGATCAGCCTGTGATCTGACTACAGAATTAACAATCCTTTGCCCTTAATTATTCTCCCTCCTCACTTCCAAGCGATTTTGGACACTTTTTTTTTCAGTCACCACAAGACAGTGGAAATTTTGTTTCTCATTTCACATTCAGCAGCAATATCTACTAATAGGCAGGCCCAGTATTGCCTTATCCCTAACACAGGTTTGCAACAGTAATGTGGCCCTTTGAACTGATGTAGAAGCAGAGAAGGAACTAGTTGACCTAAGAAACCTCTTTCACGTCTAATTTCTACGGGAAAAGAAAAATACAAAAAGTTCACTGACCTAATTTGCAATGTTTGCTGTCAAATAATGATCCTGTTATGAGGTTATTGAAGAAAATATTGAGATGCCTTGCAATTCTGCTTAAAAAATTATCCAATCAGTACTTTGTATTTTCAAGTTCTGTAGAACTATACACTGTATGGACACATTTGTATTTAAACTGTTCATTCAAGAAGGATCTATGAACATCCTGAGTACTTTCAAATCCATTACAAAAAATCCTTCTCATTATGTACCATGTAGTAACCTCAGACCTACCAAAATCAAGAACATGCTCTTACCCAAAGTGATCATAAACAAAAGTAGAGAATACCACTGAAGCTTATTTTAGTCAATATTTTGGGTATTTAAAAAAACCCCAAAAAACCCAACCCTATATGGATATTAAAAAAAACCCCAAAAACCTATATGTATGAAACAATGGTCCTCAAAAGAAAAATAAAAAAGCAATCATTGAATTGCATTCCATGAGAGGAAATTGGGCCAAAATTGATCTGGATAGCCAAATTTATTATTACATGAAGTGAATGTACAATGAAATTTGATTAGAGCAAGTGTGCCATCATTCCCTTTTGCAAGATTGAGCACAGAACAGCACAGCCTTGATGAAAGGAATCGATAGCATTGAAAGCAAAATTGGAGGGCTGTCAAATCATCTTAATTCCTATTTTCTGAATGAGTGCAGTGAGATTGCTTGATGCACATGCTAATAACCAAATTAGTGCACTTTCAACTCAGTACAGAGTCAAGCCTCTAAAAAACTTAAATAATACTGCTAAAAGGAAGGAAAAACCCCTTAAACCCACCTGAAGTAGAGACACCACAACATATAAGGTTGCACTTTGAAATTATAATTGACAGAGCTGCATTTCTCTTGATTTTGTAGACATGAGGATGTGTAAACTGCAACTTTACATCTGTTAATAGGCATGTTGATGAGCCATTTTCCTTGTCTCAAGACATGAAATACAATCTATTCAAGAGTCACACACACACATATATGCAAAACACACATAGCAAGAATCGACCTGCGAGGCTCTTTGAAATCCATCACTCAGAAGTCCATAATACAGAATTTCTTTGAGATGTTTCTCAGGAAATTTCCTCAGAAAGGTTTGAGGGTGTTTTCAAGGTCAGCTGAAGCCATCCTAAAAGTGAATTGTCTTCAAATCCTGCCTCCCCACATCCTCCTCACATCTGCTCTCAACCTCCTCTATGCAAAGCAAGGCAGGTGTTGCTGTGGCCGGGAACTGTGGAGACAAGGGTGCAAGGTGACAAGGTGCTAAAGGTTGTGCGGCTGTGTGTCACCCACCTCACCTAGGGAAAAATTCAAGACACGCTCATAAATCTACAGATTCTTCAGCAGCAACCTGAGCTCTGTTTTGATTATATTTGTATTGCTTTTAACAGCTTTCCAGTGCCTCCCCTAGCAGATGTTCCTCTTCACAACCCTGTGCATGCAGGAGCCTCCTGAAGATCAGCCGGGGGAAGCTCAGAAGTACAGATTAATGACGTTCAGACTTTCCTCTGACCTTCTTAAAGGCACATTTGAAATTATATTTTTCTCTTTCCACCTTTGAGTAGTGCTATGTTTTCACAAGCACAAGCCTTTGAGAAACACATTCTTTAAGTATAAAAAAAGAATCTGTGGTTGCAGCACAGGGAAGAGTCAGGGCAAAACCTGGAAAAGAGCATCTCAGCAGGGAGTCTCTGCATCTCTACCTGCCTTAGAACGTGAACATCAGAACTGTCACCCACCACCAACACTGCACCCTCCCCTAAATAAACAAACAAATCACACTCTTACAGGGGCACAGCAGTAAAGGGAGATTTTTAGGTACTCTGCTTATACAATTAGTAAAAAAAAAAAAAATTGCAGATAAACTAACAGTTGAGGACAATGACTCAACTTATTTCAGGACTTTCATAACAGGTGGATACAGGAATATGATGGATTGAGCCATGTCATGCTCTATGCTCAAGCCAGATCTTGAAGAATGTGAGGCTACAAGTAATTTTATTACTCCATCATAGATAGCTAATACAGAAAAAAATCATATTTCACTAAGTAAGTAGGTTCAAAACAGAAGACATTTTATAATAATAGTCCATAAGACACCAAAAGGACCTTTTATGTACAGTTACAGATGGCAATAAGGACTCTCCAGTCCCCTCTTTTTCTCAGAAAAATTACTGGTGAGTTATATTTAAATCTAAGATCTTTAACTGCATGTGTTTTGGGTTTTTTTACTATTTCTTTTTATTGTTTTATTTTTTTTTTTCCTCTGAGCTTGGGGAAAACATTTTGATGGACATACACAATATCTCTTAATTAGGACATTGTCTCTGGTGGAATTAAATAAAAGAGCAATCTGCTAATTCTACCCATATGACAGAAGAGTAAGGTAAGAACACTAAGCATAACAATACAGCAAAGGTGGACAAGACAAAGCTTTTCTCCCGCTGAATCCAGTAAATGGACACATTATATTGTAACTTATGAGGCAATGTTGCTGCACCTCAAACCTAGAAATTTATAAAAAACATATGGAGCATCTTCAGTTTTAACATTTAGATTTGGCCACAAGCATGATGTCCTTGATGGTTACTGTGAGCCAGGCACTTGTTTTTAATCTGTGGTTCCTCTCTAATAATAGATTGCTGAGAATGGATAATAATATGGAGCATTAGCTTAAAAGACTATCAGCTGACTGAACACGGTGTTTGGATTCTTAGGCTCCCAGGAAGTAAAGCAATGCATTTATTATTTATTTTAAAATAAGACATGGAAGCAAGCTGCCTGACATTTATTGCATTTAAAACGCAGCGATGCACTTGTGACCTGTTCAGCTGCCTCCACGTGGGTGTCTGGTGAGAATACCAACTTGTCAACCACCATGAGCTCAGGATGAACTTTGTACTCATTTTCATACATACAGGAAAACTATCCCATGTAGCGTTAGGCACTTGCATTCCCACTTGCACAATTCTTTTCATAATAACATTATCAAATGCTGGTGATACATACATAAACCTGCACCAAAACAAGTTCTGCACTTCACCTGCAGTTTGCACAGAAGCAGATATTTCTTTGTCTCGTGGCTTGGTGCCAATAGAGTGCAAATTGTTCCTCCAAACACTCAGGATGATGACAGTCTGAGCCACTGATAAACATTGCTGGTGACACAGGTTCTGTGAGTATATTAGAAGGTTCTAACAACTCCCAAACTACCAGCATCTGGGGTTTCACTGTCTTCTCATGAATAAAGCAATTTGATCCAGAATTTACACAGATTAGCTAAGAAAATATTTTTATATACCACAATAAGAAAAAAGCAAAACAAACCAAAACCCAGTGTAATTCTAAAAGTTTCTTGGGTAAAGACCTTTGGTAACCAATTTGTCCCAGAGGATCAACCCTTAAATCTGCTAGAAAGCTCATGTGACAAGAGGAGAGTATTTTACCTGCTGGTCATATCAAATATACCTGGTGAGCTGTTTAAAATATAGCATCTCTACTTGGATACTCTGGTTACTGAAGAACTATGGACACCACTCATACAAAACAGCTGACCTCCCTATATCACAATTTCAAGTGTAAGAGTTCATCATTGTCATTAACTGACATCTATTAGGCTTCTGTGTCATTTATTAAGATGATTTTTAATTTAATGTGTCTACTCTCAGTAGAAGAACCTTTTTTACCATGAAGTTCTACAAGTATTTAGACATATGAGCAGATAACTTTTAACTACAATGATGTTCTTTTGCTCTTAAGTTCACCTAGAAATTACTTTTGCCAGTATTGCCATTAATTGCATTAGACCCATGAAGTCATTCAGTATCTTCATTAATTCAATAATAAAGTACTTCTCTAAACTCTAGTTTTAGAACATTTCTCAATGAAAGTGATGGGTGGAACAGTTTCTTTTGTACAAAGTCAAATTTTAATCTTGTGGTCAAGTCTTAATTAGATTAGTGCTTGCATTCCTTGCAAGAGCTGAAATGAAGGCTTTTAGTAGCCATGGATGGTGCAGAAGAGATGCAACCTCATTACATTAATATTTTCTGCAGCAGACTGATACTGGTGCCTGCAGAAGCAGTGATGTTCACAATATAGGCCTCAACACATATGCAAGGTATTGATATCCATATTTGCTTATCAGTAATGGCAAACAGAAATGTTTCCTCTTACTAGCTCCTGAGCTGTAGCTTGGGCCCAGTAAGAGGAAAATCACTGAAAGATTGAAAATAAAAGATAGAGGTAACAGAGGTTGTAGAACCCCTGTGCAGTTCAGTGGTATTTGGCTGTTCTGCTGGTAAGTCACAAATAAAAATACTACAAATTTGTGCAAGCTGTGTTCTCATCCACAGGCAAAACAAGCTACTCTGGGAAAGTAACTTCAGGTTGCAGTTGTTTACATGGAACATTGTTAGAGCCCTAGGGAAAAGGTTTCTTTTCCTCAGGTGGCTTGGAAGAGAATCCCAGTGAAGCCTGCAGTGATTTGCAGCATGCTGTGTTCTGTGGTGGCAGAGATGCAAGAGATGCAGTTTCACCTCATGGCCTTGTGTTTGCAATGTTATACTTTTCCTGCGGTTGTGGTACAAACCATGTTTGTGCTTACACAGCTTCAGCAATGCTCACAGTGCTATGATTTATCTCCATTTTTCCTAAAAAGATGGAATGACTCAGTCCAGTTTGACTAGCTGTGGTGATAACCTTTGGCAACCCTATGCCTGACTGAAGCAGCAATCCATCTCTGAGGATGGAAGAAATTGTTTTGTCTGAGTTCTGATACATGATTTGTCCAGCCGTACTTTCAAACTTGCATATGGCAACTGATTTTTTTTTAAGGCAGCTACCTATTCTTTTGTTAACTTGCAGGTTTTGTAGTCACTTAACCTGCTTTTCTATATACACAAAACTGCTAACATTCAGCTACATTTTTCTTAGCCCCCGTCAAATTTCTGAGCTGGGAACAAGGCTCTGCCTTGCATATCAGTGTGAAGAATGATATCAAACTAGTGTTCAAGTTGTAGAGTCTTTTCTTCTCTTATAAAACTCATTAATTGTGGGCATATAATTATTAAAAAAAAAAACAAAAACAAACAAAAAAACCAAAAAAACCCACAAAACAAAACAAAACAAAACAAAAAAAACAAAAAACAAAAACAAAACAAAAAAAAACAAAACAAAACAAAAAAACCACCCAAAACATTTATTCACAAAGTTACATAATACATCTTAGGCTTCCTCAAGGTTTAGAAAAATATGCAGAGAACTCCAGGCTTAGAAGAAACACCCTCATTACTAGTGAAGTGCACTCAGATAGGAAACAAGCACTCAGAGCATTTAATGACAGAGGAGCAGGAAGGGCAGAGCATGGCAGCAACTACAGGTGCAGCAAAAAAAAAAAAAAAATTTCTAGATCAGGATTTCTGATTCTCTCTTTCTCACAGAGCATCCAAGAAACACTTTCAGTTATCCAGAGCCAATAATAGACCCTAGTGAATATTGTGTTTGAGCAACTGGAGTTTGCAGTTCAAAGGATCGGGCAAAAACTAAAGTAAAAACTCTGAATTTCAGGAAAGCAAGTTTCCAGCTCTTCAAGGAGTTAGACAGTAGGATCCTCTGGGAAACATCCTTCAGGGACTACGGAGCAGAACAGAGCTAGCAAAACTTTAAGGCATTTTCCATAGAGTGCAAGAGCTCTCAATTCCCTCATGTAAGAAACCTGGAAAGGAAGACAAGAGACTGGCATAGATGAGCCAAAACCTGCTGGTCAAACTAAAAGGCAAAAGGGAAGTGCACAGGCAGTGGAAGCAGGAACACCATAGGAAGAGTGTAGGGGCGCAGCCCAGCTGAATAAGGATGGGATAGGGAAAGGCAAAGTATGGATGGAGATGAATTTGGCAAAAGATGCAAAGAGTGATAAAAATGGCTTCTATAGGTACATGAGCCAGAAAAGGAAAGTCAGAGAAGGTGTGCTCCTGAGATGAGGAAGGCTGGCAAACTGGTAAATACAGATGAGGAGAAGACTGAGCTACTCAAAATCTTTTCCTCCTCAATTTTCACTGTCAACCTCTATTTTAAAAATACCATTCAGGCGAAGTGCCCCTTGACAAGAAAAAGGAAAATGTTGCACCCATTAAAAACAAAACAAAAAAAAAACCAACAAAAAAACAAAAAAAAAACAAACCCAAAAAAACAAAAAAAAAAAAAACAACAAAAAAAAACCGAAAAACAAACAAACAAAAAAAACAAACAAAAAAAAAAAAAAACAAAAAAAACCAAAAAACAAACAAACAAAAAAAAAACCAACAAACAAACAAACAAACAAAAAACAACAAAAAAAGAGGAAAATCCTGAGAACTACTGGTTTTTCAGCCTTACCTCTATGCCTGAGAAGATCATGAAACAGATCCTATTAGAGGCTGTGCTGAGGCACATGGAGGACAAGGAGCTGATTCAAGACAGTTTTACAGGACACTTTTTACCAAGGGCAAGTTCCAGCTGACCAGTCCAGTGGCCTTCTATGATATCTACCTCAGTGGACAAGGGAAGAGCTATGAAAGCCATTTATCAGTATTTCTACAAAGCCTTTGACACAGTTCTCCACAACATCTAATTTGGAGGGACATGGATTTGATGGATGAACTGTTTGGTGGATGAGGAATTGGTTGGATGGTGGCATCCAGAAGGTGGCTCAATGTCTAGATGAAGATGGGTAACCCTCAGAGGTCCAAACTGGGACCAGTACACTTTAGTTGTTTAAAGTTTTAATATTTATCAGTGACACAGACAGTGGGATGAAGTGCCCTCATCAAATTTTGCAGATACCATGAAGCTGAGCAGTACAGCTGACATGACAAGGATGAGATGCCATCCAGAGGGGCATGGAGAAGTTCTAGAAGTGGGTGCCCATGGAACCTCAGGAAAGTCAAGTGCAATGTTCTGTCCCTGGTACAGGACAATCCCAAGGTAAAAGACAGTTTGGGCAGAGAATGGATTGAGAGAAGCCCTGAGGAAAAAGGCCTGGGGTGTTGGCTGACAGAAGCTCAACATTACTCAGGAATGTGAGCTTGCATCCCAGAAAACCAATCACGTCCTGGGATTCATCCAAAGAAGGGTGTCCAGCATGTTGTGGGAGGTTGCAATAACAATAAACCAGAATACTGGTAGGAAACAAATCATAAAGGATGCTTTTAAAGTTTTAATATTTCAATAGGATGGGTTGATAGTCAAAACCCCACAAATTTAGTATTTATGAAAAAAAGACAAATACGTAGATTTTTGAGAGATCTGTGGATCAAAATTTTTTGTCATTTAATTTCCTATTATTTATCTGTTCCTCAAATCACTTTTCCCCCCACCACCTGAAAAAGCTTTAGGAAGTGCCAGTTTTCTGTTGTCACCAAGTCTGTCCACCTATCTGGGCACTTAAACAAGTCTTTATTAGGCAACTATAGACTTATCCTGGTAAAATCTTTAATTTAAGTGATCCATTGAATTCTCAGTAAGAAGAGGAAAGCTCTCAAATAGCACACATTTTGCATTCTTTCAGTCAGCATTTTGGATTGCTTTCATCACCACACCTGTCCAAAGTCTTGTGAAGATTTGCTCCATCACTGGGGTTTATTGCCCACAGACTTTATGTAGGTAATAACTTAAATAATCACTTACATTGTCATTCTAAGAGACAGCAAATAAAATGGCTGGGTGTAGTTAAAAGGCCCAGACCCAAAATAAACAGAAACTATCCAGATTTTCTTTCGTACTCATTCTTCAGTAACATCCTCCTGAAATAATGTAAACCATTAAACGGGACCCCTGGTAATGCATACATCCATAAATATCACTATTCTCTGAGGTTTCCTTGCTTCATCAACAGGACACAGGGAACAGTCCAACTGCTCTTCCTTGGTAATTTTGTGAAAGATTTGAATTACACAAAGTACACCGGCAAAAGAAAGCTAATTTGAAGCATCTGAAGTAATGGACTTGGCTTCTATAATCAAGATCCAACTTCATGAAGTGAGAGAGCTAAAAATATCTTTCTGTGGTTTTTATTTTTGCAGGTATTTGAGGTAGATATTATGGAAATCTTGACAGACATTGTAATTCTATTATCTACAGTCTCGTGTGTGAGACAGCTGCCTTGCTATTTAGGTTCAGCTTACATAACTGAGAAAGCAGCTATTCACTAATGATAATATTTATTTTCCCTGTTCTTTTTCCTTGTATTTATCATCATAATATTATTTTTCTTTTCTTGCTCTTAACCTCAGTTGTTGCACTTGGGATTTGAAAGTAAGGGATGCTTTGGGACAAATCTTGGGTTTATATGTAGTGAATTTGGGCAATAATAAATCCTCCAGATTAACAATGCTGTGATGCAGTTTCAGCAGATCTTTTATTTGGTTTTCCTCTCCTAACCAAGTCAAACTAAGATTAGACAATCTCAAGAAAACAAGGAGTCTTTTCCTCCACTGGCACCCTCACCTTAAGTAGTTAATAACTTAATGCTACTGTTAATTGGTCAACATTCTAAAATATGTCAGGACAAGTTTAAATAGGAGGCAATAATTGGGATTTGTCCCGTATGGGAGTCATCTTGGGCCTGCATAAACAGAGAGAGGAATGAAAAGGCTTTGCTCCCGTTCGAAATGTGACCTCTCTGGGCTTATTTGGGCTCCTGATATAACAGGCACTGAAACAGCTAATTAGCTTGGCACTGTTTCAGACAGCTGGATTAGAGTCAGTGATAAAATGCAGCAGAAGGCACCTCTTGGCACAGGTCCCTGTAACTCATCCCACCAGCCTGGAAATCCAGTGGAGTGGAGAGGTCCTCCAGGCTGGGGTTGGAGGCTCCTTCCGAGTCCAGAGAAACCAAGCCATTTGTCAAAACCACATTTAACTGCACATGCTTATACTGCAAGAACAGAGCAATATATCTACCGTAAATCAGCCCCAGGACCAGGCCAGGCTACTGTAAGTTCCTTCCATGTGAGCAACCACTCCGCCACTCTCTGTAGAAGGGAGAGATTTTCACAAACTCAAATCTGTGTTACAAACCACGGGCATAGTAACCACTCATACCCTTTTTACAAGGAGCTCTCACCAGCTACACTTACTTTACACCAGGGAGCGTGAATTTTGTATCAATGTGCTTTAAACTACTTGGGAAATACACTTAACATTTTATGCTCCTGAAGTGATACGGGTTGTCAGCACGACAGGGAAATGTTTAAAAACAAGGGGAATACACATCTTGGGGAATACAGTTCTTGGATAGCATGCCAGGATGAGATGCCTCTACATCAGATAAGAATAAATACCAGCAATATTCAGAAAATTGTTTGGGGATTAAAAGAAAATTTTCGGTGGCCATCATCTTTGCTGACTTCACTGTTGTGTGCTACCTCACGGACAAAATTTAAGAGAGTATTTTTTAAAAAAAGTTTAAATTTAACTATAGCAAACCATTCAGCTAAGCAGCAGTTAATGCAGTAACCTTCTGTGTTTTACAAGATTTTTACTAATTTAAAACTTATGAATGTAATTGGAGAAATATGATACTATACCAACACAGTAGGAAAGAGCTTATTCAGTTATTCCATATGACTCTGACATTCTCATGTTCATATATTCTAATAAAGCCTGAGTAGCCTTCTGTTCCTGTTCTCTCTTTCGTACCCTTCCCACTCCACACCCACCTTTAAAAAATGACATCAGTATGAGATAATATATTTGCACATTTTGTGCATACAAATAGCAAGAATGTATTCCTACAGCAAGGAACATGAGTTTTAACCTAACTTGGCTATGATATGGTCCCTGAAATATATGAAGAGATTTAAAACATTCATCTTGGAGTTCAGCTATGGCAGGCTCGCATCGTTTCCCATCCACATTACATTCCCTATGATGTGAAGGGATTCACGGAGCCTTCTTTTCTGCTCCCATTACAATCTTTGTCACTAGGAATGAAGTATCCAAATTTTAATGCCTCATATATTTTGTCAGCTGTAGTGGAGTGCTATACTACTCTGACCTTTTTGATTGGCTTGCCATTTCAGTTCTCCCTATTTACAGCTTCATTAACCTGTGGGGGAGAGGTGGACTGGCTACCAGTCAAGGGACGGTCTATTGAAAAGGTCATCGTAGTCCAGCACATTTATAACCCCTCCACAAACCAAGTTTGTGCAAGTTGTGGATGTAGAGTTCCCCATTTGGGACAGCAAAGTAGCAGCAGTAGGAAAAAAATGAAGTGACATGAATTCAGTCCAAATCCCAGACATTAGGAAAATGAAAGGAAGCAGAAAAAAGTCTCCAACTCAACTTCAGAGAAATACCACATTTGTTAACCCGCAGTTCTTAACAGAAAACATTTGATCTCAACTGGATGACACTACCCAGATAACTGAAATCTACAATTATTACTATTTTGGATTAGTTTTGAAGTCAACTCTAAGAAACATACTGTCTGTTTAATATAATCCTGGGAAGCAAGAATAAAAACGGAGCGAGCTCTTTTGCACAGAGAGCTTTTTAAACAGGAAATATCTGAAGTTTGCCAACATTCTTTGCTATAAACTTCACTGAACATCATCTTCCATATGAGAAAACATTAGTAATAGTTATGTAATTAGTGCCATTTTAAGATAATTCAAAACTGATTCATAAAACAAACTTCTATTTAGACCACAAAGAGATAGGACAAAACTTAGACTAAACACTGGGTTTGATAGCAGAGGGCACTGTGCTATAGGAGGCTCTGTCTTTCAGATAAGAAGAAAAACTAAACTAATGACCACTTATGATCAGTGAGCTTGTTTAGGCATGTTAATCTAACTGACCTGGCCAGACTCCAGCTTCTGTAATTACAGGCCCCTCAGAATACCTAATTTTCCCTAAATGCAATTGTTTTGTGGTGGCAGTGGGGCAGAGGGAAAGAGCCTCCTTTCCTAAGTACCTGGGCCTTCCAGCATGAATCAGAACAGAATATCTGGGGTGAAAACAAAAGAAAATAATTTTACATGCTGGTTATGAAATTACCTGGGAAAGTGAGACACAGTGAATAAATTTTAAAAAACAAGATTTCCCCCTCAGTTGTCACAATGAATAAATAATGCCAGCTCCAACTAATATTTAATCTGTCTTTGTTGTGAGACACTACTTCTCTTGAGAATTAGAAACAAACTGATTCATTAAAGAAATGGATGAATTAGGCATTAATCCAACTGCTTTTGTCCATAAGGATGCCACTGTGTAAGGTTTCATTTCTCCAATCCATTTTAAACCTTTCACCACACCTTCAGTCACATCAGCTTCCCACAGTCATTACTAGTACATGTCCAGGGGCTGTTGTAATTTGCTTCTTTGTCAGTTACTCTTTATTTAAAGTAGCACTTAGGAAACAACTAATTGCTTGTGTTAAAGCTTCAGTTTCTAAGCAAGAGAAAATTTTAAGCTCAAAAAGAAAAAAGAACAAACAAAATTGAGGTAGCTAAAAAGGGTCAGAATGGTAACTTACAAATAAAGCATTAATTAAATCAAACATTTACTGCACCATGAAAGGTTGTACATGTACAGCACTGGCCTTTGTAGCTACACTTGGAGCATGGACATGTGGATCTCATGCTCCTGAAGAAGCCAGTGAGAGAATTCAAATACTTATATTTCTCTTCCTGTTTAACATATTGAGAATATTAAGGTCCCATTCATTTTGATACTGTTTAATATCCTTCTATGATAGTGATTTTCCCTTTTTCTCAGGGACACCAACCCACCCTTTCATAAGGTATTTTCCTATTTATTGACTTTAAAGGACCAAGTATGATGTGCAAGAAGCAGAGCACAAAGGACAGCGAGACTATCAATGCAAACTATAAATAAACAAAAATCTTAGACTGTATTGGTATATCCATTATATATACACACACACACAAACACCAGGATTTAAACAAAAATCTTGTCATTGCATGACTTGCATTTGATGAGTTGTCCCAGAAAATGGTTTTAAGAAGTTTTATACTAAATGGTCATTTTCACTTTATTTACCACAAATTAAAGCTGCAAAATTAATTAGATCCTATTGCTAATCAGTGGAATCTGCTCCAAAGAAATACTCTGACATATTGGTAACTTGGTAATGTGTTGAATTTCTGTGGGCCAGTAATTTTTCTTGGCTTGCTCTACATAAACATCTAATAGCAAAAGAAAAAAAAAATCAACACAGTTTTATTGAAGTCTGTGTTGATTTAAGCCATCTGAAGTTCTGGCTCAGTACTGAGATTATTTGTTATTACAAGCAAAGCATACGTAAAATCTAGGATATTTTATCTTTAGAGGCTTGGCTGGAAATGTTGTTCTTGGGTGCATGAAGAAAACTGAAGACAAACATTTTGAATATGAAAAAAAAAAATTGCTCAGATATAGTGACCTCTGAAGAAAAAACCTGATTGATTTAGTCAACTTAATTCTACACCCACGGTTTTGTGTTGTTGCTTATCACACATGCTCTCTTGCATTATATAAAAAGACGAATCCTTGCTTAATTATTTAATAATGTATTAGCTGACAGTATAATAATTATGATTTCTTTAATTCCCTTGATCATTCTCTTCATTGAGTCCTAGAAATGTCTTGGATACATGAGAAAATCCTGAACCTACCTGGAACCAACTAGTAGTCAGTGGGCTCGCAGAAAAAACCCCAATAAAACCGTAACAACCCAAACCAAATCAAACCAACAGGACTTGCAATTATTACTAAAGACAAAGAGTCAGTAAGTTTATTTTTATTTATGTATTTCCATCCATGAGAACAGGCAGACCACAGCCTATAGCATGCTGGGTATAGTCCTCCAATCTGAGTTACAGAAGATGAGGTTCAGGTCCATACATAGATTAGGTACAGACATGGACCTGAACTTGCCTTTCCCAGCTCAGGTACCTGCAGCTCTTTCCTTATGCATCACCTTCTCTACATGATCCCTTGGAGTTGCCAAGACACAAATAAATGTTAAATACTGCTGCTAAATCTTTTATGAAATGAACTGAATGTAGACAAATGCCAGCTCCTGAGGGGAAGTGTGTTGGCCATAGCTTGTGGGGCTTCTGAGGACATCAGGGAACATAGAGCAGGAGGTACTAAGGTACCTCAGAAAGATAATTATTGGTTCTACTTGTCCCTTCTGATCAAATACTGCTTCTGCTTGAAGACAATTTCTGATCTTTCAGAAATGAAAATAGTCTATGCATAACCAGTTACTAGGGATAAAAAGATTTCTTCCTGGCTAATGCAGGCATCTGAGTGAAGCTGTAAAGCACAGGTTTCATTAAACCATTTTATTGATTTTAAAGGAAGCTTCCTTCATCTTTTATGAGCATCCCAAAAGCAATGCCAGGAACGCTCTTCTCTTAGAGGCCCATGAATAAATGCAAATGAACACAGGCATTCAGGTTTCAAAGTTGGGGAGAACAGCATACCGAAACCATTACCATTTAAAAGAACTTTTTTCCCTATACATACATGGACATGAGAGGTTAATTAAAAACGCACTTTTAAAGCTGACTTTGTGAGAAGCAGTCATTTAGCCCTTTGAATCAGGCCAGACCTTAAAGGCCATTTCACTTTCTTAATTGTAAAGCTATCCAGCACTAATACTTTTCCAAAACCATAAGCCTTCATTCTTTTTTCAAACACCTAGATAGATCTCTAACTCTTGAATATTTTTCCTGTTGAGATGAATAAATAAAGTAAGGTTGACTAAAGCTATTAACTGGATATCAGACAAAAAATGAGCTTTCAAAGTGAAACATCTACTTAAGTTTAGGCAACACTCCCCCATCTCACTTATTAAAAGAACAAAGGTTTCCTTTAAGTACATCAAAAGGGAGGTAAACCAAAACCCCTTAAAAATTAGGTATAAAAGGTATACAGAGTGACTGGGGGGATGAAACGTGGGGTAGATCTCAGATGACATGAGGTGTGCCTTCAAAAGCAAGCAGGGCTGTCAGCAGGAAGAATTCAGGGAACAAAGAGGTTGATGCCCCAGAGTGAGCACCATAAGAGCATTTTACTCGAAGATCTAGTCTGGACCTGTGGACCTTCTGGGACCCCTGAAAGGAGCCCAGTCCACGTGCTCTAACTCTGCTTTGCAAAGTAAAGTATTGAGGGAATGGGGAGGGGTTTTATTTTCAGGAGGAAGCCTCTACTGTGCACAAGAAAGCTTTTACACAGCACTGTATCCTGGACTGCAAATGGAAGAGAAATAGCAGATGTTCACCTCCCTTCCACAGCGACGACAGAGCTTGTTTACAGGTTTCCTCAAAAAGCCACTGCCACGTTCTTTCAGCTGCCATTATGTGTATTTAGTTGACATAATGCTCACAAAATGCAATTTAGACATATCTCACAGCACAACACTCTGAACTACTGCTCTTTCCCTCCGTGAAGGGTTGCGTGTGACCTGAGCGCAGGCGGTTCAAGAGGTGAACTTTCGGAGAGGCAGCAGAGGTGGAACGCATTAGTGTCACTTAGAGAAACATCAGACATTTTGGGGTCGTTTCCACACAACCCACAGCCAAACGAGATGCTGTGGGAATATTTCCTAGCTGAAACATTTCACCAGCTCGTTTCTTGGAAAAGGAATTTTATTTGAAAGAATGAAACATTGCCACTGCTTAAACGGTTTGTCTCTAGGCCAAGGAATGATCTCTGTGCTGAGTGGGCACAGCACTTTACAGACTTGATGATTAAATGATAATGGCAGCATTTCAACAAAAAGGAACGTTAACTGCTTATAACGAAAGCAGAAGTGGAGATCATGTTAGAGATTCCTAAAGGATGAAAAGCATTTTGCTCATACTTCCTCTCCATCGCAGAGATGAATTGAGAGATCACTTAGCGTCTGTATCTACCCACTTTTAGGTTAATTTTTTGTCTGCATTTCTCACTGATTTTGCTGTTTCTTGATATCTCTTTTTAAACATAAAGCCTGAGAGGGGCAGTTATTTTTGGGGATCTGCTAAAAGGTAGATTTCCCCAGCATTAATAACAGCATGCCTCAAGCAGCCAAGATATTGTTAGAGAGAATTTTTGCACCAAAATATTGTAAAAAGCACATCTCTGAAGGAATTAACTGGGGTTTATATGATAGTTGCAGTTTCTATTGTATTTCTCTTTACATTTGTTTGTCCACTTGAACCTGAATACCAAGTCAAGTTTTAGAGAAACAGGATAATATCTGCACGAAACAGCACAAATGTTGCACATGAAAAGCAGCATAAATATGCATCCCTAGCATTTTCAAATAAATTCAGACAAGCTCCATGTCACACAAAAGATAGAATGGTGGTCATAACACCCAAAATCATAAAGAAAATAAAGGGTCAATAACTTGATGTAAAAAGTGCATTTGATTTAATTTCAGGCTTAAAAAACAGGGTATTTTTAATGCTAAGTTTTAAGCTGAGGCTACCCATGAAACAATAGAGATTTTCAAAAAAATTGGGAAGACAGAAGCCAAGAGAAAAAAGGGCAGAAGCCAAGAGAATGGAAAAATCTCTCACAGTTACGTCCCTCTCCAAGGACAAAAAAAGTCCAATTGTGACACATTTGCCACCACTTCCTTCACAAGTGGTGAAGGAAGCAAAGAAGCAAACACAGAAAGTGATCAGCAGAATTCACTTTCATACTCATATTCATGGTGTCTACGAATAAATTCAATTGCAACAACAAATTTCTCTACTTTACTCCTGGTTAGCTGAATAATAATATGCTGATATCTGGGCTCCACACAAAACTTTATGAATGGCAAAGAAATAAAGATAATCATGAGAGAATTAATAGATGTCCCCAGTGATTCCTTATAAAGGCAAATAATGACTGAACTATGTGTTTATGTGCAGTTTGTGATTTTAAAATGCAAACAAATGTGAACTTATAGAAAAAAAGATTATGATGGAGCAATAAACTGACAAGGAGACTTTTTTTTTTCAGTGTACTCATGCTGTATACAACAGGGAGATATTATATGCCCAGATTACTAAGTTATTTCTAGTGCCTCCTGCCCCACCAAGTGGACTAATAGTGTTATTTTTTATCATAAATTTGTATATTTTCCTTTCAGGACTAAATGAAGTATATGTTCCCATAGCAACGAAAGCTAATTCTTTACAAATTTAAGTCTGAGCCTTTAGCACTGAATTCCATGGAAGCTTACTTTCATATGGATCTTTGAAATGTGCTATTATACAGGCAGTTTTAATCTGCAAAGCTCAAAGATGGAGAGGGGTAGGAAATCAGTAATCTATACATGGCACAATATTCACATCTCTAAATGCACCGTAAAATTTCTCAATCCTTCACCCTGAAAATCCATCATACCCCAAAAAATCTGTTTAACAACATGTCTGCTGCTGCTTTTTACAAAATTTTTGTTCCAAAACCTAACAATGGTCATTAGACAGTTTGGAGTTTCCTCTCAGAGAGCCTTGGAAAATGTGATATTCAGTGAGTTTCAGCTTTCTAACAAGAGGGACAGCTATTAGGCGTACTCAGTTTAAATAAGCAAATAAATACTCTTTCAGCACATGAAATTAATAGGACCAGAGAAGACTTCCAAGGACAACAACAGAAGGACTAAACCAAATGCCAACTCACGTTCTAAAACCTTAAGGAAAAACTTACTACACTGTGTGTAGGATAAAGAAAGTTCATTTAATCAAGAATCTTAGCCATAAATTTTTGTCTCCTTTTTTTAAAAAAACACATTCCACATCACCTCCACCCCTCCCATAAGTGAGCTTCATTTCTTTCCCTTTGTAGCTGAAGGTGTCCCTTCACCCTTCTCATGGGAAAGCCACCACATGGTTTCTTCTCTCCAACTCTTGCTTTTTTTTTTTTTTCTTTTCAAGCTTTGAAAGACTAGGTAACCTCTCTAGTACAAGTTGCTGAATGCTTAGCTGCATTTGTACTGATCTATTACAAATTTTTGAGATAACTCACAAAAGGGCTAAAGCATATGCTCAAATTTTAATCTAAAACTACACAATTCAGAGAATATTTTCTCTTTGTAGAAGACGAAAGGAAGGTTAAACCATACTAATTTCCAATCTTTTGGCTGAAGGGGGATCTCACTAAACTTCCATAACCAAGCAATTTTTTACTAAATTCATAACAGATCAAATCCTCCCATCTCCCTCTTGTATTAGAGTGAGTTTTACATACAGCAGTGTTACACAGCATTTGTATTAAAATTTCATGATTTCTCAGAAAAAGCATCTCCTATCTACCATTCAGATTGTAATGCCCATCCACTCCAGGGACAGCCCAAATCACTACACTTCTATCTAATGACCTCTGTCATTGATATTTGAAATAATTTTGACACTACAAAGAAATTAAATGCTTGGAAAATTGTGCCCTCAAAGAAGTATTCAAACAGAAGTTGAAAGCATTTGCCAAATGCTCTGGTAAGTGTGAGTGCAATATGACTCAGAATAACTGGGCATTGACACATCAATGACCAGCAACCTGGAAATTGCATTATTTTACTTTTATTGAAGCTTTTCTCCAGTTTTTCTTCGTTTGCCCCAACCAAGGAAACAACAGATCTGGGAACAAAACAAAAACTGTAGGATAGCAGTGGATATGCTGACAGTTGTACCGTCATGCAACCAAAAAAAGACAAAATAGTCCAATCCACAGGAGAAAAACACTAACAAGCTTTGTGTAATTCTCTGAAATCAGAAAAATTGTTCTGATAGAAGGAAGAGTAGGAGCATAGCCTGGTCAGCACAAAATAAGGAACAGGATTCCCATTGTGATGAATTTTGTCTAAAAAGGAGGCAAAGCACAGTATCTAAGCAAATTTACTGAACTGCAGCCCAAGTGGCCACTCTCCTTTGTAAGGTGCTGAGACTTTCCACAGCCACAGGAAAAGAGCGTACCACAAATTGTGTTTATTGCAGTTCTATGGAAGAAAAACCCTTTAAGATGTTTACATATTACATATCTCATCCCTTAAAACGAACATAGTGACTGAAGACTCACCCTATGAAAAACTATGACTGAGACGCTTAGAAAAGCAATTTTAGATAACAAAAATACTGATTTAATTTTTTTATTCTTTCCTGCTCTTTCTTAGGATATGAGTGTTTTCATCTTCCTCATTACAACAGTGCTGCTTTGAGGTGACAGCTGCTAAAAATGCACACCACTCATGCCCTCGGTTTGAAACGTTGGGAATGATGGGCACAGTTCTCGTCTCAAATATCTCAATAAATCCCACCATTAATCTCATAGCAAGGCTCTAATGTTTTTTTCCTAAGATATTACTCTATATATGCTTGCATTCCAAAGACCAATACGGGTATGTATGCCACATAAGCCTGGAAGACACCCAGGGTTATTTGAATTTTAAAATTCATCACTAAGTCAGGCTTACAGAATTATGCAATGACACCAGGAATGGCCATTGCAAAGCATCAGCTGCTTTAGCTCATGCTGCCATAATCTTTTTTGCATATCACAGGGCAGCAAATCCTGAAATAGGGGCTGTTATACGCTGGAAGCATTTCTGAAGAGTTGGTAATTTTTTAAGACCTTAAAATCAGTAAAATCCAAACTATTTCCCTGGTTACATTTCAGCTCCTCTGTGCCGATTAAACTTTCCAGACAAACCATATAGAATCACAGATATATTCCTTTTACATCCTAAAGCCTTTTACATTTTTACTCCCTTTCCAACATTCACTCCTGAATTATGCATTTAAAGAGAACTCAGAAACTCTTTAAATATCTCATCATCTTTTATTTAGAGACAGCTTAACATGAAAAGTCCTGGTAGAAGGATTTGTTTTACATTTTTAAAGAGCAATATTTCCTTTACAGCCGAGCCTTAAGTGGTTTTACTTAAAAGCAGTATTAGCTTCTTTCAGGAGTTTTTATTGGATTTGCACTAGTGGTAGTAAAAGGTATTTCTAAATATCTCAATCAGTAACAATATGCTTTGTTCATCTGCCCCAGTGTTAATATTTCTTCAAGCTAAAAAACAGAAAGTAAAGCCCCCAACAAGGCACATAAACATTAATTTCTATGGATTTCTTTTCCTTGCTGTATCTGATGCTTCCAGAGATGATCAATATGGCAATTTCCTGCCAACCCAGAAGGCTAATTACCACTCATTTTCAGAGACTGACAGGGCAGAAGTATTAAAGTGTTCTGAAAATAAGTCACAGAGTCTCATTAGAGAGCCTTAGAATACTATTCTTTGCCTTTTCCTTGGGAAAATAGGCATCTCATTATGGTTTATGTGAAGAAGTTGGGTGGTAGCACCAGTGAAACTCAAGTGGCTGGGATGGAAATATAGTACTTGTAAGTATCTGGCTGGAAGGGGATGTTAAACCATTGTGAATGAATTTTGGGGTGTGTATTTAACTGATTTCTCTTGGGTTGGAACGAGTACTTCCACATGAGATTCATGTGGCAGGGCAGGTGTCTCTCCAAGGCACATATTCAGGATACCCTTTCTCACACGACTTGTTAAGAGTTGAAGAGTTTACCCATGAGACTGTTTCTTAGTGTCTCATAAGCATGAATAAAAAAAATTGTTCACTCTTTTTGCAGTAAAGTCATACTGAATGCACATGTTCAACACATCCTCCTTTCAAATCAGATGGCCTGTGCTAATCTGCAGATTTTTAAGAGAAATCTCTGCCACCTGTGCCTATATGTTCTAGAAATATATCATCCTGCATGCAAAACCAGATTTTTATGGCCTTCATTGTTGCAGCAGCCTAAGAGAAAGGGTTGTCCTCCCTCAACAGCACTCATTCTTAGAATAAAATTCTTATCTCATTCTTAGAATAATTCTTATCTCATTCTTAGAATAAAAATGTAAGTGCTCTGATGGAAGAAAAAAGGTGTCTTACAGAAGGCATTTGGCAAGGGACAGGTGACAAGAAGGCAGGCAAGGCAAAGAAAAGGAATAAAATCAGACTATGTTTGGGAAGGAAAAAAATAAAATATTTCAATATGCCATTAAAACAAACAAATAAACATGAAAAATGACCAACCCAAACCCTGTATCATTGAATCCATAATTTTTTTTTGGCATTGTGTTGTGGATTCCCAAGGATTAAGGTTTTCAGGTTTTCCTTGAGGATCAGAAACAAAAGGTGATTTAGCAGAGACATTCATCACTGGCTCCTGAGCACTTCAGTGCATCTTAAATTCCTGGAGAGCTGCTTCTGGTACACAGCTTCTCCTTGTGTCATATGTTTAGTTATGCAGGCAAATGATCTGCTGGATTAAATGTGCTACTGGCTCTTACAGTGCACCCACAGATGCTGATTGCTCTGCTATAAGGAATATTTGCTGCAGTGCTACTGGAGAGGTTTTGGCAGGTTCAGAGGGTGCTCACGCATGTCCCAGTTTTAGGAAGCAAACTAGAAATTACATTTCCAGAAAAAGAATATGATGCCCAGTGTAAGAAACGCTGCATATCCTTTCTACACCTCCCTTTTATTGCTCAGATATGTAGCACATTAGGAAAAAAAAAAAAAGAGAAAAAAAAAAAAAGCCCAACAAAATGAAAGGCAAGGTTTGCCAAGAAAAGTAAGGTGATCTCTGGTTTGAGATTAGCACTCAGGGTCTTTCAGAGAAAAGATTTGAAAATTTGGCAGGAGAAAAGTTTGAAGGAAAGATCATGGGGACTGCAGGAAAAGAACACTGCTAGGGATTTTCTCACAGGAGTATTAAAATGAATTTTCCATATCCATCTTGATTTATTCCAGCATAGGCCCTTGTTCTGTCTGGCATCTCAGATACTCCTCAATGGAGTGAGAACAACCCACATAAATAAGATGGAAGTTTCATGTAACATTAACTATTTAAGACAGCATTACTGCTGTCAAAACATGTATTTATTAGAAATGGATAAGTGGAAAGGAAATCCTTCTATTCTACTCATTTTATCCATCTCATAATTTCTAATTAAATGGAGCCTGTATCTCAATTGCTCTGGCTTTAGGAATTAAAGAACTGCAACTCCTATGATAAGCTCTTCCCTCATCTCAAAATCCAAACCATTTAATTTGCTTAATATACTTAAGTTTGTAATAGCTAAGTTGTAATTTAAAAACAGTAATGTGGCTTTTTTTCCCTTTTTTTTTTAATAGAGTGATCTGAAAATAGGCATATATTGGTAATTTTTTTAAAAACTGCTCGAAACCTTTAATGTCACTCTTGTAGAGTCCACAAGAATCTAAAGTGGATAGGTTTGTTGTGAGGTATACCTATTTTCTATACCACAGGATATAGATTTTGCTAAAAAACCTGTATTTTAAGTACACAGAGGTAGCTGAAGGGAACAGTGCGAGATCAGCAGGTGTTACAGAGATATTCCTCTGCCCTGCTATCAAAGCAATGCCACACTCCACATCTTCATGTCAAGCAGGTTAAAAAGCAAATATCTCAAAATAGCTCCATCCTCACCAAGTGACCCAAAATGGCCTTCAAACAGAATTTTTTTGTAAGATTACAGTAAGCTAAACTTCCTGGAGAGCTTTTAAAAATGTACTCTCAGCAACTTCAACAGCTTCCTTTGAAAGGCCAGCCTATGTAAGACACTTCATTTCAAAGGATTTGCATTTAAATATACATCTATTAGAGTTCAAAAATACATACCTAGCCCAACATGCAAGACGATTTTACTTTTTTTTTTTTNATAATTTTTTTTTTTTTTTTTTTTTTTTTAAACTGAAAAACCTTCATTAATAAACCTGACTTGATATTGCTAGGAAACTGCCAATATCTTTGAAAGCAAAACTGGAATGCATTCAGTAGTAAGATTTTTTTTTTTTAATCACCATATAAATGTGAATGGAATGATCATGAGACAAAGAGGAATCCTGCATATTCTGAGTGACAATGTTCTTACTAATTAATGTGTGATTCCTCCAAAGTATCAAGATGATGATCCAGTTTTGTAAAAAACCAAATTATCGAAGTGAGTAACCAGTACATAGAAGGAATTTAAGGGCTTCTGAAGAATACACTACGTGACAGTTTGCCTGAAAAAGGAAAAACAGGAAATATATGTAAATTTCCCTTATAACTGTTTTAGAATAGCATTCATCTCTTGACAAATACGCCCTATTTTAAGCAACAATTTTTGCTTTTTTCTAGAAAAACTGAACAGAATTAAAAGTCTCAAAACTTATTAAAAAAAGCCACAAACAAACCCACACAATGTTAAGGTCCCACCACAAAAAAATAAAAGACATGTTGGGTTTATACTTCTAATCAGAAGTGCAAGAGTTTTGTGTTTGTCAGTGGGGCAGGATAAGCACCTTTTACAGCCAAGAGTTTATAGAGCTCTGGTCCCTGCACCCCTCCAGGTCTGTACAGACTCGCTGTCCTGAAAAGCTTTAGGGGCTGTTTACTGAGCATTTTGGAGCTACTTAGCATGTTCTTTTGGGGAAATACATTTAAAATTATAAAACTTCAAACTGCCAATCACCTTCAAAAAGATGAATAGAAAACAATAAACTGACCTGCTTTTCTTTGAATTAAACCATTGGGCACATGCATTTGCAGCCAGACCTTCAATCCCAACGCAGCAGAACACAGCTTAAGGCACGAGGCTGACTGCAGCAGGGCCTCCCAAATCCTTACAGAAATATTCCTTTGGGGGTCAAGAGGTATTTCACTATACAACAACACACACCATCAGAACCAGGCTAGTCTGACTTTGTGAACCCCTTCCCAGTGGCACCAAATGTACTGAGAGCACTCTAAAACACCCTCCCTAAGCCACTGGTCTTCAGGCCAAAGGGAAATGGGGAAGAGAACAAACATCTACTGAACTCTGGGGATGTTGTCCCATTTGACTTGCTGGAAAACAAGTTATTCCAAAAAGGAAGCCATGTTAAATGGCTTGAGGACACTTTTGAAACTAATGGAAAAAGGAATTTCTTAAAGAGACAGAGTGCAATCCATGCGATAGTTTTCCAGTAATTTGAAAAAAAGAAAAAAATCCTGTGTGTACATAAGTGAGTATGAAGTAAGCAAATTTTAGCCAGTGATATCTGTGGAAAGGTAAAGCTCAGCACCACTACTGTCATAATTCCTGAGACTATGAGTTGTTGTTCAGAACAAGTTGTCTAGGTTAACCCAAGCCCCATGCTCAGGATGGCTGGATTGGAGCTTGAATTATTCCCAGATGTCATCCAATCATCCACTGTGTCCAGAGAGAGAGTCTGCACATTGCTGCTGCTCAGCACACCAGGCAGGGATGTGACCCCCAGCCCCAGGGACCCCCTGTCCCCCAACCCCCATGGTGACCTTGGGTAAGCAGCAAGGCTCTCCCCATGCCCAGTTAATAAGGTTTACGTAATAAAGGCAAAAGAGCTGTGGATTAATTAATTTTTCAGACTAAATTTGATAGCTTGAAATACTCTTCTGGACTTTCCTAGTCTTCTTTACTGTTGTGGTTTAACCCCAGCCAGCAGAAACATCTCCATATTATCAACCCTGTGTCCAGCACAATTCCAAAACACAGGCCCATACAAACCACTAGATATAAAATAAATTCTACCCCAGCCAAAACCAGCTGGGGAAGGAAAAAAAAAAAAAACAAACAAAAACCGAAAAACAAAACAGAGAAAAAGAAAAAAAAGAGAAAGAAATACAGTGTGAAAGAAATATTCTGCCACCTTGTCCACTTTTTGTGTGTTTCCCAAAAGCAACACTCTGAAATGTGAATTATTTCACAGTTGTTTTCATCATGTTGAATAGTGCTGGGTTTGCATTCAAAATACAACAGCTACAAGTGAGGTGAATTGATTTTTTTTTTGTGCTCTGCAGTAAAATTTGCCATAAATAATAATAAAAATACAGATCCTTTTCCTAAGCCTGCAGTAGAAAATATCAGTAAACTCTTTACTGTCAGTAAAAGTCTGAACAATTAGTGGTATCTGTTTATTCCTGTTAATTGAGCAGAACAACAACAAAATCACTTTATTAGCCACACTTTTTCCTAGTAAAAAAGGCATTGTTTAAAACCATACATTTAAAGTGTTTAACACACTTTTGGCAAGCATATGGGCTCTGATTGTCAAACATATGCCATAAATTCATAGGCAGAGTCAGGGCAAATCATTTGACCTTCTTGTGGCTCAGACAATCCAGCTGTAAAATTAGATGAAAGCAGAACTGAAAAACAGATGCTGCTGCATCCAATTTGAGCTTTCTTGAGCAAACAACATCTTAAGAGAGCAGAATTAATGTCTTGTAGGAACTGCAATATTTTATTTGATGCTTATCGGCACAATCTGTAAATTAAAATAAAAACCTGGAAAACTTTGCAAGCCTGCTGCATGTATTACATTGAATTTCCAAATTTACTAATAATTTATGTGTTTCCAAAGACAGGCAGTAGGTACCTAGAGAACTGAGCCTTCTGGGCCGTTGGCAAGGAAGGTTTGCCTGGAGTGAGTTGGGTACCCCAGTCTAAACCATCTGTCACATACACTCTGGACCCACAAGAGCTTAGAGGGGCATCCAGAGGGAAGCCCAGGCCAAAGCATCTGACACATGCATGGGTTTAGCTCATTTTCTAGGAAGTCAGCCACCCTGGAAGCTCTGCCTGGAATCTGGAATTCCTCTTTCCTCTTACCAAGTCATAGGGAAATCTACTCTTTGCTCATATCTGGGTTGCCAGCTCCTGCTGGGCTCCGGTGTGTTGGCAGCTGATAAGTGAGCTGCAGTGTCCTATGCAGACAGCTCTGCCTTCCCTGCTGGGAGGACTTCATCACACCTGTGTGTGGGAAATGGATTTGTAGAGAATTCTCAAAGCCTGATAGAAGGCTCATGTAGTATGCATCCGTATACAAACTTTGAGATAAGAAACGCTGACTTAGAAATGCCATGGAATAGGACAGACATTCTTGAGAGAGAAATGGAACTGGAAACAAGTTGCAAATGGTGGCCTTGCAAATAAGACTAGATACTTTGGAGAAATAGAACAGTGAAAGATGTGTTGTAGTAGGACCCACGAGGGGTAATTTTAGATGACTGGCTTTAAGGCATTAACAGCATTGTGTGGCAAGAGCTGATAGGCCAAGAAACACTTATAATGTATTGTAATTAAGAAATAGCTGGCTTCTGATTGTGATGGTGACCCAACACCTATGTTACCACTGCAGCTGTGCCATCACACCTGGTGGAGTTACTAATAAGCTTAAAACCACAGTTTGCTCCCAGGCTGGAAGGCAGAACTTCAGCAGGGGCAGCTGCAGACACCTAAGGGGGAATATGAGTGGCCACCTCACTGGTTTGGGAATTTTCAAATTTATACTGGGAAAATATTTTGAAATCCTGAAGGAAATTTAAAAAAAGGAAAAACTAAAACACCACCAGAATGCACATCCCACAAGTCAAGTTTGCTTGCTTGTGTTTGAACTTGGAAATAAACACAGCTCCTATTTCAAAGGCAAATGAGGAAACATGCCTGAATTTGCGCCTTGTCTGTTGACCCCACTTTTTGGAGGTGGGAAAACTGTATTTGGATTATTTTCAAGAACATCATTTGGAACATGAAAATAAAGAAAAAAACTCTAAGTTTCACCTAAGAAAGAGTGAAATTAATGTGTTGCATGGGTTTTTTTCCTATCCTTTTCCATCTCTTGACTACATAAAGTACTCAAGGAATTCATCCAACTTGAAATCGTGTTTGCTTTAGCCCCTTTTCCAAACCAGAAATTATGCCCTGCTCAGTAAATGCCTTCCCCTACTGGAAACCAAACAACCATAAACCAGGTCGTGATGTTGCTGCAGCTGCTTCAAAGCCCTAAGTACCAAAGGGTCCTCACTGGTGACTCTGGGTCTAGGTCTACATAATAAATAATGTAATCGAGCACAACAGAGCCAGAACACTAAAACAAGTTTTAATTTTTTTTTTAATAATGTTGTCCAACTGTGCCAACAGGTTTAGTTTTCATTACGAATAATAAGAAAATGCTAATTATTACTCTACTGTATTTTAGGTGACAGCAAAGGAAAGAAATTCTTCCTAAATATATTAACCCTGCTTTTGCCCTACAGTAATAAAGCTGATGGAAATACATTTCTTTTATAAACACTTCCTCATACCTTTGGAGCTGTTTATGATGGAGGAGTTATTACATTAATTATCCTGTCATTCTGAAATTTAAATCATGTAGCAATTTCATGTCCTAAGGGTACATAATATTTTCAGATAAAGGGTTTTTACTGTTTCAAAAAAAAGACCCTTTATTTTTTAAAAAAATTGCATAAGTTCTTGTCATTTTATCTAATTTGGTTCTTTCATGGAGCCAATCCATCACTTGGTTACTAAGATAACTTTTGTATTGAACACTGATTTGCCAGAGAATGTATGCATATTTTATAACTTAAAAAAAGAGTTTAAAGAATAGTGTGAATTCCCTAAAAAAGCAAGCTATAGAGATGAAGCCAAAGGCTTTGTCAATAAATGTCACAGTTTACTCAAAAGATAAAATAAGGGGACAAAACTACAAGCTATATAACTAAGAAATTCCACTAGAAGGGCAAAGAACACATCACACTTCACCAATGAGACAAAATAATCTTTCTTCTTGCTAGTTTAGATTACATAAACTCTCACAAACCAATTTTAACTACTTCAGTGTATTAAAAAAATTATCAGTTTTGATAAAATATGATCCAACACTAGGTGTACAAAGATACCTTCTGGTGAATGAACAAACAAAAAGATGGCATTACTTGTTTAATTTTTTTTTTAGCAAGAAGGATAGGATAGGATTAAACCACAGATAGGATTAAACCACACCTTAAGTCTCCAACACCTAGAGCATCGTGGATAGCTAATATTTGTATGTTTCTACTTATCTGTGAATTTTAATTAAACATGAATGTTTCTGTCAAATGGTGAAGAACTTCATTTGATATTCCAACCCAGTCCTAAACTCTTTAACATGAGGTTAAATGCCTCAAGTAGTTAAAGAGTCCTGCAAGTAGAGGACAACAGAATTTAATCTCTGTGTACAATATTTTTGTAGTGGGGGGAGCTCATTCAAGTGAGAGAGAGACAAGAGCAATGGCATTCTACTTCACATGGTATGGAACTGCCTCTTTTTGGGGGAAATCTTGGGTTCTCTGCTCCAGCTCAGCCATTTCAGCCTTTGGTGTCTCAGTTTAAATATTTATCTGGACACAGCTTGTCGGCATAAGGGCAGCTTCTGAGGAACTATTCAAAGCCCTTCTCCAACAGCTTTGCTCTTTCTATCAAAACTGTCTGAAGTCCATGAGAGGTCCCACAGTTAAGTAATCTTTATGGAGGACCAAGGGACAGCTGGTAGCTGAGAAGCTGAACAAAAAAAAGGAAGTCTGCCATGGCAAAACAGGGCTGAGCTTCACCAAGCACGTGTCCATAAGGAACCAAGTGGAGAGTTTCCCTGCATGTTTCTCTCTATGGGACATTTTCAAAGAGCTTATGTGCAAGGCAGGGAATGCCACTTGCACTTGTGTCTTCTGGGCAAGGGAAGAAGGCAGGATAAAAACAGATGAAGTGAATAAAGAGCAATATCCTCCTGAAAATTTTAGGGTTGTCCTTTTTCTCCTTATGGTTGCAATCTGTTTTGTACTGGAAGCCTTACACCCAGTTGTAAGGCTGTGCCTGAGAAAACTGATGTGGACCAGCTCAAGGGCCCTTGGCTTCAACTGCATCTTGGCTGTTGGTTTATCCCACAAGGACAGCAAAATCCCTGCCAGAAAAAGCCCTATTTAAAGACAGAATTTAAGACTCTATGGCTGCCATGCTGAATGGATTATTGGACAATCTTTATTAAGAAGCAGTGGTCATCTACAAAGAGTGTGTCCAGGTATCCCTTTCTGCCAGAGAAGGCTGAAATGGGTGACAGAGCACTTCCATACTGGCAATGCTGTGATGTGATGCTGTGATTTAGCACTTCCATAGTGGCAATGCTGTGAGTTTCCAGCATGATGGGTATGGGTATCCCATGATGCTTGGAAGAGAACCAGGAAAAATCTTTTCTGTCAGCACTATTTCAGCGTGGACCATGAAGTGAATTGGTGAAAGCATTTCTTATACCTGAAGGAAGTTACCCAATGAGAACCAAAAAACCCTAGATATAAAAGTAACTTTCCCCAGATCAGGAATATGTCCAAAAAAGTAGATGGCTTAGGAGTGCAAGTAAGTTACAGATTTCATAGTCAAAGTCAGGGACCCTCAACAGACCTTGGATATCCGTTTGAGAGGGAAACATACAGGAAAAGGTGAAGAGTAAGGAAAACCTCAGAGAAATAACTCCTAATGTTATGTACAGGACTCCATTAGGAACCTCTGGAAAACTTCCAGCTGAGGGGCAGAGAATATTCAAACACTTTACTTTCACGTAACCAAGCTGTGTTTTTTGCATATGCAAAAAAAACCCCTTCAGACCCCCTGCTAACTTTTTAGGGAACTTGTAAATTACTATTAATTCAGAAAATTAATCTCAGAATATGATGCTGTACTATTAAATATTAAATTTAATAATAACTGTAATATTAAAATATTTTTCCTATAATTTGGTAGTGTACGATATTACAATAATCTTTTCAGCCACCAAATAAACAGAAAAAAAAAAAAAAAGCAGACTGACTTTAATGGCTAAATATACACATTGCTTTGGGTCACCTCTTAACAATGAAGGTGTGACAAAAATAAAAACAAAGTTCAAAAATCTTTATTTCCCACTGATGGTTGATTTCCAATTATATGAATGATTAATAAAACAATTTAAAGAAAAATCAGTATAGGTTGAGGAAGTAAATGCAGATCAAAGTTGTCCTACATTAATAAAATATTGAGCTACATAATATTCCTGAACTGAGTGGGGTTTTTTGTCAGGAAGATAAGTTAATTGGTATTCTGACCTTTCACTTTCAGTGTTGACCTGAAGCTAGCAGGAAGGACAGTTGTTCTGGAAGGAAGTGCCTGACAAGATGTTTAAATTTTTATTGTCTCATGCAGTCTTTTACATCCTTAGTCAAACAGCCTGCAACAGAACCAAGCCTGCCTGTGACTATCGAGTGCACTGTGGCAGTGTCAAGGACTTCTTTCATTATTTATATTTTTTTCCTTGTTGTTCAATTTGGCTGATGTTTGTTTTCCCGAGACCTGGCTGATCTCAGTGGAAACTGTTCCATTTCCCCAGCTAGGGCCGAGTTCAGGGAGGGTGCAGGCAGGAGGGGTGGCAATCAGTCAGCAGAGGAGAGCTCCGTGCCCAATCGATACCCCCGGTACGCACCGACAAGCAGGATCAGCGTCAGCCCCCCTCCCCCAGCCCCCAGCAAATGTGCCTGCAAAATGTGCACTCCAGAGATGGAAATGTTATCACAGCACAGGTCAGTAAACTATTGATGGGACTGAGCTATGTCTACTGATGTACAGGGAATGATGTGTGGCAGTTTGATCTAGCAAAGGGGACTGTTTTGTATGCCAAACACCACTCTCTGCTCGGCGTTGTCTTTTTGGTTCACTTTACAATGCTTCAATGTCAAAGCTTCAGCAGACATGGGATCATATTGTGGGGATGTCTGCAGCACAGGTAAAAAAAAAAAAATAAAAAAACAACTTTTTTTTGTAAATTGTAATGTTCCAAAAAATTAACTTCTAGTTCATCATGGCTTAAAGTGTCAGAGCCTTCATACAGCTCCAACTTCATCTTGTACACAAATGATGACTTGCAATGACTAGATAGTCAAGTTTACTAATGTTCTAATTATGTCAGTGCAAATTAGATATGCAGTAGTTTAAATTGCTTTGATAATGCCTGTAGGGTGACTACTAGCAATGAGAGAAATATCAGGTTAGACATTTGGGTCACAGCGTGTCAACCTTTCCTAACAAAGTTGACTTTTTCTTCTGATTTTCATTTTGTCATAACATAAGTTCTAGATCCTAAGTTCAATTTGTTTGGAGGAGGAAAAAAAAAATCAAAACCATTGGATGAAATTTTATAGTATAGCATTGTATAATGTATAATTTAATGTTTTCCCATGCACACACATGTGTCTGGTTCTCTTTTCCTGTGTTCTGTGTAGTGCCCAGCTGTGGATGGAAACTGCTTGAAACTGCAGACTTTCAGAGTCCACCCCACCACTGCAGGCTTGCAAGAAGAGCCCTTCCTCTCCTAATGCAGGGACCAAGGGCTGGTTAAAATGGAAGCTCATATTTTTGACAGAGAAAGCAAAAGTTATTCTGAAGTATTTCTGAGCAACTGGACAACTCTGAATACTTCCTGCACACTAATGCATCATGCAACAGGGGCAGCCAAGGGACTAACTGCATCACGTAAGTATTATAAAGCACACCCAACATATATCCCACAAGGAATTCTGTTGCTTCCAAAACTCTCTCTTCAGGGCAAAGTGATTTCACCACCCTTGTCCTCAACTAACTTATCTGCAAGTGGTAGTCTGGAGTTCTAAAATATAGACTTTCCCCAATGTACTTTTCTTACATCTATGCACACGTGTTTGTAGGCATGTGTGCATGCATATGCATATACCTGTAGTCACACTGCATGCAAGCATCTTTTACTATATACGTGTGATAGATGCTAGAGAAAAAAAAAAATCACTTCGTTACTTTATGACATCACATTCCCACTGATTAACGAAGCTCAGCCTCTGAGACTCATTCACCTGTGTTGCCACAAAATTGGACCAGCATTCCAAAAAGGGGTTTCTGGGGCAAGGATTTCACTCTGTGTAAAACCACACACGATTATTGTTACTAGATCTGCTAATGGCAAGACAGCAGCAGATGGTATTCTGCAGGCAGATGCAAGAGAGCTTTGCCTCCTCAGCTAATAGAACATAAGCCAACTTGAAACCAGAAGTCCTGTGAAAATATAAGTGCAATCCTAAGCCTGAAATAATAAACCTTCTGGATATGCAGCACATATCTATTTTGGCTGCGCTGGGATTGTCACACAGCTTTTATAGTGTCCTGCCACTTCATCTGTGGCTAGAGGAGAGGCTGTGCCTGCTGCAGTCTCCCATATGGATATGGAGGATAAAAGTGTTCAGCTACACCCGTGCTGACAAACCAGCACTAGGATGCCATGCTGCACATTGCTGATGCTCTCTCCGCACGCATTTGTCCTCTGCCAACCAGCTGCACCCAGAAAATACCCAGGGATAATCTGAGGGACTATCATGGATCAAGAGCCACTCTCAGCAGGCAGGAGAGACCAAACCATTCTTTCTGGGGAGAAAGAGGACAAGGGAGGAAAGGAGGGAAATTAACCACAGGGAAAAAGCTGTGCTACGCCTTTCATCTGCAGGGACAGATGACAAAGTTTTCTCCATCTATTTGCTATAAAAGACAGACCCTCTGAAGTCTACCTCCCAGACTCTGACAAAGAATTCAAAGAGAAATTACAAAGAATATAAAGATTCAGCAGTACACCTAGTTCCTTCCTTATAAATACAATATTTGAAGCAGTTATTCAAGTGAACACTCATCTAATTATGCCACAGAAAATAAATAAGGAGCAGATATGTGAGAAAATTATAGGGCCTAGCCATTATTCTCTTCCTGGATACCAAATGTACCTTATTTTGATGAACTGGGATGTTCTTTAGATACAGCTGAAACTCTCTAAAAATTAAGTAAACTCAACTAGATATAAAGAGATAAATCAGGCTATATAGCTGTTGTGATGCACATTCTTTATACAAAACTGTCTATACTTTGAGTTGCAGCCACTGGCTTTTAGTGATGTTTCTGGTTATCCTGTATTTTTCTTCATCTGCCCACTTCCTCATCTGTTTTGTTTTTTTTTTTTTTTTTTTTTTTTTTTTTTTTTAATTTTTTTTTTGTTTTTTTTTTAAGAATTACTATAGGAAAATCAAAGTAATCTTGTTCTTCTTGGAGGGTGGAGCAGGGGGTCTTTAAAGGTCCATCCCAACCCCAGCTCCTCTATGATTCTGTCTCAGCTACTGTCCTGTGTAAGACAAGGTTTACAAAACGACCCCTTGAAAAAGAAACACTGGGTAGGTTTATTGGCTTTGAACAGATGGCTGAAAGGGACATCAAAACATTTAAATGCTCAGAAAGGTATTGATTTAATGTAAACTAGATGGGCCTCAAGTGTTCAGATAGCCCATACTCATGTTTTAGGGAACATGGAGAAAATAAATTCAACCAGAATACATGTATCTCATGGAAAAAGTGGGAAACATTAAACTCAGTTCAAGTAGCAATAGGCAGAAGTAACTTAGGTATTATGGTAAATTTGTGGAATCACTAAAATTTAATAATAGTAAATTTGCTTATTGCCAGACACCACCCTCTGAAAACCTATTGCTGTGATCCAGAACATAAATTCTTCTCCATATGCAGTCAAATGGCAACTGGATGAGCCTACACAGTGAAAAGAAAATTGTGCAGATGTACTTTTGCAAAGAAAAGCTGAGGATTATGGTGGGAAGCAGAAAAGTGCCCTTACTGTGGTTCAAAAGGGCTTTTTACAATTATATTCTTTCTGTTTTCAAACTTCCACCTCCAGACCCCTTCCTCCCTACCTCACCAGACTCTCTAAATCTATCCTTTTGTGTGAGTGCCCCATATATGTGGTAACTTACCTTTGGGAATAGGTATACATCTTTCCCTCAGAGCAGATGCACGTTCTGTCTCAATTTTACTATTTACTTTTATTTAAAAAGAACAAAACAAAACAACCCACCAAAAAAAAAAAAAAGCAACTAAGAAGGAGCATGTTATCAAAATATCTCTAAGAAGCTCAAAGAGTGAGTTTTGTTCAGGTTCATCCTGATAGGGAGTACAGAACAAGTTCTGATGGAGAAGGAGTTACATGTGAATTGAAAAAGAAAAAAAAAATCAAAAGAAAAGAACACAAACCAAAAATCTATAAAACAAAACCAAAACCCTTCTGCACATATTGCAAAATCTAATTGGGGGAGAACAAAGAAAGAATGGAAAGTTTCAGTCTCTGTATTCATTCCTGGATCACAAACAATCTGAAGACTGTTTAAAAATGAATTATGCTGGATCTGCATCTTGGATCCATCTACTATACAATGACTGTGTTCTGTTAAATACACAAGGGAATGCCTGTGATAAACAAGGTACTTTATCAATTTATCATCTCTGTCTTGGTATGCTTCCTTAAATAACTGCAAAGTAGACCTAAGTGGTGAGGTTCCCTCCACAGTTATATTCCTTGGGGGATTGCAGGAAAGGGCTGTGGAGGAGAGAGGGGAAACAACCACAATAAACAGTCAGAGCTCCATAATCAATGTGCTAAAAGGAGTTCTGAACTTGATGTGATTGCCCACCACTCAGGGCAAAGTAATAATGTTTACCGAGAAGATTTCACTGGCATTTTTGGGGGGGGCTGAGTGGTGCACATTCATACCTTGCATAGGAATCACCTCCAAATAATTTCAGTGACCATTTGGTTATCACACTTTTCTTTGCCTCTAGTTCCACACCAGGGCCCTGCACATGGCTGCAAAAACCAGGATACAATTTTTACACTTGCCATCTGTGCAGGGCATGACTGCCATAAGAAATGCACAAATACCTTCTGGGATGAAATTTCTTGGTGGTTATTGCTTAAGAGAGACACATTTAAATGCACACTTTAATCTATATGGTTCTAATCCAGAACTGCTGGAAAGTCAGTCCAAGAGGAATTCCATATTTTGCAGGCCCCTCCATGCAGCTAAATTTTTGCCCAGCTGAGTGATTTTAGGATGCTATTCCCAGCCAGGCCATCCTAATACTCACTCCCTGCCTTTCTTTTGTAATTATCAGGTCAGTGTTAAAAAACAAACAAACCCCCAAAAAGGTCAGAATGAATGCACTTTAACCTCCCTAAACCCATCAGCATTGATTAAAAGAATATTGGACACATTGCACTTCAAGGAGAATGAAGAAGTAGTCGCTGTGCAGAATACTTGGTCTTCTGTTTGCTTAGTGCAGTGGAGAGGTAAACAGAAAACTAAAAAGAAACTAAATTTAAAAGGACACAAATTTCCTGAAATTTTCAATACCTCCCAGGCTGAGGATTTGCAGTATTTTGGAGTGAGTGTGATGTGGGGAGGCACTGTAGCTCCCAAAAAACAACCCTACTCCAAGAAATTTGCTGCCCAGCCAGAGTGCTGCTGTCTGACTGTACACGGACTGCTCCCGTGTCAGAAAGTGGAGTGCCTTCCATAATTAACAGATAACTCTTCTTTGATAGCATGCCAAGAAAATAATAACTTTGCTACAGCAAAATGTAAAACTCTGTCAAAAGGAGGCATCTATCTGTTTCCACAAGTCCCATGGTGATTAGTTTGGCCCTAATTAACAGCAGCTTTCTAAAGTGAGAGATAATTGCTGGCACACGTAACGTAGATCTCAATAGCTAAAATGAGCAATAACGAATATTCACTTTGAAGCTTGCCTGACAGAATGCTTAGACTACAAAAAGTTAAAGTAGTACCTTGACTACAGCTGATAAATGAGATTCCTTTACTGTCCTCCGCTTTCCATCAGTATTTTGGCACCATCACTTTTAATGCTTCAGGTCTGGAGCTTTGTCTCTTAAAGTCAGAGATTTATGGCAAGTAAGAAATGTCCATATTAAAAAGGTAAAAGGAGATTCAGATTATATCCTTTTCTGACCATTATAATTAATAGCTGGATCTTCAGTTGTAGCTAATTGAACGGAGGTCAGTGTGTTGCCATGGTAATGTCCTAGCCAAGCAATTTTACCCATTTTCCAGTCTACTGCCCCTTTGCATAACCACAAGTTATAAAATGTTTTAATTGCAAGATTTGCAAATGATGCAACATCTGGGCCGCAGATTTCCATATAAAGGAAGAAGATTAATGGGATTATTAACATATCTGTGCAAACCCTTGAAGTGCTGAATATAATTACAGAACACCAGCATTTTCACTGATCATCTGTGTGACATGTTGGAAATCCATATAACTAAGGAAGAAAATTGCAGATGTGTATTTTCCTCCCTCTATGCCACTAGTAATTAGAAGAAGTGTCATTCTATTGCAGCCCTGGAATAATAGAGAAATATCTTTAGTCACTTCACCAGAACAACAATATAACTTCTTTACTCGTACTGCTGTTTCATTTGATTAGATTTGAAAACAAGTCATGTTAGTGCACCTCAGATTCTGATTAGTGATTTTGACCTCCTTATTCCAAAAACACACAAACAAATAGCAAGCAAGCAGCCTTCTACTCTCTGTATATTTAAACATATTTTTTTAAAAAGAAGTTCCTTCTAACTAATCAAAATCTAATTATTCCCCTAAAAAAGACCCCAACATATACACACAGGATTCGAACATCACTTTGGAATCCTACAGTAGTTGCATGAGAATAAGACTATTTTAAGAAAGGGGGGGAAAAAAGAAAATATTTGTATACACAGGCAAAAAAAAAAAAAAAAAAAAATTGAATACACAGTTTGAAATATCAGCTATGAAGTTAGTGTATTTTTATCCTGATGGACTGAAGAAAGTACAAACTTGCAGTCTGGTTGTTCTTCAGAAGGGCAGAAGAGCCAAGAGCTCTCTTGCCAAGACAGCTGCAGATTCTGTTCCTTCACAAAAGCAGCAGAAAACTATTTCCTCCCTTTCTTAGAATGCAGCAGAGTGGTCATGTAAAAGGCACAGGTGGCTTCCAAAACCATGTCAAAGACACTGGCAGTCAGAAGCCTCATCCAAATTTACCCACATTTCTTCAGCTATTGAAGGACTCAGCAACATTTTCAAGAGAAATCAGGTGATTTAGGATTACAATTTCCATTATTAGAAAAAGCTTAGATAATGAAGTAATTCCAGTTTAGCTTCTTAAATAATTATTATGCCTGATTTATTCAATAGTCAATTAAAACAGTATAAAATTCAAGGCTCAGTCCTACAACCATCTTCAATCCCTGAGTACTATGAACTCAGCTCTATATACAGAGCTCAGTTTAAATATACCTTGGGAATGTGTGTTGAAATGCCAAATTTATTGTCTGTACATTTGTGATGGGATCTGCCATGTCCATTGGAAATACTTTTCGACACTAAAGCCATGGGGCTAAGAGCAATATTTCTACCCAATTTAAAGATTAGGGCTTTTAAAATATTTTCCACTCATATGACACTGCATAAATGTCTTCTAATACCACCTCATTACAATACAAGAACTAGTAATTTATACTGATGTAAGCTTAGAATCACTTCTGAAAACTTTGAGGAGGCCTCAGATCTGCTAAGCTAACATGAACTCCTCTTGCCTTGGTGCAATGTCTTTGTGAGGGACATCGAATCACTCTGTTCCACACATCTGCAGAGCAGCCCCCTTTCCTGACTAGAGAAATCTTCTCCCTTTGAAATACTTCCTTGACAAAAATTACAGGATATTGTAAATCACGTTTTAACCAGATTTTCAAAAGGAGTAACTCAACAGCTTCTGGACCCTACAGAATAAAGAAACAATTTTAAGATTTCCGACATGCCCAGTGATGTAGATCTTAGTGATGCCTTTTGAAGATTTGCCTGATCTCAAAATGTGGTGGATTGACTCTGGCTGGATGCCAGGTGTCCACTAAGTCCTGTCTCTCCACTCCTCAGCTGGACAGGACAGCAAAAATACAACCAAAGCTTTAAGGACTGGGACAATGGCTGGGGGACATTACATCAACCTCGGTAACACAGCCAAAATACAATCTTCAGAATTCAAAATATAACCTTCAGCTGATGTTTATGTGACCAAAAACAAAGCTGAGGAAATTAGATAAAAATCCTGAGACATACACAAAAAAAAAAATTCAATATCAATTTAACAAAGATGAATGAAAATTAAAAATGCAATATCAATTGAACTAACAAAGAGGAATGAAAATCGTAAAAGCAACTGTAAAAATAGGACTAAAATAATTTCCAAAAGATTTAGAAGATGGATAATGTGATGCAAAGAATCCTGTAGGTGTGTTGTTGTGCTCACATCATGATGAGCTGTGCAGTCATGAAAAGACCCATGATGGAAGGAACTTATGCCTGTGAGCAGCGTCTGCATAATCAACACCTTTTTTTGAGCTAGTCTTTTATCTCACTAATGAGAGTTGTGCAATTCAACACAAAGCCTAAATGCTGCTGCTGTAAATATATTACATGGGTATTATTTGTAAGCTATTTGTAGAGAAACAAGTGTTTTTAATTCTCTGAAAAAAAACTAAACCCAACCAGTAAAGTAAAGTGGTTGTATATGTCCCAAAAACCACAAACCCCACTTTGAATATGACCAGATAAAACACATCCTCTTCCACCTCAAAGAGGCAGCCAGGATAGGTCCCAGCAGATGGAACAAATGTGGCAGATGAAAAAAACCACCACCAACAAAAGAAACCAAACCCTGAGGCACATCTTCTTCGCTGTGCATCTCTGTGGGTGGTACAGGAATATATTGCTTCTTCCACAGAACCCAAAAAAATAGACCATAATTATCTTAATGATTTATTATTTCACTGGACTTTTAAATCAGAAACTCAAAGCCTACTCAGAAGGCAAGAGTCCAGATCTCACCCTGATGTGCCCACAGTAAAAATAGAATCTCACTGAAAACATGATAGCCTGAGGATTTTCTACCCACCTCCACCTCAATGTGAGGATTTTGGCAAGTTCCCTATCCTATTAATTATCAAGTCAGAAATCATTATGGGATCTAATAAACTGTTCATAACCAAAAGGGTTCCAGAATTAAATTAAAAGTATAAGGAAGGGAGGAACACCAGAGAAACAGTACAAAATTCTATGGTATACACCCCTGTATTTTACATTTCTAACACTTATGGAGACATCTGGAAATCATGCTTGTATACCTGAAGCTTGACATCTAATTACTGAAGTACCAAAAGAAGAAGCTCTGGAAAAAGAGTGGCTTAAATAGCACTCTTCAATAGTTTCCTCTTAGAAAACTTTTTCTGTTCACCAAAACTGAAGATTGATTATTATCTTTATTTGAGTGTAGTATAGGTTGTGTTACCTGTTTCAGTAAAATCAAAGAACTAGTATGGGACTATGGGGTGGGAAATGTGGAAACTATGTATGCAGGACACTGATGATCTACAAATGGCATTTTGGTACTTAAGCTTTTTGATTTCTCACAATGCTTTTGAAAGTGTTTTACAATTACGTATCATAAATGAATTCTAATTTTATGCTCTAAATATTTTCTGGGTAAGCTTATCTTTCATAGATGATTTTTTCATGTTCTCCTACAAATTTTTATTAGAGGAATAATTAAAAGAAAAGGAGAATGATTAATAAAGTATCACTATTCTCCCACTGGCATTTCTGGCCTCATCAAAAGTGTCATTTTTTTGCATAATAGATTGACTCACACTTCAAGTGTGAAGCAACACTTGAAATTATCCATGCACATACTGATACATGTCCATATGTTTTTCCATCATTTCTCAAACAATAAGCCAAGGGCAAAATTCTGGTCTAGGAAACCTTCTAGAGTGATTCTTAGAAGTGTGTTTTCCAACAAATGTTCTACATCATTGAGTGCCACTAGACAATAAGCAGCACACAAAGAATATCCACAAACCACACTTACCAGCATACTGTAAAATTTTAAAGAAATACACGAGGTTTAGCAAAAAAACACATGAAAGTTAATAATTTTTCTCCCTGTGCAATTCAGATTATGGATATTTTAGGATGTATTAAGAACCGGTGGTTATGCACTTCACACTGCTTAGCATCAGTTGAAAGTGACAGGATAAAGAAATCCAACAGAAAGAAAGGCTAAAATGATCTGCCCCATCACCTACTACAGCAACTTCAAAGTAGCCGTAGATGCATTAGAATCTAATGGAATGGAAAACAGTTTTGTTTATTTATAGCAGGCAAGGTGTGATATTTAATGATTTAGCAGTAAACATGTCAAAAAGTAAATTCTAACATTCATTCACCAAAGGAACAGCCAGTGGTAGAGTATAATGAAAAATATACTCAAAACACATTTTACTTTAAAGAAGGCTATTTCAAGGGAACAGAAACAAACCAAGATTAAAATTAAATATCAAATTAAAAATTCAGAACTTGGCACATACATCAGTGTCCTGTAGATTAATTGGGAAAATTCACTTACTCTTAAGAGTCCCCACAATAGATTATAATGCTTCCTTAGCCCCATTTCTCATCCTGGTGGGTTTTCTTTTTTGAGACAGTGTTTGCTAATTGCAGTTCACAGCTCTCCAGCCTGGCTGATGAGCACTGGTCTTTCCAGGCACAGCAAGGAAATCATAGAGAGGGGCTTGAAGCCCATTCTTCCACCCAGGGTGGGGAGCAGGAACCCTGTGCCCCAGCCACAGAGGGATTTGAAGGCAGCAAAACCACTCCATCCCCATGCCCTCTGCCTTCCCTTTTCCCTCCCAATGCCTGCAGCAGGCCCAGGACCTCCTGAGCTCTGCAGCAATGAGACAGGCCACAGGGGAAGTTTAAAAACATTCTGAAGGGTCACCTTTTCCCTTTTCATACTGCCTTAATTAAGGTTCTGGTTCTGCCATGCTTCCTCTGATGACTTCATTCTCTAGGGCACTCATCCCAGAAAATTCAAATTTCACCTGTGCTGGCATGTAAATCTCATAAAGCAGCATTTGCTTCATATTCTGCAGCATTGTGTATTGTGCAGGAGAAAAGTTGCTGCAGGTGCCAGTTATTCTTTATTTAAAAAGGGAGTAACTGCAACATTAGAAAAAAATATCTGGCAGTTTTTTGTGGGGAGTGTACACTAAGTCAGAAGGACATGAAGTGAGAAGGAATCATAATGTTTAAAAACTACAAAAGGAAATAGGTAAGGAAAAGAAAATCTGTATCTGAAAAGACCATTTAAAGCAAGAATGATAGTTCAGGAGAATTTTTTATTTCTTTCAGCCATTTGTCCATTCCTGTTCCATTATTTCTCAAGGAAAGAACCAGCTGTCACCAAAAATCATAGAATGGCAGACTTGTTTGGGTTTGAAGAGACCTTGGGCAGGGACACCTTCCACTGTCCCAGGTTTCTCAGGGCTCCATCCAACCTGGCCTTGTACAGTTCCAGAGATGGGGCATCCACAGCTTCTGGGAAACCTGTGTCAGTGCATACACTCTCACTACAAAGAAATTTTTCCTAAAACCTAATTTAAACCTAGGTAAAAAGTTCATCCCCACCTGAAAAATTCACTCCTGTCCCCACATATGGGAATCTGGTCTGGTGTGCAGTTGTAAACGCTAACGGATAAAAAAGAAACAACAAAAGAGAGAGCTATAATAAAATGCTCATAAGGCTTTTGTAGTCACAGCAGGATGGGCAGAGCAATATCTTCTGAATCGCTGAATGAAGAGAATTATGAGATCTTTCTGGAAAATGTTAGCTTCTTACATTTAAGACTGGCTATATCTCATGGGAATAGTCATTTACTGGAAAACTGTCAGCCTTGATTCAAGATTTTCCAGAAGCTTACTTAGGTCATATAAAATATAAGCATCCAGGCATTCAAAAAAACCCAACAAAACACAAAAGAAACTGGAAAACAAATGTCATACTTCCCAACAAGGTCACTAAATATTTTGCTGAGGACTACATAAAGGCAAAGTACATATGCGAAATGTCAGAATATTCAGGTTTCTGTGCATCACTAGACAGTAGTGAGTATTAGCTTTATACACTGAAACTACCCTATATTTATTAGTCATGTTCTTGTAGGCAACAAAACACTCAACAAAACAGATCAAGAAAGGAGATGGTACAAATCTCACTGCTACAGCTAAGAAATGAGCTCCTAATTTTGACCACACAATACTGGCCTTTCCATGACCTAGAACAACTCACAAAATTAAATTAATGTTTGGACTCAATGATCTCAGAAGTAACTTCCAACCTTAATATTATGTGAAAATATATACCCTTACAAAAGTACATGATTCCTACTCTGGATGCAATTGCTCTTTTTAGAACCCTTTCTGGAGAATCATGCAATTAATGAAAAATCTCTCCTGAATTTTCAGAAACCTCCCCCCTGCAAACAACAAACAAACTCACCTGACATTTACACTATTATTAACATTTACAGACTTATCACTAATCCCATACATTTTAAGTCTGTAGAACTAAAATCATTATTTTTTGAACTGCTAGATTTTTTTACTAAATTGATGGGAGACAGGCTAGATGCCTGGATTGTTCTGACTGCTTCATTCTCATATTCTAAAACTAGATTTGTTTTTGCTAAGATGGCAGACCTACCAAAAAACCACAGAGCATATGTGTTTAGAACACATATCTAAACAGGTCTAGAACAACTTCTTACTAGTCTAGTCTTTATTTTAAATCAATGGAGGCACTTCACTGGGGGCAAGTATATTGATTTTGTGCCCCTGAAGGTGCCTATTTATCCTCCTTGACTAGAAAGGAACTTTAAGTAACTAGTTCAGGCAGACAGGTTAGAAATTCATAACATTAAGAGGACTCCCACCCAAGGCACTTAGAAATAGTCAGCTTTATCATACATGTTTTCTACTCCACAGTGTATATAAAAGTTTGGTCATGCTCCTTTCCCTAAAGGTAGAGTGCAAAATTAGTTTGTTTTAAATCCCTAGTGAGACTCCTACTACAAGTAATTAAAGCTCAAGTCACAATCTCATAAATGATAATGAACTTTGAAGGCAGCAGAAAATTAAGTAATATTGGGAATGCAATAATCAGACTGCTTGTAAAATTTATGACATGGAAGAGAAAAAAACCCCACACCTTAGAGTGGCATCAGGGAGTTGAAAATTTTAGGCAACCCTATTTTTTGTAGATGGGAAGCTGTGTTTTTAATTCTCACATCATGCAGCACCAAACCAGCAGCACAAAGAAATTTTGACTACCAAGACATATTGACTACACCTGGACAGTGCAGTGCAGCACTCCACCACAGCAAATAATTTCTTATTGCAAAATGTCTAGGTAGAAATTCTTCTTTAAAAAAAATGTCTAGCTTGGGAGTTCCTTTTTTTCCCCTGGTTTGGTTGTTGCTTTGTTATGTTTCTTATGATTACTCAGAAGTACTACTGCCAAATGGGAGATCACTGGGATTACCCTTAGCTAAAGATAATTCTGCACTTAAGGGCCATAATGTATTATACTTTATACTGCAAAGAACATAATGCCTGGATTGTTCAGCTAGAGGTTGTTTAGTCCTTTCTTGAATAAAAACTTGTTCTTGAAAGGGGTCTTTGTGCCTTTCATTGGATGCAATTTTAGTTGATAAGTTCCTCCTCTCTTTCTCAAATGTAATTTCTAGTTACTGTTACTTGACAGTTTATCTATATGCTTCTCTTGCAGTGCAGATTAAAACATTTCAATTTTAATATATTTTAAACTCTATTAAGAGGTCAATTTGAGATAGTAGTGAGCACTGCTTTTTTTCCTCTTCACATTGTATTATTCAAAATTTACTGAGAGAGAAAATATTATTCTCAAGTTCTTTTCTTGCTCCCTTCTTACAGACTGAGAATTTATTCACACAGAGACCTCAAATAAATATTTCTCTCCACAACAGGAACCACGATTTGACTCTAGCCATTCTATTACAACTCAGCAGACTTGCTCATTTCACACCTGGAGGCCACTGATGGAACAACTCCATGGCAAAAAGCTCCATTAGTTCTTACAATTAAAGTTTATTGAACAGACTTAGGATCACCAATAATGAGCTTCCAAACTGAAAATAAGTAAACTTACAAACTTTGCTTACCATCCATTTCCTAACCTTGGTAAAAGGAAGCTGAAACTTCTATGGTAAGGTTAAAGAACAGCTATTGTTGAACTTAATGGAAAAGAACAGAGAAATTGTGTTGCTAGCTAAAGCAAAAGTGAACTGTGTCATATGTGGGTTTTAATATTTAATGAATCTATATGGCTGCAATCCATTATGTGACAATTTAATTATATGACAAAAAAGTTTGATAAATAATATTGTGGTAGGACATCTAATTCATTATTTAACAAAAAAATCAATACTTCCATAACTCATATTCCCCCACACACACGTAGTCACAAACACACAAGCTTTTTCAAGTAGGCAAAAATCCAGACACCATAGACCATTCATTTTCTGGCCAGGACAAGTTCAAATTGAAGTTTAATCAGGCCTAGATGGGAATGAATTTTATTTATTTATTTAAAAACTGGTAGATCAGAAATGGTTGCTGCTAAGATGTTTTTCCTGAAAGTGCTGTATAGCTAGGACTACCTTTTGTATTTACCAGACAAAGATGAAATGCCAGATCCCCCTGTTCTTGGTCACACAACACTGCTGTTTGAGTTGATGGGATCACTGGGGCAAGTAGCCAGGCAGGCAAAGAGTGTCCCCAGGATTAGTGCTCAAGTTTGGACACAACATCACAACCAATAACAGGCAACAAAGGAAGTCCTCCTGAAGGGAGGACCATGGTAACGATTTATGGTAAAGGAGTCCTTTTTACCTCCGCAAACCATTCAGATAAAAGCAGTGCCAGGGGTGTCACCCCTGCGGCAGAGCAAAATTTTGCCAGGAGAAAACAGAGAATGAGGATGCCAGGAGGGCAGAGCTGAAAGGGACACCAGCCATGAGGAAAGGGACAAGTAGATGTGCACTCCAAAGTCCTGCATTCTGGAATCCAGAGTAGGGGAAATGACTGAAAGGAGAGTATGAAAGGAAACTGGGGATGAGGCACATGAAGGGCTGGCAATCAGCAGCTCCCTGAGATCACTGTCTGTGGTTCAGATAATTTATTAGGAACAAATGCTCCCTCCCCAACTACTCAAAGTCTCCCCACCCTTCAATATTACTTGTGTTTCTATCTATTGGTCTGTCATATCATTCCTGACATTTTGCAACTCCAGCTCAAGCAGTGCAACCCAAAGTCTCTGTGTTTTCAAGTTATGGAAAATAACCCTAATTTAGTTCATCAAAGTAATAGACTTGATATTTTGGGTCTACTTGCAAGCCATCTTTGAACTTGAACATCCATCATTCATACTCTGGTGTTTTCAGGAAATTTGTTTCCTAACAAATATTTTAAAAAATGAACATTTTCTTACCGCTGTCCATTTTTGTCAAGTATACTTATCACACAATTTAGGGCTGACTAGTTTGATGCTAATGCACTGAAATTTTTGTTTCAATCTGACAGCATTATCACTTTAACAACAATTTGTCACAGGGCTTTTGTTGCCTTCTAATTTTTTTTAGCAAATGTAATTGTTTTCTCATACTTGATCTAGGGAGTTCATTCTCCCCTCCTGAATTTATGCAATTAATTTTTCATTATGTTGCATCTTGGCTGTTGCTGTCTGGGATGCTGTTCTCTGTTAAGTGGGTTTTTTTTTTTTTTCTTTTTTCGTTTTTTTTTTAAATGGAGGTTTGGGGAATTTGTGTGGGCCCATGCAAAACTTCTCCTCTCGTGGGGTACTCTGAAGAAATTATTCATGGTACAACTATAAACATATATGTATATATACGCACACATGCATCTAAACAAGCCAAGTTCCAAATACCAGAAAAGAAAAACATAGCACTCATCTTTCCTTGGTGCATGAATTACAAATGTGAAATTTTCTAGCAATACTCTTCTGAAAACCTAAACACTTCAGTTTACATAGTTTTATTTCCCAAATATTTAAAATTATTCAGATCCTAGACCTAGGATTTTGGTTTAACATTTTTGTCCTGTTTTTAATTGGGTACTACATGTTTTTGGTTTTCTCTTGGATTCTATGTTACAGCTTAGAATGTTGTAAATAACAGAATAGAGAAATTATTGGGTGTTTACTGCAGTGAAACATTTACTTCATTAAGCATACTTCTGACTTTACAACAACAGTGTTTGTAAACAGTTTCGTTTGATTCTTTCTTTATCCATTATCTAATCTTGATCAGCTAAATTGAATGGTTCCTAGTGTCTGGCTTCTTTATTAGAAAACCCAATGTTATTCAGAGAAAAAAGGTGGTACAAAAGTTTGCCATTGAAACTGTATCTTACGTCTGTAATCAAAAAGTTCTAATCTCTTTTCCATTAAAAAAAAAGACATAAGGAAGCTGGATTTACTTGTAAAAAAGTTAATCCTAATCTTATATACATGGTATGCCAAGATGAATAGAGTTCTGCTTCTCCAGCCTGATGAAAACTATAAGGTGCTCACATTCTCAAAAAGTTTAAGTTAACTGAAGTACAAAACATAAAAAAAAAAATAAAGCATGGTTTTTCAGTATTTATATAGCTTTGGAAAGGATTATTTTGAATCTCGTATTAAGGGACATATTGTATGAAGTCACACCCCCCATTCATAACATCCCTACAAATACATCATGTATGTAACTGGATCTGCCTCCAGAAGTTATTTCACACTGGTAGAAGCCACCTCCTTTGGCACCTCGTCTTGCTCAAAGTAATTATCAACCATCACCTGAAACCTCATCTGCATATGTAGTAGGACATTTAAAAACCAAATTAATTAGCACCTGGATAACAAGGATGAATTCCCACCCTAGACCAATGGCACAGCTGCTCTGCATTCCTTGAGAGGGACAGCAGCAGCATTCCTGTGATCCAAGTGTTAGCAGTTGATAAAGTAAGAGGAATGATAATAATTGTCATCAAGACTGCTTGACTGCTTAGTGAATGGCATTATTAAAGGCACCAGAATTTTTTGTTAGGACTAGAGTGAAAGCATTTTCAACCATAGAACACCTGAGAGGATAAAACAAGGCCAACACCTGTGTTTTTGCATGCACCTCCAGTACTGATTGCATAAAGTACATTTCAGAGATAATAAATTGTCAAGTGACCCTGGAAGTGTACTTGCTGTAAAAGAACAAAACCTGCAAAATATTAGATGCACTGTCAGACCTTTCAGGAAGTAAAAAGGCAAATTCAAACTCTCAAGTCTCTCTCCCAGGGATAAAATTGATCTGACCACATAAGCTTCTCCAGTAAATCAATATTCACAATACCAAAAATATTTACTTAATTGAGCACAGTGAGTTAGTAGAGTTTTGTACTTACTGACTGCTGGAGGGGAGTTCAGCCTGGCCTGAGTTCTGATCCCACTGACACACGTAGAGACCCAAGGCACAAAGGCTTCAATAAGGTTTCTGTGAACATCACTGGTGATGTTAACCAAGAGGGTGCACCCAGAGCTCCTTTAGGTTAAGGGTAACCCTCCTGTAAGTGGCATAAAACCCATCCTAATAGTGTGGGGGATCTTTGAAAAACCAGATTGCTACTTTCAGAAGCCTTCCATGAAGATTATCTGTTGCTCCTGGCTGGAGTCTATACTTTGCTAGGTTTGGCTATCACACCTGCTGATCTCCCTTGAATTCATGTCAAGCATTTTAGCTGGGTGTATGTAGCTTCCCTTCCTCTGTAGGGATACAACTGGGGTCCAACTGTTACCTCAGATATGAATAATTTGAGGTAATTTTGCATTATACTCGATACAGAAACATCCAGAAGCCATTAGTGTCTGATGAAACTTGCTATTAAAAGCACATTAGGCAAAATGGCAGCTAGAAATATCACATATAAATATGAAATAGAAAATATCAAAGTCCCTCCAATGTATTTGCAGGGTGCTCCACTAATTGAGAACAACTTCGGAAATAAGTGTGTGTTTATGGGGTGTCCCTTAAGTGCTGATCTCTGTCAAAAGAGACTTAATTCTCTGAGAGAGAGAATCTGGATGAGCAGCATGAGAGGAATCAGTGTGTCCTTGTACTGGAGGGTAACCAAGTGCAGAGCCTCCAAGCTTATTCCAATGAAGTGTTGATGTTTTTCTCCACCTGATGCCACAGATGACTGGAACATATGACAAATGTTTTTAACTGCTGTTTATTTCTGCATGTTGCATTTCTAGATGACTTAGTCCCATTGCCATATTTTTGATGATTTCTACAGAAATATAAAAAAAGAAACTTGATTTTTGTATTGCAACTGTTTGCTTCTTATTGATAACTTTTGAAAACTTTTCCCTTATTAATTAAAAGTTATTCAACAAACCCCTTGGCTGCCTGTTCCTACACAGAGAACATGAAGGACTTTGGAAGTTGGTCAATAAGAGATCAAATATTTCAGGTACACTAACACATCTATGGGTGGCTAAGGAAAGAGTTTTGTGGAAAACTTTTAATTTGAATGCTTAGCACATGAATATTCATTTATATTCCGAATGGACACTCTGGGTGCATTTAATTATTTCCTAGAGTAAATATTTTTTTTGTGTATAATTTGGATAAGATGCCTAGTTGGAAAACTTTGTTTCTATTAATCAACTTTTGAAAACAACCCCTGGTTCTAAATACCCTGCAAATTTAGCAAGAATACTTTTTTTTTTTTTTTTTTAAATTTTGCTCAGTTCTGTGTCAATGAGATGGCACCGAAGTGCAATGTAGTGGTGTCTCCATCTTCAGACACTGTGGAGGTAAGGAACATGTCAGTACCCAACACAAAAATAAAAGCAGCATAATAATAAAATATTAATGCTGTTCAAAGGTAGTAACTCAAAATCATAGCTCATGTTTCATACTTCATTTAGGTTGGTCCTCAGCAATTCTGTATCATAGAAGTAGTAATAAAATTATGTTAGACTTGTTTCCGTTTCTTTTTAGACTGGGAATTTAGATCTACTTTCCAACAGTTAAAGCTTTATTATCTCTCCTATTATTTGTCCCTTTGTGCCTTGCTCTTAATTCTTCTATGTGCTTTGCCATAAGGCAGAAATGGCAAGTAGCACACGGAAATATTATTTGTGTCACAAAAATGTAGCAGTGATGAAACAAAATATAAAGCTAATTAAAATTTTCCTTATGAAGATAAGACATTTTATTTAGTAATTTCTTTTTGACTGTTGCAGCAGGATTAGAAATGAAGGAAGCAACAGTGTTTCAATTAACTTCCCTGAAATTGCAAAGGACACTGGATATTTAATTTGGGCTTTAAGTCTTCTATGTGTGTCTGACAAGCTGACCAATATGAAGGCCTTTCACGAAAATTACTGTATGTATCAAAGTTTTAAATTATTCATATGACGAAATGAAATGATCAACAAAACCACTGGATAATTAATGAAGTTGTCATCTTGACAAGACTAATAATAAGCTTCTCCTTGGTAAATAATCAGCAATTCCTCTGCTATAATTTTTTTTTTGTGCTAAAAAAAAGGCACAAAGGCAATTCTATTGTATGTTTATAAGCTCATGGAATTGAAATATCAAACCTTAAAAGCAGTTGGTTGAGTTTTGCCAATAGTTCAGTGATTTTACATGTTTTCATAGGACTGGTTAATAAGTCAGTAGGTACCTGCTATGCATGTGAATTTACCAAGGAAAATCAGGCATGGTTCCAATGTACATGGAAAATAATTATTTTCTTGATAATATTTTTAGGAGACATATTAAGAAGAAGCAACAGCAGTAATAAGATGTGTATACCTACTAAACCTAGTACCACTTTAATATGTGGAATGATCTGTGGATTTCTTATTCTTTAATTAAAGATTCTGTTGGTTTAACCATACAGCACTGCAGTAATAATGCTGAACTGGATAGATGAAGACAAAGGGCATTAGCATAAGGCTACAGCAAGTCAGGTGCTGCAACACAGCTCTGTCAAGCCTCATGTGTATTGCTTTACCTGAGGCTCCTTCAAACCCCACCTCTACTTCTGACAGCAATGTCCTAAATTTTCTTCATATCCTTTGTAGAACAGGCCATGAAAAGCAGTGTGCACCCGTGGGAAGACTCCTCACAGACACAGCAGGCTAAAACTTTGTGTAAAGACTCCATTTTCTTATCAGTGTCTGAAGAGAGAAGAAATGGCTGGAAAACATCTGTTGAAGGTCCAGGGATGTGCAACACCCTGCCTTTCAGACTTTGCCTTCATTAATGGCTTTTTTCCCCAGCTCACATTCGTAGAGTAATATCACAGTAACATTTGTGTTTCTGCTTTTCCAGCACTCTATGCAGCATGTACACCTGGGTGAGTTTGTCACTTTGCATTGCAGTACGGACGACCTCCATGAAAAACCTAGGCTCTCGTTCCATTCTGTCAAAGCACAGGGTCTGTAGATNCCTCCATGAAAAACCTAGGCTCTCATTCAATTCTGTAGACCTCAACACTGCTTATTACACCATTCCAGCCTGCAAATTCGAAGCTGGACTGGCCCAGATGTACAGGGAGCAGGGTATATTCCTCTTCGTCTTTGAAAAATAAAAGATATAAGAAATGGTCCCAGTGCTCTATTAGTTGGCTGTGGGCACATATTTTCACACAAAATCTGGATACCATAAACCCTCTGGGCATTGGCATTTCCATTTTGGTAATGAAGGCTTTTGGTTGTAATAGAGAGAAAGGGTTGGAGAGGAAAAGCAGCATATTCCAAACACTTCCTAAGACAAAAAACAAAAACTGCAAACTTTTGTCCTTTATGAAGATAGGTTTTTATAAATGCAGCTTTATGTCTTTTTCATTGATAAAAGTTATGTCAAGATTTTTACTCCTTACACTAAACCATCTAAGATGAAGTTAAAACTGCAGAATCTCCACTGCAATCACTACAGGCACTCCAGACGCTCTCTGTGCTGTCCCAGGAACATCTGCTACTTTCTTCTGGGTAAAAATATGTTGTTTGTAACTCCTCTCTACCCAGAGGCAGTGAAGGTTTTCCATTCCTTTTTAACTCTTATGTGGCAAATTTCGTGTCCTTTTCTAGTCCCCACCAAGAGCTGCCCCATGCTGCTCTCACTAATTGTGTGAACATTCCCAGACCCCCCTGCTCTCAATGTGGTTTATTGATGCTCTGCCTCGCAGAATACAAAGCAGACTTTTTCAATATTCACACAGAAATTTGGTAGATGGTAAAAACAGGGGAAATCCCAAACCCTTTCTGAAGGAAAATCAGCTTCCAACCAAGAGTGGCTCTAACAAGGGAGACAAGGGACAGGGAGGCTGCTGCACACACGTACCAGGATTATGGTGCCAAGTTCCAGTGCTTTGGGAATAGGGGAGGGAGCAGAGATGCTTTTATCTTCCTACCTGGGAAGCTGCCATGTGCAGAGTAACAGCTATGATCCCACTGCCCTGGGAACAAGTAGTGCAGAGAAAATTTTGTCTCTGCTTGGTGGAGAGGATCCTGTTCCTGAAATCATCAGCTCAATTTCTGTTCTTGCTACCAGATTCCAAAGCAACATAGATTTGATTTTTGTAAGTATACTAAAAATGCTGTAGGGTACATGCATTTATAATGCTCATTCTTCTGAAATCTAAATATGTAAACACAGTGTAAGGCATTTAGAGAAAGGTAAAACCTCAATGGCAACATGACTGTGTCACCCACATTCTTTGGGGTGTCAGGCCATCTAGTTGCAGCAGAGAAACAGTTAAAGCAACTCTTGCTTGGGCATTTCTTTAAGTTTATTTGTGAAAACATATTCCAAGCATATACGTTAAACATGGTAACTTGGCATTGCATTGGCAAATCTGGCTCCATATCATTTGGATCCCAGATTTCACAACATCTTACACTCCACTCTCACAAAAAGCCAAAGGCAGTGTTTTTGTCAAGTGAGGAGGAGTGATATTCTGGGAGACAAGCAGCAGAGAATGCATAGCTGGCTGGTTTTATTTGGAAGTGGATTGCAGGGATTAGCGTGTGAGGTTTGACTTTTTACAAAGTGCTGAGGGCTAACAAAACCCCCCATTTCAAGTTTTCTTTATCTCTTGCACTAAATAATAGTTTCCTGATTGCCATGAGACAGCACACTAAAGTGTGAAAATACTGTAGCAGCTGTGGTGGTGGCAACACATGTCATTTCTGTGCATAGGCTGAGATTTTTCTCATGAGACTCTTAAATAGATGCAATGAAGCATCCAATACACACAGTTAATATCTAACAGTAATTCCTGCATGTGTTTGTGTGCTATACTGGCAATATTCTGGAAATGCTGCCAGCTTTTACAAATAAAAGATAGGTATGACAATATCCTGCTAGTATTGAAATATATCCCAATCAAAAGAGAAGGACTGATTTTGTTTCTGTGGTCTTTGTTTGGCATTCCTTATGGAGAAAGTAATTAATACAATGAGGCAGGAGGAGGACTGTCTCATGGGATACACAATCCTTTTGTAACTTGATTCAATTATTTTTTCCTAGCTATAATTCTGAATGCCCCACCTTCTCTTCCTTGTGTTTTTATTAACTAAAAAGAAAAAAGAAAAAGAAACAAGAAAGAATTAAGTAAAATGACAATGACACTGTCACTGTGACTGTAAACTTCATGCTGAAAATTCATCCTTCTGTGCATTAAGTGAATCCCTGCTGGAGAAGGGCAGCTGATCCTAGACAGTATTCAGCAAGCTCCATTTGTATGTTCTTTCACTGGAACACATGCTAGTGAGATGGATGATTAAAATCTTACAAACCCTAGAGCTCTCCCCAGACTCAAGCTCTGCTTTTGTTCTGGAGCTTTCAGAGCATTTCAGAACTAAATCAAAACAGTTGTGGCAGGAAAAAAAAGGAAGCTTAACTGTGTGCTGAGTGCCATCCTCTCTTAAAAGAGGTGAAAAAGGGGATGCAGGATGAACACAGGGCTCAGAGCTCACCTGGAACTTTGAGGAGTAACCATGTCACTGACTTCAGGATGTGGCTCTAGCATCACATTTTTTTATCCCTTTTTAGGAATCTAAGGTAAACCTTTTCTCTGTGCCAAACCGATTTCTGATTTAAAAAAAAAAATCATGTACAGCATCCAAGCTGATAAATAATTGAAACCTCTATGCCAAAAATTTCTCTACTCAGAGAATTTGCTGTCTACTGCCATATCCTCATGCTACAACTTCACTGGTCCCACTTGAGCCAAAAATTTATTTGACTTCAGCTGATTTTAAAACAGATAGAAAATTATTATCAAGCCTGAGTTTGTATGTGTCACCATATATTTCAATCTACTTTGCAGCTAATATTAAATATTATACTTCATTGTCTTAAATAATTCAATAGTAGTATTCTCTTATGATTTATTGCTATGCCTTTTTTGGTGTTTTGGGTCTGTTTTTGGTTTTTTTGAAAAAGAAGAAGTATTCAAACTTTTCAATTTAAAAAACACCCAGAAAACCTCTAAGATACTTTTCCTGTACCAAAGGGCATACAAATAACTGCTAAATCTAAAAATAATGCTCTGTAATGGGAATGAACTGTCATTTTTCTGATTTAAATTTATTAAAATCCACATAATAGGAATGCTTATAATGTTAAATTGGCATCAGTCCATTCACCACAAAGGATACAGACACCTTGATCACACTTTTATTGCCCTCTGCAGCTTTGTGTAATATGAATGAAAAAAAAAATCAGATTTTGATATTAAACAAACAACCAAGTGTGGGTGGTCACACTCCAGAAAACAGTAGCTAAGTGTTTTAATAAGCTGCTTTAATATTCAGCATTAATCTTTGGAACTGGGCCCACACAACAGAATCCTGTGTGTTTGCTTTGTGAACCTCCAAAATCAGGAAGGCTCTGAGCAAAGTGATGTGCAAGGCTGGTTTGTGCTGCAAGTCTAAAGCATTCCTTGGTAATATCTCAATGAATAGTGTTTTGTAGCCACACTTATTTAATAAAAAATGCAGTTTTATTATCTAGCATGCCTGCAAACCATCTGTGAATTGATGGGGTCTATTAAAAAAAAAAGAAAAAGGGAAAACTGAGCTGTCTATGAAAGCCCATTTTGAAAAGCCATAAAAATTATAGGCCAAATTTTGGTTCTCTCTGAGTTTTGATCTTGAAAAGCTTCATTGGTTTCAGTGGAGCTACACTGATTTTCATCTGCTACGTATCCATTCCTTAGCATATGCAAAACTTCTGTTATTTGTCTGCATTTCTTATCAAGCTGAAACAGATTTAAAAAAATCCAAACCAAAGATATCCTCCCAAAGCCACTGAAATTGCAATTACTGCTTTACCTTAAATCTGTTTATCTTTAAAATATACATTCTACTTTTAAGTTTTAAAATATGGTTGGACTTTATATATCAGCCTAGAATGCTGTTTTAATATGTTACTGTTACTTGGAGATGAATCACAGTTAGGAAAGGGAACTCACTAAAGTCTGGAATTTTACCTATTCAGTTTTAGGAGTTTAGTGGGCAGCTGCAAAATAAAATAATGTTCTTTCTTGGCACTTCAGTCTTGGAAGAAAATAAAACATTTCAATGTAAAGATGCCAAAAGCATACATCACAACCAAAACTGATAGTGATTTTGTAATCATTCTGTCTATTTTATTGGCATGCTCCATTTCTGAGTGGTTTGTGAGGAATGCAACTCAATGACAAAGTGAGCTCTGTCTATGAAAAATCAATTATTTTGATTGGATTTTTAAAAGGCATTTCAATACGGTACCAATTGCACACCACTTACGAGGCCTGAAACGCACCAGAGCACAGCATTTCCCGTTTAGCAAGCCAAGAAAGTACCTCAGGCACTGCAGGAAAGTATTTCACTGCATTTTGCAAGCAGAGTGTTCAGGTGGAAGTAAAAGGATCCTTGATCTGGTTCACAGCCATCCTTCCTGAAAGGGCCTTCCCTGAGCATCCCCATCGCCCAGAGCTCACATGAGCTCCCAAATCAAGGCAATAATTCATGCATAAGTGTTAATTTCCTTATCAACTGCCCTATTGAAATAATTGATCATTCACAGACATTTTTGACTGGCATACACCAGACATGACACATCTGAGTTTTCACAAGAACAAGATCAAGGTGTAAATAGTTTGCAGAGTGATACATTTCAGTTTTTAAACAGGGATGTTAAGATTAAAGGTAAGCTGAGTTCACATAAAAAAATAGGAGAGGGCAAATGAAGGTCAAGTTCTGAAACACCCAGTCTAAAGTATACATAGAAATTGAAAAAAGATGTCAGAGACAGTATTTGATAGTCAATAAAGAATTAGCATTCAGGTTCTTCAATTCTCTGTCTCCAGCTCCTTGATATTAGTGCAATAAATCTTGCAAGTATTAAAATATATGTAAATGGGGCCTTATTTTTTTCTTAGGCATTGAACCCTTGAAGTTCACATTTTCAAGTTCACTGTAATCATTTCAAGAAGGCAGTTTCTGAAAGAATAGATTTTCACACTGCTACAAACCCTTAGAGATTTAAAAAAAAAAAAAAAAATGCCAAGGCGCTGGAAGACTCATGACAGAACTGCTGGAACCTGGCTTGTGCAGAAAATTTGCACAACTAAGTCCATTCCCCTGTTATTGCAGGTGGCCATCTCATAGAATCTGTTTAAAAATAGGATTAATCTCCATCTTAAAACTAATTAACTTTTTGCCCCCATGACTCCCAGTGGGAGACTATTTTCCTGCATCTCATGACTCTGCCACTTAAAAACTTCCTTATTTTCAAACATATATAGTTTTATCTGCGACCATTTTCTACCTAACAGCTTCTCTAGTGGTATTTTACCTGAGCACTTTCCCATTTTCCCCCTTTTCTTTTTCCTGTTGAGGCAGTTATGGAGAGCAATTGTAAAGACTCCTTTTTTTTTTTAATTTTTCACATTTTGTCTCAGACAATATCTTTCATCTTCTCCTCTTACAGTGTTTGTGATCTCTAGTTACTGTAGTATGTTTACTTTGCTTCTCTCCCAGTCTAAATTTTCTGAACCTGGGGGAAGAGGACTGCACATTATGTTCCAGTGAGAGCCCACCCATGCCCTGCACGGTGTCAGGAATTCCTGTCTCTATTAGTAATAAGATAAACAGTCACATCCTAGGGTCTCATTCTCAGGGCTACATCATTTTGATAGTTCAAATATCCTGGTGATGCCCAGAGCAACCAAAAACTTCCCTTCCTCAGCTATTTCCTTCTTAGCACAGATCATGGAGGTCTTTCCACGTAATAACTTTGTCAACAGCAAGACTTGCCAGTACGTTATTATTTCTAATACTGAAAATATTAAATAATGCTGATCCTAACTCGTGAAGAATCCTGCTAATGAATATATGATTTTTCTGATTTACTCATTATTATTTGGCTTTCATTCAGTTTCTAACTGCTTTACAGTCACTCTGCTAAAACCCTGTCTTCTCATGCTTCACTAATTACTTCATATCAAATGCTTTAGTGAATCCAAATAAAGCATGCACTAGAACTCCATTTATAAAATCATTTTGTGTAGCACATTTATACAACTTCTACAATATTTTCCCCTTAATGTTTTGTGTTTCATATATTTTAATCTCTATTTGTTCCAGAACCTTAACTACACTGATATGCAACCAGCAGGTCTCTTTGCCTTCATGTCTCTCCTGTTGAGGCCTTGGTTCTCCATGGTTCATCTGCTCGCAGAAGTTAATTTCCCTCATTTTTCAAACTTTGTCTCTCTGAAAATATTTATCCTTCCATTTAATTTTGGCTGAATGAAATAATGACTCCTCAATTAGATACCGCTGTGGCAACAGTTACAGAAAATAAAATATTTTAAAAATAAAACTGACAGGACTGATCGATAATTTACGTGAAGAAATCTGTTGGCTGCCACTTGCAAGCTTAACTGCATCACCATTTCTTTTAATAGTAGCAGGATACAACGTACCTCAGGAAACTCAAGATATTTTACTGATGTGTCAGAATTAAATGTTTCCCAATATTTATCTGAATAATAATGCTACAGATGATTCATATCTATACTCAGATGGATCCCCTGGGAAACACCAAAAAGTTTCCTGCCATTGAGCTTCCCCAAAGCAGTCTTGATCTTAAACTGTTCTATTTTATTCATCTCTCCCACTGCTCCACAGACAATAATGATGTAGATTTTTTTACTCAAACACGTTTCTTCCTTTCTGTGTTCCTCTACAGCACATGAAACTTTATTTTCCCTAAAGACAACCCTACCATGCAACATGGTGGGACAAATCTGACTTTTTCTGGCCATCAGAGCAGAAATCTCTTTTTGGAACAAACACAACCCAGACAAGCTCCATTACTTGAGGATTTTTGTCTTTTACTTTGCCCTTATTCCTTTACTGCTTACCATATGAGGGCCAGACACCAACTAAAAAGTGCAAAGACAAACGAGAAAGACAAGTCCTCCTTCTCAGCAGATCCCAGCCACAAGTTCACCCACAACACAGGCACAGCAGTCCTTCAACACAAAGTTGACCTCATTCTTCTGATCTCACCTGAAACCCTGCATCCTAGGTTCAAGTTTTGGCCTTGTGTTTTTAGATAAGTTTTTCTGATTCATTTTTCTAGAGGAAATAGGCAGAGCAGTACAACTCTCCGTTTAATTTATCCAGATATTGATCTAGTAAATTTAGTAGTTTATTTTTTCTCTTACACTCATTTTCTCTTCTTGCATCCTAAACTAGATGCAGAGATTAAGCATTCACTGTTGAATTCCTCCTCTCATTTCTTAAACTAAAGATGCTCTTATCAACATCACAGAATTTGGCAGTAATGCTGTCTTCAGACATCCATCAGAAATTATCAGTTTAATCAGAGATTAAGAGAACTATCTTGTAAGAGAATATAGTGCCATTGGGATTTACCAGTGAGAATTAATTATATTACAAATTGTTTAAAATGACTTTGGGAGTCCTAAACTTTATATTTCTATGTTGAAAAAAAGAAATAGTAACACCAAAATATTACGTTCTAAAAAACTCTCAAGTGAATTAGAGGAAGTATCAAGCTCAGAAAGATGTTAAAAGCAAATCTTCAGGAAAAAACCAAAACATATTAGGAGTGACTGTGTCTGAAAGTTACATTCCAAATGACCTCTGGAGAATGTGTGCTGCTCAAAATAGAGTTAAGTACATGTCATCTAGCAAATGGGACCATTACAGGGAGACATTACACATACAGTCACACAGAAACATATTGGTTGCTAATTCCAGGCCCCTATTTATAGCTCCAGAGGTGAGAAGATCTCCTTTGCAGAGTAAATGTGCCTCATCTTTGCTGAGTGCAGCAAGGACCTCTCATTTTCCATAGGGATGTGGGAATGGCTTCCACAAAGACATCCCCATTGCCTGTACCCAGCTTTTCACTGACCTTCTCAGGGGTGCCTTAGCAGCACGAATGTGGGTGGCAGAAATCCACTCTGCCAAGCATCTTCCAAGGAAGGAAAAGTGAGCTGGTCCAGGACTGTATCATTTAACTTTGCCTACGTTTCCATGCCCCAGGATTTGTCCAATGGGTGCCTAGGAACACTCTTTTCTGTGCAGTTAATATGACCTTACCTTAATCTGCTGTGGAAGGGAAATACACTCCTATTCTTGAAGTGTCTTGGAAAACACAAATACAAGTACTGAAACTTCCTAATAATTATGCAAATGTGATGGAAAATGGAAAGAAAGTCTGGACTTTGTTTCTGAAAACGATTTGCTTGATATGTTTAGAAAATAGTGGCTCCACAGACCACAGTGCTCCCAAGAGGTAAAACGATAGTCAAGAATAAAAAATTGCATATTTGTGGAGATTCTCCCTCAGTAGACTTTCCTTCACATCTCCTCTGGTCACTGCAGTATTTGGGGTAGTGTGAAGATGATGTTTTCACAGACTCTTGCTCATCCCAGCACACCCACCACATTCAGACTGTGAACTGGTTCTCAATTTTGACACTCTAAAGGGGAGCAGAAATGTCACATTATCTGTAAGGATGACTGAGACATTTGTGGTCCAACCTGCATTCCAGGGGATCCTTGTTAAAGGAGGAAGGCATCCTTTCAATCCCATTCACTATTAATATATACTGCAGAGTGGCTAAAGTAATGATGTTATAAATATTATGCTCATGTATTCAGGCCATGTTATAAAGGGAAGCCATTTTAAGCCATTGGATGCAAAAAGGAAGAAAAGAAGGAAAGAAAATATTTCAGCTGGTGTTGTATTATTGTAAAATTAAGATGGAATGATTAAAAATGGGATGGCCTGATCATTTTATGGATAGATTTTGTTCTGCTCTCCTGAATGTTAATTCTAAAGTAATATATTTGCTACAGACTATTTCTATTCACATACTTAATTAGAGCACCAATTAAAGTGTACTGTGGAAAACACTGTGGAAAATGCACCCTCTACTGGCTCCTAAAAACAAGTTATAGAAGTTTGGAACTTTTCTGAACTATTTTCCCAGAAAACATGCCTGGAAGCAGAAAATGAATGACTTCACTTACAAAAACATGGTTCCTTGTAAAAGAGAAGCTAAAGGTGTTTTACATACTAGAATTTATGAAAAGACACAAGCCCAAAGAATGTATTTTAGGAATACAAAGTACACTGTTTTAATGAAGAACATCATATTGGTGCAAAATAATACCTCACACATATCTTCTTGTGAATACAGCATAATGAGAATGGCCATGAAAACAGATGGGTAAGAGAAATGCTTCCTGAATCTATGGTAGACAACAAACTTATCTTTGATGCAGTAACCTGCAGAGAGGAGGACAGGATTATACAGCCAAAAGAGAAAACCAAGTGTGTTTGGAGCAAATCAAACAATCACTGATTTTGATTCCTAAAATACAGAGTTATGACCTTTCTCCACTTTCCTATTTCAGCAGGAAAACACAATTTCTACAGGTAGTACAGATTGAGTTTTCTCCCCAGCCCATTGTAAGTTGGGATAACTGAGCTAATTTCATTCCCTGATGGCATAACTGGGAGAGCCAGGGGTATCCATTGCGTGGTGTAACAGATTTGTTTTGTAGCAGTAGTTCATATGTGCACTGCCTGCCTATTTTCTACCATAGTGCAAGCACCTTTTGAAAAGGCAATGTGCAGCCACCTGAGGTATTTCCCTCTCCAGCTGGTCCCCTTGGGACAGAGGGGACAAGTCTGAACCCTCTGCAACCAGGCAGCAATTCTGCTTAAGGGAATACTCCAACTCTGGTGGGAATTTTATTCTTCAAAGAGCCCTGGGGCCTAACCAGAAGCAACTCCTTCTATTTAACAACTTGTGGCTAAGAAAGGATGACAAGAGGGATCCCTGAGACATGAGTAACCCCTGCTGAAACTGGCAGCCTGACTGATGTCACTCTGGAGAGCTGTCACATTACCAGGGTGCCCTCCTCAATGGGCTGTGCAGCTGAAGATGCTGCCTAATGATGTGTTACCACCTAATGATAATGGTCTTCATGGAGCTCCTCTTTAATGATGTGTGTTACTTTATAATGATAATGGTCTTCTTGGAGACAGACTATAACTTTAATCTCACAGCCCCACTGAGGGGGTTATACTCAAAGCATTACAACTCTTGCCCATGACCTCTGTGAGCAGCCTGCTCATCTGTGGGTGGTCATCAGAAAGAGCCTTCAAACAAAAAAGATAAAAATTCAAGTGAGTGGGCACCAGCCTTCCTCCATTATGGGGAAAATATTCCACAAAAGAAAGATTAATACTTACATACTCATATAATATTTATATAGAATTTATATGCTACATATATATATATATTCAAAATAATCTAGTTTTCCTCCACAAGGCTTGCTTCTTCTACCTCAAAAAGTACTTAAGGAACCTTAAAATTCTTTTTACAGCACCAAAATGCTGTGGTTTTCAGCTGGGAGATGAGAGCAAATTGACAAGAGCATCACTGGACACTTGATATTTTGTTTGTTGGAAAATCATGGGATGACACAAAGAAATCTTTTGTGCTGATTTCTCTCCTCCATTGCTCAGTGAACATTTTGGACAGATGTGGAGGGAGGCTCAATAGTTCCCAGTACTTTTTGTAGATTCCTAGTCTCAAAAAGAACAAAATAATGGTAATTAGCAGAACTTTTGGGCAGTATGATAATAAGAGAGATTGCATAGTCTGTGAAGACTTCCAAGTGTGTTTAATTTGACATGATGCATGTCCTGTCATTATCTTTTAAACTGAAAAAAAAAAGAAAAAGAAAGAAAAAGATAAATCCAGTTCAAACCTCCCTCCCTTCCCCAAGCCTACAAACAAACAAACAAACAAACAAACACACAAACACCAAGAAAAAACCACACAAAAAAAACCCCACAAAACCCAACATTCAAGTCAAAACAGTTAATTAGATGGAAGAAAAAGCCTTGCAACTGAGCTTCTTCTAAAATCCAGCATCAGGACTGAGACTGAAACCTACCCATTTTGCCTACACTCAAATTTGTATCTCCCAATGTTCGCAGGTGTCTTCCCTCCAACATCAAACTGAAAAATTAGGATAATATCTGAAAGATTGTCTCACAGCATTTCTGTACCAACCACATACAGGAAAAATACCCCTGGACAATGTACTAAAAATAAATGACCTGAAGTAAATAAGAAGTGACCTTAATTCCTGTGCCTGACACATTTCTGAAATAGTGTGGTCATCTAATCAGGCATTATTTCAATTCCATGCTAATATTTCTCTAACAAGAATATTCTGATGACTCCTTCAATATGCAAAAATGTCAATGTAAATTATACAGGTAGTCTAACAGATCCCACAGTTCAGCTATGCCAGTGTTACAATGTGGACATGCTTTTCATATTTTAAATACCTTATCTCCTTATTCAAAGTAAACAGCATATCTAATTATTAAAAACCACATAATTTTCCCTTTTGCTCTATAGGAAATGTACTACAATCTATTTTCATATGAGGAAAGAAAAGAAAGCATGTGTCTCCCTTGAAAATAGATACTTAATGCTTTCATAAGAAATTAAAAAGACAGACACTGGAAACCAATGAAATGGGCAAAGATTCAATCACTAGCCTAGGTATTGTATGATTTCTTCAAGCTAAACCAAAATAAATTTGGCATCAGTGAACATCTGTTCCATATTCAGTGTAACTCCTCCTCTTAGTTTACTTGAATAAGATTAATTTCACTTAAATTTAGACTCATGTACCAAAGACAATACACATGAATTAGTCATCAATGTCAACTCCATCCTTTCTTTTATTTATCTTTCTGTCTTTTTATCTGTTTAAGCTTTCTGCATCTAAAAGACAGTATGCACTAACAACTTTAATATAGCAACCATGTCAGAAAAAAAAATAAAGCCCACAACTAGCTCCATCTATGGAAAAACCCAGAAATTCTCACCCTTTTTAAAAGTAATCTCTTTTACTCATGAGAAATTCACTTGAAACTTCAATTTCTTTCCTGTTGATACATAAAATCAAGTGAGAGGCAAAAACGTTCTGTGTACAGGATAGATAGAACAAGATATAGCCTTAGGACTGCCTCAAGACTGTAGATCTGTCAGAAAAGCAACAGTGATATCTATAAACTGACCAAATTCAATCAAGAACTATTGATAAAGAACTGCATATCATTTAATTTTTTAGGATTTTAATTTCAATGATGATGCCAAGAATGAAACTGGATCATTTTGCATAGCTTATACCAGTGAAATACCAGCAGAGTTTAACAAACCCAGCATTATTCATTCAAAAACTTCAGCATTTCTACAACATAAAAACTTTAACTTAGACACCCACTGCAAATAAAATCTCTCTTAATTATATTTTTCCCCTGCTTTTGGTCTATCTTTTGTATAATCACATCACTCTCTCATAGGTATTCTCCAATATTCTCTGAAAACTTTTCAGGAAATCCTCTAAAGAGGATTTTATTATCTAGATATCTTATTTTCTAAAATTTAAAAAAGATGCCATAATAAGTGGATGAGACATCAGGTTTCTTAACTGCATCCTAATTTTGAAGAACTAACACTTCTGTGATCAAATGCCAACTAATTTTGACAGATTTTGGAGATTTTAAGAGACACTATAAGCAATTCTGCATAAAATGTATCAAACTTCTTGCACATCAAAATGAGCCTTTGCTGCTCTAAGCAAATAACTTCTAAAATTGGAATTGGTACAGTAAGAATTTTATGTCTTCTGCTGTTGCCTCCTAGTACCTATTTTATTGCACATCACCAGAGGGAGCTACATTTTGCAAAATTTTAGTTCTGCTTCGATGCTCTGAAACATGATCTGTGTCCCAAAATACTTGCAGTGTTTCTTGAGCAGAACACAGGTTCAGTCTCCTTCTCCTCTGGGTCAGAGTCAAGATGTGCTTTAGGATATAAATGGTGCAATGGTTTCTCCTAGTTTTTAGCAGATATTCCTACATCATTGCTGATAGTTATTAAAATGAGTGACAAAAATACTGCTTAAAGGATGCATTTTTGCCAGGGAGGTGGGAATTAGCTTTTCCTGCAAGCTGAGTCAGTGCGAGGTGCTTGTTTCTGATGCCCATGAGAGGTGGAGGGAGCATGTGGCCACTCGCTGTCCTTGCTTGCCCACTTGTAGAGAAAGAGCTGCTGGCCAGGGCTGCTGCAGGGAGGCCAAAAAGCTTTATTTCCTTCTGCTTTCACAGGCCTGCTTCTCACATGAAGGTCAGCAGCTGATGCTCCCCATCCCTGGAGAAGGACAATGAGGTAAGGTGGCAGACAGCACTTCCATAAGCTCCCTGGAGTTAATGCAGTCACAGCAAGGGGGTGGTAGGGAGAAAAGTCTTCTTTTCTTCAGGACTGATCTGCTTTCTCTTCCTACCCTGTGAATAACTCAGGTCTCACATTTCATACAGCTAGTCAGGAGTCCAAGAGGATTTTCCAGTAAATCACTGTTTTGCCCTCCTGACACATTGGGACAAGCAAGCTTAGTCTGACAGCAAGGCAAAGGAATAGCACTGAGCTGGGAAAGCTAAGGCAGATTAGACACAGTGGACTGGAAAGGTAGGATAAAACTGGTTGTCTGCCAGCACATAAACCTAGATGATATCTTTGATAAACTTTTATTTTTACAGGCCACCAGGGCTGATGGAAATACAAGTCTAATTGAGTTAGCACACATACACTGGTTGCATATAAGCTATTTATGTTAAAAACAACCTAAATTTTTATTAAAGTTCTGTAGTGTATATTAATTTCTATACATTCAACCAAGTGTAATGCTTTGGGGTTTTTTTTTAGTAAGGAATGTAATTACTCATTTTTCCTCCTTATTTTTATACATTGGCTTTGATTTTGTGTAATAAATATCTCTGCCAAGATATCTCCACACAATAAAGTCTTTAAAATATCACTGTCCAGATTCTTAGGTCAATAAACATCTGCATAATACTGTTCAAGGATTTGGTCTGTGAATGATCCCAAGCTAAATAATGTTTTCTCAGGTGTCAGGCAGCAGCCCTCTCCCTTCTTTTCTACATTCACATATCCCCTCCTGGGTTAGTGCAAACCCACTTACACTATTAGCCCCCACCTCAGAGTGACTAAGGATTATTTATTTCTACATAACAGGCTTGTGATTTGTTTGTTTACCTTCAAGTTTGATTAGATCCCATTAAAAGTTGAGAGGAAACAATAAATTCTCTCACATGACTCTTCACTGAGATTAAGTGTCACTGTACAAACACGGAGAGAAAAGTTACTCCCAAATACAAGAACTGATCCTTGTCACACAGTGACTAAAAAATGCTTTTCCTCTTTTCCTCTTCTATATGTGCTATGAAGTTATTCTTGATACTGGTATTTCCCATCATATGACTGGGAGGAATAAAACATATGCAACTTGCCAGAAATCAGCATAAATGCACTAACATAAAATTGGCACAGACTACTGGAAAATCAAATCCCATGAACAGGCATGACTTGTCATATGAACAGACCAGAAACAGGTTCCAAACTATATCAACAGCTTCAACTATAGAGCCACAGAAACATGAAGGTTGGAAAAGACCTTTAAGGTCATCAAGTCTAATCATTAATCCAGCACTACCAAATCCACCACTAAACCATGTTCATCAGTTCCACATCTACATGTCTAAATATTGCAGCCTTTTGGGGTTAAGGAAAGGCAAAGTTGTTGTAGCTCCTTTGCAGTACATGTCCAGCAACTGGCTAGATCCTCCACCAAAGAGTGACACACATCTTAAAATTCTGGCCACCAGAACAGTTCTGAAGGGTCTTCAAAATTTACTCTCTCATCCAGTCTCCTCTCAACAAAGACCGTGGAAGACAGGACTACAGAGAAGATACTGTATTTGCACATGTCCTCAATTATTAGAAAATATATAGAAGTTACTAGAGGAACTGTATGTAGTCTCCACAAACCTTTACCCTTTCAGAAAGATGAAATCTACAGCAGGTAATACTTAGGCACCATATTCAGTATCTTCAAGTCAGATTTGTCCATGGAGTAGGAGTAATGTTTGAAATACTATATTCGTGGTTACATAATGTTGCCATCACTTCTGCCCCATCCTGAAGTCTTCAGTGAGCCATGAGCTATTCTGGACTGACAAATGCATGCTAAAATAGAGCAGGGCAGAAACTCTTGACTAAGAAAATTAGCAATAATTTTCATAAAAGCCCTCTGAGAAAACTTTAAAATTTTAATCTAAAATTTCCACTTCCACAAATACATAGACCTTTTTCCTCGCAGATGGAAAGAATTAAACCAAGGAAATCAAACTAAGTCAATAATTAAAGCAGCATTAGCAGTAAATTGACAGTTTGTTCAGTAATGAAAACCATCAATTGCCAACTGTAATGAAATGCATTATTAAAACCATAATGAGGGTGTAAATACATAATGCTGCATAAAGATACAATCTGAACCACTTATCCAGTATAGCAAATAATTAACCTGGAATAACAGCAGCAACACAAAACAACTGGGACCTACCACGGGTTGTGGATCAGAGGAAAAGGGAACACCTGTTGACCTTTTCTCTGTATACTGTTCCTGTGAATGCAGGAAGACGTGCCATTTTGGGATAGCTTGCAGGGAAGTGGAAGCCACTGCACAGAGGAAAGACTAAAACATTCCACTCATAGCTCAAGTTGTGGAACCAAGGCCAAGAAGCAAACTTTTTTTCCCAGCTGTCTTCTGTGCTGTAAACCATGCACCCTTACAAGGGTCCCCAAATTTAGGAATTCCTTTTGGTTCAAGGGATAAACACTTTCCCTACTGGGAAGGTATCAGGCAGAAGGTAGATGTGCTCTTCTATTAATCAGAGCTGTTTAAAATACACATTCCCCTTCCTTTCCCATCCCTCCTAGATTCCAACTAATTCATTACAACAAAAGGCAATCGAATTAAAGTGGATCATTGAGCAGAGCTGCAGAAAATGCCATCACCATGATTGTGCTAAAGGTCTGTGTCCTTTGCACTCCTCTGCACAGGAGTGGTTGTGGAAAGCAGGTATTGGGAAAGAAGTGCTGTAGGAGGCAGCATGATAGTCTCATTTGGATAGATCAACTCAATCAGGTAGCAGTGTTTATCAGCTAACATAAAGAAGTTAAAATAAATATGAGAAATAAAGAAGAAATAAATATGAGATGAGCTTCTAAAGCAGATGAGAAATGGTAGGTAGAGCAATGAAAGAAAAAGAGAGCAAAAGCAAGGATCTAAAAGAGGAAATCATGGAATCACAGAGTGGCTTGGGTTGGAAGGGAACTTAAAGATCATCTGGTTCCAACGCCCCTGCCATGGGCAGGGGCACCTTACACTAGACCAAGTTGCTCAGATACTGAATTTAATGTCATAAAGGTGGTAAGATTTTAAACATCTTTTGCTGGAATAAGTATTTATGCAAATTGAAACTTACATAAAAGGTAACAATCAAGAACACAGCTCTGTTAAGAAGTGCATGTTTTCATTAGTGAGCTAACACAGCCCAGTTATACTGATCTGTTTACCTAAGGCTGGTCTAGTAAACCAAGTTTTGGAAGACAACACTGGAAAATGAAAAAAGGAATAGCCACATTCAATCTAGATAAGCAACTTCCCACTGAACACCAACGGGTAGTTGAGATCCTACAGCAAAGTTCAGCTCAGAAATAAGAGGTGGGGAGGACTGAGAAGGGTAAAAATATTTAAAATATATGCTACTTGAAATAGGACTAGGAGGAGAGTTTTATGAATGGGCTGTGTTGGGAAGAATGTGAGATTACAGGTGGCTCACCACTACCAGCACCCCAAGCAGACACTCTTTCTCAAACACATCTTATTAGAGGCATACTTTGTCCGCATAACCACTGCAGTGCCCTGGTAACCCTTGGCAGAGCAAGGTATGAACTGCTGGTCACAGAGGGAGCAGCAGGGCAGGTGTTCACTGTCATTGAAGCAATTAGGTGCAATCCTAATCAACACGAGCCTCAGAAACTGTGTGGGACAACAGCTCCTGTGATTCCCCTGGCTCTGCAGCCTGAGGGAGGCAGTCCTGAGACACAGCAGGAGCATTGCTACCCAGATCATCCCGAGTGACTGTGCCTCCTGTGTAAATTCAGATTCACATCTCTAAAACTGTGCTGCCCCACTAATTTCCTTACTACAACCACCTCTGCCTCGGTAATTTTCATCCCAAGAGACAAGGCAAAGGTTCGGTATATGAGATACGCTTAAATTTGTGTTGCTGCACTGGCAACTTGCCCACCACAGAGAAGATATGAATAATCTGTGACAATAAAGGGGTAATATTATGTCCTTTGAAAGGGGCATTTTTCAAAAATGCTCCATATTATTTATGACCAGATATAAAAAAGCCACCAGTTAATACAGTTAATAAACCATGACAAGTTTGCTTTAAATGAGTGGGATATCTAAATCCAGCATTATTTATTAGGCAATATGATTTTTTCTTTGTATTTATCCATCAAACTTGGCATGCTTATTGCACATGCATTGTGCAGAGTGTCAAATTAAAGTATTGCTTATAAAAATAAACATTAGTTACTGAAGTGATCCAAATGCTTGATTAGAATGTTATTTAGGGAAGCTAATAAATATCTTTAATAAATGTTTTGAACAGAAGTGAGAAAACATGTAAGAAAAATTTGGGGGGGTCTCCCCTCCTTGCTATTCCTTTCTCCAAGCAAACAATGAGATAGAGAATTAAAGTGTAAAGAAAAACACATCTCATGAGGGCTAATAAACCAAAGACCACATTAGCTGTGGTGATATCTCTCTTAAAATGAGAAAAAGAATGTACTAACAACCAAAAGGACCTCTGCAGCAATTAGAGTGCAGGAAGTCATGAATGGAGAACGGAGTCTCCCTTTGGTTTCATTCCACACCATTATTTGACTTGCATATTTCAGCTGGAGCAGGCTGTCTCCATAAATGCCCACTCATTAGGCACTGAGACCTGAAAAATGCTGAGAATGATTCATCCCCACAGGATTCAGCCAAGAATAAAGACAGCCAATGACCCCATGATGTTTCAGGGAGAGAGCAGGACTGAGCCTTTGAAACAGATGTTGGATAAAGAGGTAAATTACTGTATATTCATAACAGAAAGTTTATTTTCCTAAGCTTGGCACTGTGGTACATGTGTTATTTTGGCTTTTGCAGCCAGACCAGATACTACAAACACAAAGTTAAGTATTCTTTAAACTCTTAAAGCTGACTTGATCACCTTGGACAGGGTGATGAAGTAGCTGGGGGGAAAAGGAAAAATAAAAGAAAAAATATTCTTAAAGTTTTGGGTGTAATTTTTCTTCACACTGGGACAAGGAGAAGGAATTTCTCCTATGGCATTAAGCTTTCAGAGGAGACTGAATTGAAGTATAAATAATGAACAGAAATGAAATGGGTAACTGCAGGCATAAGCTGAGAAATGTACCCAGTGAGCTTACTGCATTCAAACTATTTGCTACCATGATTATTAAATATTAAATTTATCTCTATTGGAAAACAACATAAGTACTTACACGGGGAAATTGTACAATCTCTGAGCCAGGATAAAATGTTTTTCTTTGAAGTTATATCAGTTATAGAAACAGTAAATAGTTACTTCACTCAATAAAAAATTACAGAATTTTATGGCAGTGGGAAGACTTTTGTTTGCTAAGTTCCACTTTTTATTTGGAAAAACAAAATGGCATCGATGAACAAGCAAAAAGTTTCACAACAGAAGAAAAAGGCAGTATTCCACTGCCAGAAGGGTTACAAAATATGCTCCTTTAAAACAACCAAGTAACAGACCAAGCACAGTCAGGGGTATCACCCCACTGCAGCCAGCCAAACACGCAAAGCTTCAACACTAGGAACCAGTTTTGGAACAGTTTCTGAGACAGCTGTCAAACTGCTGACTAGCAGAATGTGATCCAGTATTGCAGCAGGCAAATATGTGCTAGCTTAAATTTTTAGAAGTACTTGCACAACTGTATTTTAAATTTCTACCCTCTTTATGTGGTTTCTGTGCAACCACATGAACTGAGAAAGCAAATAAAGTAGCCGTTCTTCACTGGCAGGGTTCTGTTAGCCTTGGAAATTACTTCAAGGATATAGTAGGAGAGTACAAACATACTTGGATGCAAGGTAGACAAGAGGTATAATAAGTATTTCTGGCTCAATATCTCACATTCCAGAACAACATCTGGTCCACATACGATTACCTATTTATTGTGTCTTTAGATTAAGTAATTGGTTCTCAGGCAGAAAATATAAATAACCTTTGATTTCTTGGCATTTATCCTGCTTTAAACATGATCAGGGAGTAGTTAATGGAGATACACATTTCATATTGATAAAAAGCCATATCAAAAAAATCCAGAACACATTGAAAGACTCAGTGGATATGGTTATTTGAAACAGAGCACATTGATTTAGCCACAGTTCTCATTAAAATTAGCTGCAGGCAGACCCCTAAAAATCACTGCATATATGGGAAAATCACTGTAAATCACTCAGGCACAGCAAGGCACTACAGTGAAATAGGTGTTCCCAAGAGCCCTCACTAAAGAAAAACTAAATATTTATTTGAAAATTTGAGAAAAGGTTAGGTTCATTACAGTGTAACTCTATTGGTTTTAGTGAAGCTCTGTGAACTTTCAACATTTGCAGCCCTTTGCCACAATGATGAGCTTCCTTTCCAGAAAGACACGAGCAAGTGTGAAAGGTTATGAAAATATTATTAAAATGCAAGTCAAATGAAATTTGATGAAGGTTACTGAAAGCAATATTCTTTACAGAAACCAAATGACAGAAAGCCCTGCTTTACTACCACTATTCCAGCAATGAAAACCTGAATCTGTGTTAAATATTTCTCAGGGATTATCTCAAATCCCTGTTTTCTTGCATAAACCTGCCAGGAAATCTCTGCTCCTCCACTTTACCATAATTTATTAAATCTAATGCAGTGCATAACACTACTATATAGTCAGATTTCATATTACAGAAAGCTATGGGCAGGGCAGGGGACTTTGTTGAGAATGCCAATATTACAGAGCAGAAAGAAAAGAGCAGAAATTATTTCCATTCTACCCCATAGGTTTATTACTTTGTCAAAATGCTCTGCTGAGAAAATTCTCCAAAATTTTCACCGATCACACCATGATCTTATAAGTAATTTTTGTTCCACTTTCTATGAAAGTCTTAGAGAAGATCAAAATGGGGAAACTAAAAAGGGAGGTTCTAATACCACAATATACCAGGAATACAGTTAATAATTCAGAAGTTGCATTTGACACTTTTACTGATTGTTGCCTCAACTCAAATTTGGTAAAATTAACTGAGGTAAAATTAACTGATTTTATATGAAGATAGATTTTCTACAGATAATACCACAGAATGTGTATTTGTTTCTTATAGTTAAAGCTACTAAAAAAAGAAAAAAAAAAAAAGGCAAAACAAAGGTCAGCAATATTTATTAAGAGCAAATAATTTGCAAATAACTGCAAACATTTAACAGTAACAAATTGTTGAAAAAAAAAATCCTGGTAGTAGCCATACATAACCTACCTCTGAACTGCTGTTATTGCCCTACAAGTCACTCCTTTTCTAATTTTAGAGTACATTCCAGATTTTCTCCAACCAAACTAAAATGCAATTATGGTATTATCCAAACTAAAGATTGCCCATGAAACCACTGGTCCAAAATGACACTTGGCTGTTTAGGGTAGAGACAGCACATGGCATTACTAAACTGCACATGGCTTCACTTCACATATGATTTCAAATACTTCCTTTATGGATAGAAAACTGAGGCCTGACAGTTTCCTATGCTGAAGTGATGTGGAAAGGTGTGAAAAGCTCTCACGTCCTCAAAATTTTTCTCAGTGTGGGAGAGAAATCTTGGCTCTACCTCTTTGGTGTTCAGCACGAGGGCTGTCTGAGAAGTTCAGTGCACACGAGTCGAACTCTGGCAAGACCTTGGCTGCTCCAAGCTTAGCTTCCTCACAGAAAAAAAGAAAAAAAATTTCCTCCCTCATTTATCAAACCATTGACCTAAGTGGCATCTGTTCAATCTTCTACAAGGCAGTGCTTGACAAGAATCTGATTCTTTGGACCTGTTCCTTCTTGGCACCGAAATGGTTTTATGATATCCTGGCAGCACACATTGGCTCCAAATCCATTTTTATTCACTGTGGGAACTTCCTCTTCAGAGAATCCTCAGATGACTTTTGAATTGGTCCCTTAGTCACACCCAGCACACCAACACCATGGTCATACTGGGATTTCTAAATTATATTAATTTATGTATTTCCAAATCCTACCAAAACCAACGTACAGAATATTACAATGACCATTGCCTTCCAGTACTGCTGAACTCATTTTTGTCATTAGAATTATATTTTATTAAGCACATCATTCCCAGCTGGAGATTTTAAACAATTTCTTTTGTGTAGATAAAACCTGGTCCACATTCTAGACTATATCCATAGTGTAAGAGTGAAAATGTACTCCTAGAAAATGCAGGTTTGTTTTTCAGCCGGTGATCTGAACTTTTTGAACTAAAATACCAAAAGAACTGTATTTCACTGGATTATTTAGAATAAGCCCTTCCAGTCCACATTATATTACAAAAATGTAGGAAAGCCTTACAAGCCTACCTGCCTTACTATTTATTTTTACTGATATATGAAAAATGTAGCAGTTCAAATTTCAGGGTCTCCTATAATTTTTTTTACTTCAATATCACATGCTACCCTCTAGGTGTCTTACTAATCCATTTACACTTGTACCCCTGGCATTTGCTTATTGGTAAACCTACTGCTGGATTTTTAAAGATTTAAAATGGCAGATCTGTGCAGTAAGTAAAAAACAAACATTGGAGTAGCAGCTATGGAAAAGAGCACTTGGGAATTTTCTATTATCTTTTTTCTTTTTTTTTTTAAACAAAACAAAAAACAAGCCCTAAATGTGCCTTAAGATTATAAACTTTAAACTATGTCACATTTTGAACATTACTGAATTTGTGTACTTTTAAAAAAATTGTTATTCCTCATTCTTATTGTAAATCTGGTGAGACTACACCCTTACTTTTTACAGTGCCGCTCCAGGGTGTTCAGACTTCACGCTGAATTGCTGGCTACGACCTAAAACACCTTTGCAAAGGTAACCCTGAAAAGCCCTCCCTTTTCTGTAGGGTCTGTAGGAAGCTGCATTCCATCTCACCTTCGACCTTTAGAGGGCAGTGCTCCCTTTGGATACCCACAGATATTCCAGAAGGGCATGATGCTTCCATTACCTGAGAGAGGTAAAACTTGGAAGCAACAAAAGAAATTTCAAAGGACAAGACAATTTCTTGCTTTGCTGATACGGGGAAGGGAGCCCATTCATCATGACCTGCACACTGGGTGAGCCCTTTTCATTTTGAAGGGCAGCAGAGATTTGAGGTCTTGTCAGTTTGGCTTTGGCAGTGACACTCCTGTGGCTGCTGAGGGGAGAATACCCACAGTGGAAAGGGTAGAGGGAGGTAGTCATAAAAATGAAATGCATCATACTCCTACCCCCAGTTCAGTCTCATTTTCATGCAGACACCCAAACATGATCAAGGCCACCATGGCTGCTGTCTGAGCTATCAGCATACCCTGAAGAATCAATACTGTTTAGAGAATTACAGCTGTTTTTCACAGGGTTAAGGAAACTTCCCAGTGCAACCATTCACGAGATTCTCTGGCAGCCACACTCCCAATGTCACAGACTGTCACTGCTGGGACCAAGGCCCCTCCAAAGGAGTGGCTCCAGTGTCCCAGTGGGTCCCTGCCTGACTCCCTGCACACCCCACCCACAGTCAGGTCAAGTTTTCTCACCAGCTCAATCCCAGGATTTCCAAAGCAGAGTCTCAGATGTTTTATTCCATAAAGCCATTTATCCACAGAGCAATAACACACAAAAAGGCCAAGCTGGTGCCTCAAAGGAGGGACCCTGAGCAAAGGAACCCCTGGGATTTTATCTTCTCAAAGTCCAAGGGGGCCAAAGTCCCTCTCCTTCTCTCCAGCCATGGGCTCCTGCCATGTGTCTCAGTGTCCCTCACCTGGCTGTGCCACAGGTCCCTGTGCCCTTTGCTGTGCAAAGGGTGGCAGCTCACGGCCTCTTGTCTCAGGTTCTCACCCAGAGCTCAACCTGCAGCTCCATCCACAGCTCCACTGAATATATTTCTCAAGGGTAAGAATGTACTGACTTCCTAAAGCCTCCCTCAGAGTGCTGTGAAGGGCAACAGTGTGGGGTGTGACTCTGAAAAAGGCCGAGAATCCATCCAGTGAAAGACCTATGTTCTCTTCTTATATGTAGTTTACCCACCAATACTAAGAGCAAACTTTTCAGATTTATTTTTTAAGAGGAAAATAAAAAACAAACACAAAGAGAAGAAAAGGCTCAGGGCTCTGATCCATGTGTCCAAACACCTGGTGGGAAGAACAAAGAAGCAGCCAGGCTCACTGTCAGCAGAGCCCAGTGACAGGACAACAGGCAATGGGCACAAATGGGAATGCAGGAAACTCCATGCCCAGCATCCCACCCTGCCCTGAGTCCTAATAAGCCAGACATCACCCCACTGGGGCTCCTTCATCTCCATCCCATGCCCAGGGCCTCAGCTGTGCCTGGGGATGGTCAGTGCTGGTCATCAGTCATGTCCCATCCTGACTGACCTCCCTGGGGGCTACAGGACAGGGATGGTCAGGAAGGGAGGGGACTGCACTGTACCCCAAGACCATCTAATTACTACTTGAGCACAGTCTTCATCATTTTAGCATGTTTGAACATGTTCAAGTTCAAGTTATGCTTAAAAATGCTTTAAGTGAATGTTTACACACAACAGGTGAATGTCACAAAGCTTCTGCTTCGTCCTTGTGCTGCTTCCTGACACCAGGACCACACAAAATCCTAGTTTTGAAGAGTTCAGCTGAAGGGTCATCACATGTAAGATCTGGTTGACATCTTGGATTTGACATCATGGCCTGCATTGCAAAGTTTTACTTATAAATGATATTTCTGAACACTGTAGTAACTTTGGATACAATTTTCAACAGGATTCAGATAAAAATATGGCCTTTCTTTCACCAGTAGCTAATTAGCACACAAATCTGTCCCTTTTCCTGTCACACTAGCTATATGAAATAATTCAGAGGCATAACAAGAGGTCACAAACTTTGCTGCTAAAATGCTTTTTTGACAGCATGGCTCTCTTTTGCCCAGAGGCAGCATGGCTGTGTGCGTGACATTTTGTGCCTGGTGGTCAAGGCTTAGGAAGGTCCACAAGGTCTGTATTGTGGGTGTCAATATCTGAGAAGGTCATCCAAACCCACTTCAAATTCACTGGGACAAACAGGCCTGTCTGGAGAGTCTGTTCTGGCAGAGGAGGAACCACGTCAGCCAAAAGTCAGCTACTTCATGAAATAAAAGGGACTGATCCCTTCTTCTGACTATAAAAACAGCAGAGGATAGTTTCAGCAGAAAGTATATAAGGCACTATGTTTTTTATACAATTTTTTATACTGTTTTTAAAATATCTGCTATGGCACACTAAACTAAATCTCATCCTTAAGAATGGCAAGATGTAAGAAACTAGACCTAGAAAACCTCTGAAAAACATTCATGAAGTACTAATCATTGGCTATAGCCCATGAACTGCAATTATACTTTTTAAGTTTAGGACCACAGGATAACTTGGAGTGGAAGGGATTTCAGGAAGTCTTGTCCACAAATACAGTGCTTTATCCAGATTGCTTAGTGTGCAAGCATTATCCTCACCCTACTTGCTTGATGTGGCATCATGACCTTGATCCTAAATTAATTTGTACCATGATTTGGCAGAAGTCTTTACTTTTTACACATCCTTTGAATGTTCTTCCTTGGGTTAATAGCCATTCTGTGTGATCTCTCAATGGTTTAAATCAACAGCCATCAAAGGAAAGCTATTTTGCTGCCATTACTTGAGGCCAAAGAATGGTTTGAAGTCATGAAAAAGTTGTACTAACATTTAACTTGATAAGTAGCCCCTAGCCACGACCTAGTGTTCAGTCATAGAAATTCACATACAAAATCAAAATGTATTTTTAATGAAAATCTGTATAACTGATTAAGTGCAGATAATTTGCTTCTGTGAGAAGCATGAATTTTAGATCTATGAGAATTTGAGCATCAAATCTTTTTATTTTTTTTAATTCTTTAGATTAAGGTTTTTTGTTCAAAACAAGTTAAAAGGGGGTAGTGTATTTCAACTCACAGTGCACATTCACTTGTACTGAAAACAATCCATTTATTCATTAGAGAGTGCCAAAAATAACTCAGCAGTTTCTGTTTTACTTCTATTCATAGATTTCCTCATTTCATGTTAATCACTTCTTGCAGTACTTGGCACCTTGCAAAAAAATTCAGAACATCTTGAATTATTAGCTGTTTACAGTATTCACCAAAAAAAAAATGAAAACATAATACTAATAGCACTTTGTAGCAAGTCCCATGTAATGAGATTGAGGCATTTGAATCCTCTGTAATGTACCCTGCCATTTTGATTAATATCATGAATGGCAAAGTAATTTCAAGCACATAGATGCATATTCAGATGTGTGAAGACAACGGTTATTTTAAGCATTTCTTGTTCAAATGTAGAACTGGAAAGTCTTAATTATTATTTGAAATTATCATAATAATAGTTGAATTTGGTTTGCCTACTGTACCTCTTGATTAAGCCTCAAAGGTGTATGCATTCGTACATTTCTAAGGTTCCATTCCATTATTAAATGACTGACATTTCAATAAGAGGCTTAAATTAAACCATAGCAAAAATTGAAGGAGAAATGGTAACACTGACTTCCGCAATAAATCCTGTCCCTGGGGCCTTTTTGAAGAGTGATGTAGTTGTTGTCTCCTAAATTGTTTATTGAAGAGGTTTTTACAGTAACGCAACAAATGAAATCCCACAGATAGCATTCTATTTGCCACAAACACTGAAAAACTGATATGAAAACTTCCAGTGTCATAGTTTATGGTGATCTTGTCCTGAATAAACTCATAAACACTTTATCCTGCCATTCAGTTTATATGTTGCTGCCTCACATTTGGATTGATGGTTGACAGCAGCGATGTATAAATTATGCATGCCAATTTACTGAACACCATTAAACCCAAAGAGTATGGGTAATTTCAATAATTATACATATAAATAGTATTATTAGCTCTGTCAAACTCACTACCTGGATAGCATGTCAGTATATAATACCTACTAGGGATTCAAAAGGTTCAGGATTTTGCATGAGGTTGGTGACTGGAGAGGTTCCAGCTACCATTTCCACACAGCTCAGACCTATAATATGCAACTAGACACCACTCTTAGGATGCAGAAAAGCTTTGGTGTTGTCTGATCTGTCCATACCTGTGCTGCATTATTAGAAAGAAGAAATGAAAAATTATTACTTTTAGTAAATTCTGCACTGGGAGAGTTTAAATTACTGTCACCAAAGAACTGGAGAAACTTTTCCTCTGTATTGCTGAAACTTTCAGGTACCTAAAATCCCAAAGCTCCATTCAAGTGATGTGCCTGGAAATCGTTGCTTTCTGCCCAGAGAGGAAAACTTCCACTCTGTTACTGTTTTCCAGCTTCCCTTCAGTGCTGTCTACAGGCCCCACGATGGTAGATGTTGTGCAAACAACATAATGAGCAACAGCCACAGAAAACTGCTTTAAATGGACAAGAAGGACAAAGGATTGAATAAAGATGTGCCACATTTCCGTTTTTATGATTTATTTCTGTGCCTGGTATGGTTTAGATGCACTGCACAGACAAGGCAGTGTTGGCCAATGCACATGGAATTCTAAATTTGTCAGGAATTTCCAAGTGAAAGTCTTACAGAGACTGCTGCTAAACAACCTGACATCTACTTTCAAAATCAGAAGTCTCAACAGAAGTGGTGGAAACAGTAAGTGTGCTCAATTATTGTTTTAATTTTAAAACTTAGCCCAGATACAGAAAGATTAAGTGATGTTTCATTCAGTGTGAGTGTATCAGCCTGACCAGTGGAAATAATGGTGCAAAAGAGATTTTATGTGAGCAACATTATGATTATTAATCTGAGAATTGAAAAATGTATATCCTCTGCAGTCATAATGTTTGAGCAGTGTTCTACACATCCTGATTGCATATTTACATAAAATTCTTGTACCCACACAGAATTCTGATTTGGCCTTACAATAAACCTTTAGAATTCCATCTTGAGTCATTTTAAGACAATCTGTAGGTAACAAAAATAATTTAAATTAAGTAATGTAGATTATTAAGCATGGAAAAGGAAGAAAAATGTTTAGTATGGACAGCAGCATAAAACATAGCCTGTAAAGGGAAGGCAAACATAATGGCCATGTCTGTGTTACAAAACACCAACCAAGGGGGAAGAAAGTCCTCAGAATTTACAGATTATCAGCAGCTCTTCCTCCAGTAGGAAAGTACCAGGGAAGCATAGGAAACTTTCTTTTTGGTCCCCTCAGTTCATAAAACACCCTTTTCTAAAAGAGGAGAGGATTCCTTACATTGTGTGACCCTGAGGGATGGTAGCTGATGAAACAGGTTCACTTCTTTTTCCTTCTTGGCAGCAGCCCTCTGAAGTGTCTGTGCAGAATTGCCTGAATTGTTTGGTTATCCCATGCATTGGGAAACTCTGGAAAGGCAGCAAGCTTCTCTGACAGCCCGTTGCAATCCCTCTCCGCTGCTTAAGGAGACAGTAAAATATCTCACCCACACTGTTCTGGTCCCCTGGTTGGTTTTTGTTTGTGGCTTGTTTTTTCGTTTGTTTGTTTGGTTGGTTTGTTTTAATTTTGGGGGGTGGTTTTTTTGGGTTTTTTTTCTGTCATTATGTTACTAACTCCCAGGCTAGGTTACACTGTCAGAGAGGATCTGTTAATGAATTAAAACAACTCAAATGTTGCCACGTGCTGTCATCTGATAGCAACCACTCATAATTACTACCACCAAATGCCTTCAGCACTCACACCAGCATATACCACTCAGCTGAGCTAGATCAGCCAAGCCCTGCAGCCACCAGAACTACACCAAATTACACCAGCTCCAGATTTGGCCCTGCTTCTCCGAGTTTGGCCTGAGTGTCATGTTGCATCTTCTGGCAGGCTATAAGCACACTTGCAGAGCCATCTGTAAGGTCTCCTGTAGCATGATGCTTTTCAGATTCTGTGCTGCCTAGGGGTGCAGTTCTGAGCCTCACATTAAGTGCAGTAAGCTCTCTTCACAGAGTAGAGAGACAAAACAAATCCTTTTCCTGCTGAAGACCAAGGACAACTTTCAGGCCCAGGAGCACAAACAACAGTGGACTGAAGGGAGAAACAAGAAGGATGAGACCTCACAACCTGAGGCTGTGGTTGGACAACTGGACCCCAATACGCAAATGGACCAAAACTTATAAAAGTGTGAGACCTCGTGACCAGTTGTCCATTTTTTGTGACCATTTTGGGTCTACCATGGGTGTAGCCCTGGTCAGGCCCTGTCCTGCCCAAGGTGTATCCTTAAAGGCCTTTCAATAAAGACCTGCTTTATTCTCTAGCTCTGTATAGTCTCTATGTCAGGTCAGCCTTCCCAAGGCATCACTCAGGACAGAAGTAATTTAAAGTTCCTGAATTTTATGGATCTCTTTGCAAGGTTCTGAAGGGCCAGTCCCTCACAGTTATTCTCCCAAAGCTGTGCCCTCTCTATGCTGCCCACAGATACATTCAAACACTGCAATAAACAATATCAGGCTTTAAAAGGTAGTGACACCACCAAGAAACACTTCTTTCTCTAGTTTTATTGTATGGAGATTATTATTTTGAACTGCCAAACTGAAAAGAGACCTGCTGGAAGCACCACCTGAAAGGGCTCTTGATTTGTGATGAGCAGGTTGTACTCATCAATCACAAAGACACCAACCACTCTGTGGCATCCAAGGAAGTGCAGAATCATGCCCAGGCTTTGTGTAAATCGTGGGACAGATTCAAGCCACCAGTCAGACTGTAGCCTGTCCATTTAAAGTCATGAAAGAGTGATTGTTTTATTTCCCTACAGTTTTCTGGCTTTATAAAATTTTTACTGGAGTACTCCCATAGTCCAGATCACAGCATCAGTCTTACCTCTCGCTGATTGTACAACAGGAATTTATTTCCAGCCTGTTCTTATGTCTTCCCTTAAGACTTTTCTTCTGGTAGGAGAAATAATTGTACTTCTTCCCTCTAGGCAGAATTTACTTTGCAGGAACATCACCACCAGGAGCAGTCAGAAGCAGAAGCTGAATCCATAGAGCTGGCAGAGTGCTCCTCACCCCCTAGTAGATGATTACTGGCGTGGCTGTGGGTCGCTGCCTGTGCTGTCCCTTCACAGCAGGAAGATTTCTAAGTGCTATTTTCTGTTTAAAAGATAGTCCAACAATTCCACGTGCAAGAGTCTGCCTGCAAACTCTCCTGCTCAAAAGCACAACCAATTTTACTTTAACCAGAGCCCACCAAGACTGCAGACAACAAAACGAGGGAGATTTTTTTCAGGGAGTTGCAAAGCATTTACTGCATTATTTACCAGTTTTTCACCAGTTTTCCATTTTTGAGTATTATTTTTCTTCTTTTGGGTAAAAATACCATGCTTTGGAAAAGTCCTCTTTGAAAATCTAGAAGAAAAAATTTAAGCACGCATGCACACAATATTCAGCGTGCCAATTCTTCACTTTGTTCTATGAACAGCACCACAAAAATAACACACCCAAATGTTTGTGACCATGTGGAAACGCTCAAGATGAAAAATCCCTGGACTATTTTTCTGAAATGCTCTGACTTCAGTGACTCGCACTGTTGCTCGTGCTTCCACTTGTGTGATGGGCACTTTGGAATGAAGCCCCACTGACTACTGAAATCTATTGCATTATTTCAGCTCTTGGGAGATAAAATCTGCAAGAGGCACAAGTCTAAAATGGCATTTTGGGAGGGCAGGGAATAACTCTATCCCTGAGTACCTAGTTTTCCAGGGAGCTTTGGCTAAGTAGATGATATTGGGGGTGGTAAATGGAAATCAGTTTATTTACCTGCAGAAGCAGCAGGTAAACTCAAACCCTACCCAGCAGACAAAATTAATGTTTGTATGAATTATTTTTAACTTCTATTACTTTCTGCATGCAAGAGGTAAAAATTGGGATGGTAAGAGTGCAAACATCACTATTGTTCCCAGTTTTCACTTGTGAAGGTATGGGGACAAAAACAAAAACAAACAAACAAAAAAAAAAAAAAAAAAAAACCCCAAAAAAAAAAAAAAAAAAAAACCCCAAAAAAAAAAAAAAAAAAAAACCCCAAAAAAAAAAAAAAAAAAAAACCAAAAAAAAAACAAACAGGCAGCAAATATTCCATTTACCAACATAGAGGAAACTGAAAAAAGTCAGACTTAGTAAACAGAAAGGGGAAAATAATAGGGAAAGAAATATTTGGAAATTTTAAGAGAATAAAACCTCAAGTTTAAAGCTATAAAATATTGTTGGGTATTGGGATGTTAACGAACATTCTGAAATATTGCAGGAGGTCATCAGAATACCCTGGTAGCTCTCAGGAACACAAAGTCTTAAGAAAACTTAGTATTCAAGTTCCACTTCATTTGTGAAAGTAAATTGGAATTTACATTATTGATGAAAATCACTTCTTCAATTATGTACTAAATTAAAATCCAGTAGAGTAAAACTGATATTTTCCTTCCTATGGCAATTTTTCCCTATTCCTTATGAATTTTTAGTCTGAGCCTAGTGTGAAGTAAGTCAGCTGAGCCCCACTGGCACTTGAGCCACCATCAACTAAATCTAACTTTTTTCTTGTTTTACTGGCAACTAATCAACGATTATTTTAATGTAGATCCACAGGACACTGAGAGGATAGAGAGAAGCTAGGCCAAAGGGAAAACAAAAGACACTGCCTAAGTAATCTGTCTAAGGAAATTATCATTATCCCAGAAAGGAATAAAAGGAGTTTTTCTCACTGAAAATCCAAGACGCTTTACTAGCAAAACATGAACTAATTCAAAACATCTGGATGATAAGAGAGATCCTAAATGTTCTGAGTCTGACTCTAGATCTAGGTCTGTACCCAAGCTAGTCCTGAGACATCCCTTTGGACTTGGACCTGACCATCAATAAATTGGAAAGTTCTTCAGGGTAAGCACTGTCTTCGAGTCTGAGTAAGAGTTACTCTGACTTTAGGGCTGCAGGTGAATTGGAGTTCTTTTAGCATACAAAACTGTCTAATCCAAGAAATTTATTTAGGATCCATTTGAATTATGCCTTGTCTAAAATCAGGGGAGAAATCAGAACCTAAACATTAAACAGATAGGAAAGCTTCTCACAAATTAATTCCACAAATAGCTAAAAAACCCAAAATATTTAGGGCATCATAAATGACCAGGAAGGATGCAACACAATTAAAAAGCTAAGTGCAAAGACCTGAATCCTCTATATCTCATTATCTCATTATCTCATTAAACAGAAAGTTATCCTCATATCTTTAGTTTGCTCTACTCCATTATGTTCTCTTTTCTGTTACCAGTGCTGGCCTTCCCAGGGTCTATCAACCTGTTAGCACCTTGCACAACCTTGCTATGCCTCCTTTTATGATCCACCTTTCAAATATATTGCCATCTGCCTGAGTTTATTTCCCCTTCATCAAGAAAACATTTCTAAAAATGCACAATTTCTTGTAGCCCTAAACTTAGTTTTCCTTTGTTCTCAGAGAAACAGGTGGCATCTACACCTTCCTGAACATCTGGAAGTGCCTAGGACTGCAGGAACACATCATAAACAGGAGAGTGAATCATCACAGCAGCCATCATGTTAAGGTGCTCTTCCTCCTGTTCCACTCCTTACTTCCTGTGTTGACAAAACAGATTAAAACCAGATTGACATGAATTCTGACTACATGTTGTCAAGGGTTGTCTTTCCTTTGTCCCCTGTTCATTACCCCTACAGGCTGTAGTCTCCTGTTTGTCCCTATATTAACAATTAGGACCCTGTTTTGACCTCTTTGTTTCCAGATACGATAAAAAAAAATGACAACAAAGCAAGTTAAATCTTATTTAAAATATAAGCAGTGGCTGCAGTGGAAGAGCAAGCCAAACAGGGCTGGAACCCTGATGGTGCATGGCAAGACAAAACTGTCTAACTACACACCAACACCAACTCCATGTGCAACAACCTCGTGGAATACAACCTGAGCCACATCTTTGAAGAAAGCTGAATGGGAGTTTACAGGGACTCACTCTTGATGCATCCAGGAAAGAGTGTTAGTGGGGAAAACAAGAGGCCAATTCAAGCAGCCTTAAACAAAGTGGAGGAGCCCTGTGCAACTGCAGGTAACTCAGGGGTTAAAGCTGCCTCAGATAGCCAGAGGCTCCACAGCTGCTTCGAGTGTCCAATTGTCAGCATCTTCTCTCACATCCAGATTTATTGAGGACAGCAGGGAGAATACACCTTTCCCCTCTGGGAAAAATAAGCATGCACATCTTGTGCTTGTGTGTGTGTACACACCCATATAAACACACACAGATGCATGCTGGAGGTGGCCTTGCGTGTAAAGCAGACAGACAGTTTTACCCTCCTAATGGATCTGTGCCTGGCTGGTGTTCCTGCATTGGTTTCTTTCATTTTTACAACCAGGATAATATTTGGCAGCCAGCATATCTCAAAAGACTGTTATGTTGACAGTTACTCTCTGCACAGAAATGTGAAAGACTGCGATGTGAAAGACCAGCTACACTTCTCAATAAATGGACTGGATTAGATTAAACTTTTTTAAAATTTATTTATTTTACTGAAAATTGTTCCCCAAAGCATTTTTAAACACCTCTGACTGAGATATCTGCATACTTAATTTACTTTATTGAGGTACAATATGTTTTCTGGTACACACTCATGAGAAAGCAGCTAAACAAAATACATTAGAAGCAATACAACAGCACCAATGGCCTCAGTCTTGGGAAAAGCAATAAAGGAAACTCCCTTTGCAGCTTCAAAGTACCTCTAAGAAAGTGGCAGGGCCATGTAAATGTCCTACTAGAGACTCCTCAGGTGCCCTCTGTGGATTTACACGTTGGAGCTATTTTTCACAGTGCCCCCTCCTATCCTTTGCACAGCACTTGTGAAAAGGAGATAAGAAAATGTACCTTTTGTAAAAATTGGTTTCAGAGTCAGTCCATTTTCTCCCTGATTTTAGATGTAAGCCACTACTCAAACAGTGTTTGCTTTTCAAGATCAGCAGAGGGGAAATAAAAAGCTCACGAAAGGACAGAGTGAGGAAATACTCTCAGAAACAGGAAAGACTAATATAAACACGTGTTAAAATTTTGCAGTCGGGGCCAAGATTGACCTGAGAGAATACTTTTAAACTGCCTCTGAACTGCTGTGGCACAGTTCACTTGATTTAGAAAAGAAATCGAATCCCAGATGACACAAAACCTGCCATGGAAGTTTATATCTCGGAAAAGGGAGAACTTTTTCCTGCAGGGCTAGAATCAGCGTCGCTAATTCCCTTCCTCCCATACATCCAGCTGCCATGGCAAGCAACATGTAGCAGCTTTCTCTCCCACCCAAGAAAGCACTCTCAATAAAAACTGCAGCTGAGATTTACTCTGTGCAAGAAAGACCCTTTCACCTTCAGGAAAGCAAGGTTTGCAGCTCCTTCTTTTAGGAAAAGCAAGGCTTTCATCTAAGCTGGAAAAGGAAGGGAAAGTTTGGAAAGTCTACTTAATATGCAAGAAATTACAGATGGAAAATACTTACTAGATCATTTAGCTCACTCATTTTCCAGTGCAGGATATTCTCTATGGTAATGTAACAGTGATTTCATTGAAGTTACCCACTTAGTCTCACTAGCCAGAGCTTATCATTCCAGGGAGTACTGCACTGTCAGGAAAAAATGTTCCCTCAGTCATCTTTATCAAGTGCTATCCAGAACAGACACAGATAAGGGTTGAACCACTGTGGCACTACACAACAGTGCTAAAAAAAACAAGGAAGATGTTTTTGCTTTTTGAATTGAGCTTTCAACACGACATAAAAAACCTCCCCTGACCACCCAAAGACAGGTACAAGATGGCTGGGTTAACACACAGCTTGCTGTAGTCAAGTTGGATAATCTGCAATTTAACTGAAACTCTAAAATGAGAAGGAAGCAAAAATGAATAAAAGAAGGATTAAGAAAATAATTTTTGCTGTTCACTTTCAAGGCCTCTTTCATGGTCTGTGGGAAGAGCTTCCCATAAACCTCTTGATTGCTTCATTAAAATTCTCCCTTATAACTCTCTCTGAAAACAGCATGGCCACTGACAAAACTGCCGATCATAATGACAAATATTATGCCATTTTTCCCCTTCATTTCCTCTTTAATTACTTCCTTTATTTACTGGGATTCACCTTTTTTCAACACTGCTAAGGCCACCCCTTGATTCTGTTTTTGTGCAAATCCCTAAAAAGTAATGTTCTGGTTACTGACTAGAGTGTCTAAAATGCACAGTGGTACAATATTACTCTCCAATAATATATAATTCTTCCCCAAAAACACTACTTATTTTCCAGTTTTCCCCAGAATGATGAACAAACTCAGACACATTTCAAAACCACAAGCACTGTGGAGTTTGAGTGCTTTTAAAAATCTTTGCATCACAAGAAGGGACTTTCAGTTGTACACCAAGCAAAATGTAGCTTTTCTACAATTAGATCTTCATCCTCATCATGACCTGATCTCCCATTTCCATCAAGTTTCAAAGATTACTATCAAGCCTTCAAATTGAGCTGGCTACCTAAGTCCACTCCACTGAAAGAATCTTTCCTTACTCATGTAAATTGTTAAAATAAATTTATCTCCTTAAAAGATATTGTTGTGCTATTACACAGAAAAAAAAAATACCCAACCAACTGAAAAATAGGTGGATCTTGGCATCTCAATACCTTGCAGAGGTGCAAGCAAAGAAAAACTGACATTGACTACTGTTAGAGTGACCATGTTGTTAATGAAAATCTAGTTTTCAAATATTGTAGGACAATGCTGAAGCATTTTCATCCAATGAAGGAAGTGTGACTTTAGCCCCCAGAAAACAGCCTTTAGTTTGCTGCAGGTAAGGCACAAATGGGGCCAGAGAGGTTTCCTTCTGGAGAGAGCACGTGGTTTAGTGATACATGAAGCAATTTGAGTCTGGAAAGGACTCTTTGCCCTCCCCAAACAAGACAAAAAGAGTTTTCCTCTTAAATGCAAAAAAAGTTGGATATTTCTCTAAGCAATACAGTGTTTGGAACACTATGTTTCATGATGGCATACAGTCATGAATATATTTACATGAATATATTTACATAAATTTACTCACAGTAAATTTACAATAGGTTAGGAACTCTGTTATGAATTTTGTGGCTTATCTCTAACTTAAAGTATTAATTGCTTTTCTTGCTTCTGGTTGCATATTGTTATGAGATTTAAATTAATCCATGTATTTTTTTTTTCCACTTAGATGGAATGGACTTAATTAATTTTGTAGATCAGATAGAACAACTCAGTTACATAAGGGGAGAAGCCTGTACAACATCAATCTCAATAAAAGAAACAAACACGAATGAGAAATATCTCATCAGTGCTGATAAATCCTCCTCTCTGCTTCTAATCTTCAGTAAAAACCTGAACAGTATAAAAACTGCTTTAGGGTTTCACAAGGCTCATAGTAGAGCATCACATGGCACCATGGTAAAACTGATGGATCTTGACCTCTCCTTCCACAGCCACACATGAAGATACATTCTTACAAACCTCCAGTACACACCCATATTTATACGGCATGCTTTCAGAAGCAAGCAACAGAGATGCTAAAACGAGATTAAAACTGATATTTCAACTACATTTCAAGATCATATGTGGTCACATTCTTGAATCTTTCAGCTTTTTTCTTGCATTAACAGATTTACAGCACTGATAAATTATTCTCTCAATCAAATACCATTTAGTGTACATTAAATCTGAAATACAATCATTGTACCATTTGAAAGACAAGAACAAGAGAAGAGCAAGAAAAGAGCAAGTTGTTTAGTATCAGTATGAGAACAAAGTAACTAATTAATCTGTTTATCCCTATCTTTTCACAAGCAACTAGACATGTATGTCTCCTGATAATAGAAATTTTATTTGGTTCTCCTTTTGGCTTCAATCTCGAAGTGAAATGGCAGGCATCCATTCTGTTGCCTGGGATATCTCAGGTGTCTCTGGGATATATCTCTAGGATATGTGTCTTGGGATATATCTCTGGGATGTATCTGCTGTCTTGGGCTCAGGGGTGCAGCTCCCCCTACACCACATTGTCCTGCACCTCTGCTCCAGTTAAAAACAAAGACCAGAAATAGCAAATCATTCATACAGAACTAAATAAACTGTGAGTGCAGACATTTACCACCACTCTCAGGGAAAACCCAAAACGTTCAGCATGACCCCGTGCTTCTTCCTCACCCTCTTAGAGCTCCCGAGGCCTTTGGTTGCCACATACAATGCCTGCAGGCATTGAGCAGATTTTCAACAGATCCAGAAGCTTCATCCCTCCTCCTGCAGCAATCCTGAAGGAATAGCATGAGCTCCCCATTGCTCAAGAAAAGAGCAACATGAAAAGCATCCATAGGGAAGCAGGGGCAGGAGGGGCTACAAGCATCAAATTACTCACTCCACAGAATAGAAAGTACACGAACATCAGGGAAGCAAAAGTGGAATGCAATAACCTGCTGTCAAAATGTCAGAGGAGCAAGTGGGGCTCAGATGATTTTGTATCAGTTTATGTAGGCAACTTGACAACCTAGAAAAACCCAGAAAGCACAAAGGGAATGGGAGTGCTATCAATGCTGCAAATTGGCACATAGTCTCAAGATATACTCCCAGTAACTTTTACACAGAGAGGAGCTCTCTAAGATAATTGCAGGCACCACACTGCCAGCTTGCTTCTTGCTCTGTGTTAGAGATGGAAAAGAATTTCATAGCACTGTAAATGCTCATATATGAACTACTGCAGATAACTTCTTCAAAGTCCTACTCCTGCACTTAGAGCCAAAGAGAACTGAGCTTTTATCCACTGAAGCATGTTTTCTACAGTGATCAACTCAGGGTTACTCCATTTTTTTCAAAATATATCTGCATACCTTAGGAAAAATAGCACATACACTCATTCCCACTCATCAGGACCATAGCTAGGCTGCTATCATCCAATGATCTCCACTTACAGGCTTTTCATGGATTCAGGAAAGCATGTAAATTAAACATTTTAAGCGTACAACAGGCTCTGTTTTAGTTTTGCCTGTGCACCTTTCTCTTGAAAATCACACAAGTGACCTAGGAAACACCATGTGAGAAAATCACAGAAGAAACAAGATGCAGCTGGTTTGGACACTAAAAAAAGAGTTTACAATCTTTAATAAAAGGAAGCTCTTGAAAGCATGTGTGCTCTCTTGTCTTTGGAAGTTCAAGGTAGAAGCCCTACTTGAAAAAAAAAATTCCTAAATAATTTTAAACAATAGCAAAAAGAAATAACCTGGATGTTTTCACGTCAGATTCAAATTCTGTGTTTTGCTCCTAGTAACATGTATGCATGTGTTTCAGTTTGCTCAGAGAACACTGATTTTGGAAGTATTTGTAGAACCAGGTCTCTACCACGTCCCACTTTTAAACCACTTCCAAGAGCTTTCTGTCAGGTAACAGGCAATTATTACAACCCAGAATTGCTCTAGTTGGAAAAGAAATACAAGATGAAGACCACAAAATTAATAAGTATTTTGTGCAATAGCATGAATAGCATTTTCACCATCACTGCAAACGTTCTACTATGAAAACAGAGCAAGGGGAATACAAATCAATCCTTCTGCCAAAGTTGTGCCTAATAGAGAGGGCTGCCTTGAGAAGGGAAACATGTCAGATTGCTCCTCATCTCCTGCCAGGAGATGCTTCTTGAAGACTTTAGTTACATCTACACAATGAAAAAGAAGGAACAGGCCTGCTTTCCAGTTCCTTAAACCCAAAAATTACTGGTCCTCCACAGCATTACTTTAACATCACTCACCATGGCTGACTGGTCTCACGTGAAGTCAGCCCTGTGAGACCTGTTTAAATTTTTATCTCCCTCAGCAGCAGAGCATTAATGGGTGGCAGGTTTTGGGGAGCAGAGTCCTGTTTGCACACATTAAGGATGACATGGGGCAGGATGCTGCAATTCTCCCAGCGCAATGCATTTCATAAATTCCACCCACTAAGCATTGCATTATGGAGTGGCTCCATTAGAGACACAGCCTGGCTGTTATGTAGTCGAGCTTTGCAAGCTCATAGAGCTAAAAAGATATATACATTTTATTGAAAAAATAGATTATGTGTAGGACCATGACACCACTTTATAAGCTATGCTATTTAGACCTAAAGTGATAAAATATTTCAATGTCATGTATTGCATTTCCATTGTGTAGCAATTTTTTTGTCTCTCTCCCCCTTATATCCTTACTCTGTAATCTGTACAAATCCTATTGAATTCTACCAATGTCATTTGGACTGCTTGATCTTAAGTGCATTTTATGACATAAGCAAATTTATATTCTGCTTTTCATCCCATCTTATGAGTCACTTTTAAGAAATGATTGTGGCCCAAAAAATAACCCTTGTGGTTCACCCATTAGTGTTTTCTCTTAGTTAAGAGCGTTTCATTAATTTTTTGCAAGGACCTTTTCTTTGTTTCCTTTTTTCTCACTTTAATCACAAAATGGCTTCCCTGCAGCTTCCTTTTAAATACCATTAAGGATTCATTAGGAAAACACAAATATTTTCACCTGAAAACTCTGAAATATAATGGAAATTAAAAATAGGGGGTTTTGTGTGGCAATACTGACAGTCTCATATTTTATGACTTTTCCATCCCAAATAATTTAAAGTGCATCAAAAATATTACATTGCAATGTAATATTGAAACAAAATATTATTGCAAAACTGACAGGTAACGCAAAATTACTTACCAAGGTTAAAAACAAATTCAGCCATCTTTAAAAATTATCTTAATTTAGGCAGAATGTATTTGGAACAGCATGAATTTCACAGAGTTTTATCATTACACCTCCCTTTTGCAGTCTTGAAGCTTTATTATCAGCTCCCTCTTTTTGCACTTAACAGCAAATCAACATTTCAAACTTTAGTATTTCAGAAGATGACACAGAGCTCTCACCTAAATTCTTTACTGACACTTGGTGAACCTTTCTTTGCTGGCCACAAAAATCCCTCAAACTTAGGCATTTTCATGTGTTGGACTGATGGCAATGAAAGCAGTATTTGAACACTCATGAAGACAGTAGGAGGTTGGGAAACTGGACCAGTCCCCATGCTGGGTTCTAGGACAGAGGGAAAGTTATCAGAGATGGAAAGAGTATGCACTGACAGGACAAAGGGGAATTGATTCAAACTAAGAGTAGGTTTAGACTGGATATCAGGGAGAAATTCCTCACTTTAAGGGCGGTGAGGCCCTGGCACAGGTTGCCCAGAGAAGCTGTAGATGCCCCATCCCTGGAAGTGTTGAAGGCCAGGTTGGACGGGGCTCTCAGCAACCTGGGATAATGGAAAGTGTCCCTGCCCATGGCAGGGGGTTGGAACCAAATGATCTTTAAGGTCCTTCCAACCCATACCATTCTATGATTCTATAAATATTTAGAGTATTTATAACTATCCACAGGTAACTGGATGATATGAGACTGATTGGTTATTCCACAGTTACAAGTACCACAACAAGGAAACCCCCAAACTCTCTTCCCTGGACACTGAGGAATGCTCACCCCATCAGATTTTGCTTTTGTGGATGACTTCATGGTTTCACCCCATATGGCCAAAATAATGGGAAAAAAAAAAAAAAAAAAAGGAATTCTCAGGGAAGCTTCCATCCAGGCTTGTTCCTCTCAATTCCCCAGGGTTTTCAGGTTAGTTTTCTTCTTCCCCAAACAAGGCTAAATGTGCTACCAGTAATCTACATCAATGCACGTGCAGATGCTCTCTCTTCACCAGTGTCAGTGCCATGCTATTGGTAGGGTTGTGTGCCAGCTGTGTCCCTTTGGAACAGGAATATGTGCCTCCCTAGTATGTGTGCACACATGTTGTCCATGCTACACCTTTAATGTTACATTAAACTGAGGCAGCTGATGACAATTTAGCAAGAATTGCTTTAATGAAGTTAGTACAGAAGTAAACACATGCTTCTAGGCACAACAGAGACACCTAAATTAAATGGAAATGGATGAGATTAGTATGTTTACAGGAAAAAAAAAAAAAGGTGAAATACACATTTAACATTTTTATATCCTATTTAGGGCAAAGAAGATCTCAGCCCCCAGACACAACATGCATTTTAACATTTTAAAGACCATTCTCTTAATAATTGTGCTTATCTGGCATTCCTTTTCTTTCTTATCTCTCAAAGAGAAATATTTTCCAGAAACAAGAAGCTGATGAGCTGCTGTTTGTATAGAGAACTATTCTGTTCTGAATGGACACTGACTTGCCAGACCATTGGAGAATGCTCTAGCTAAAACACAGAGGCTCAAACTGGCAGCACAGCAAGGCAAATCCCTTTCTGAAAACAGCTGGGATGTTACCCAAAGAGAGGCAGTAACACTCTCAGAGCCCTGGAGGACAGTGTTTCCAATACAGGTGTATTTTCCCTGTCTTACAGCTCCATGGGAATCAACAGAGTTACACTGAACATGACTAAGCTATCTTGGTGGGATGCCTTTTCAGATTCTTTTAATGCACACAAAGAGAAATTTTGTAAGGCAATGCTAATAATAAGATGATATTGTCATGTCTGAGTGAACATCAGCATGTAGTTACAAAGGTGCACCTATTTTGACCTCAGCTGTCATGTTGCACATGGTACTCTTTATGACAAATTGTCTTCAATTTTTTTTTTTTCTCCTTCTGTTTCTTTTCTTTCCTGCTGTGGAGAGTTTTTTATTCATTACTGGTGGCAGGCTTGTCCTCATTTTATTTTTTTCCTCCTGCTGAGGTGCAGTAAAATAAATTAGTTTAATACATTTTATAAAGCTAGTTGGTTTAATTTTCCCTTTGGTACATCTGATGATACAACTACTTTAATAAATTGGTATTAAGGTAGTTTGGTTTAAATGTGTCGTGATTTTCTACCTGCTGTGGAAGATGCCAAGTACTTTAGTCAAACATTTTTAGAAGTGCTGGAATCAATTTCTTTTCCCCTCATATTGCTGCCCTGAAGATACACATTTGGCACACTAAGGATTTATTTCTTGAAAATATGAAGCAGCAGTGTAGCCTGGTTGGTTTGATTGCTTTGATTCTAAACTGTTCAGAGCTTAGAAATAAATTTCAGCTGGGAAATACAGTCATCCTCTCAGAAACAGAGCTTTTAATTTCAGAACAGCTGTATCTGGGTCTAGCTATGATTTCTGTAAGGGCTTTTCTGTTTTTACCTGTTGGAGTGTTTTGTACATCGAGAGCAGTAAAAGCCTGACACAAAGTATACAGAAATGCAAGGCCTGTCTCACTGGGTATTTACATGGGAGGAATTCAGGCCTGAAAGCTTTCCAGGTGCTCGAGCAAAACCTCTCAGTCAAGGAGCTCCATGTGGCACATGCTCAGTCACCACTCAGAAACAGGCAGAGCAAGCAATGCTTTCAGCAACAGGGCAATTAACAAAACAGGTAGAAGAAGTCAGACACCAGTCTGGGATAAACAGTGGCAGCTTCTTGACTCTAATGTGGCTCCAAACACTTAACTTCCACGAGCATTTCTCCCTTGCAGAGAGAAGCAAGGGTACCACAGGCATCCCACACAAGAAATTAATGACCTTTGTAAGGTAACACAGGAGAAGTATTTTTAAAATACCGGTAGAAGAGCAGAGAAAGAAAAAAAAGCTATGGTCTTGGATATTTTTACCTTGGGTCTTTAGATTTGTGCACATCCAGAATAAAATACCTAAAGGCAGCACGGAGCTGTGTGCTTCCTTTTGACTAAACAGGAGCGTGTTCTGTGTCACTTAATGGCCTCATTACAGTTCTTTCTGTGGTGGAAATAAAGCCATTCATGTGGAAACACAGGTAGTATGGGAGCTGAGGTATATAATATTTATGCCCAGGCTGATCTACAGACAAGATACCCTAGTGATAAGCTAAGGGATGTTGGCAGTCTGCACCCATGCTCCACCAGCATTTAAAAATTAAAATCTGTGACAGAGGAATTGAGGAAGAACTGTAACCAAGCAGAAAAAAAGGAGATGGAGGGAAAGAAAAAAAAAAAAAAAAAAAAAAAAAAAAAAAAGAGAACATCCGTTTCAGTTCTGTCACTTTTTTCCCAATATTTTAGGATAATGTAAAATATCAGATGAGACTATGTACCAACAGTCTAATAGACAAACCCTAGAATGAAAACTTTCCTGAGGGGAAAAAATAGAAAAAAGTTTAACCATGGGTCTTATCATAAAAATTCAAGTTATTCTTTGTTTGGTTCCTATTCCACCAATCAAATCTAAGACACTTGAATACATTTACAGCTGGATGATAGCTACTTAGAGATCCAAACCATAAATTAATTGGGATGCAGTCTGAGGTACAAGGTCTAGCAACAATTAACTGCATCACCGGTGTTCAGTTGTCCTGTTTCTGTCAACACCACTTTTTTTTTGGCAAATACTGATGCAATTACACAAAACATGCAAAATCATGATGAAACACTCAAGACCAGATAGTGATAAACATTATTCACATACAGGCATGCAAACATTATGGACTGATTCCAAGTATAGCCTAAACTCTCTTTATTTAATGATTTTATGACAGCCATGTTTATTTATAAGAAATAAATAATGCCAGACGTGTGTGTGCAAACATACAAATGTCACATTCTTAAGCACTTGTTTTAAATTCTGTAGGAAGAAGATATCCCATCCCAAATGATTTAGCAGAGAACGATGACTTAGCAGTTACTTTAGCTTCTTCCAGAGGAGTAGAAGATATTTCTTTCCTGAACATGATTTCTCTTCCCTGCTAACAATCTCCTGAGACATTTCTCTTCTGCCAGCACCAAAAAGTCATAAAGTTGAAAAGCACATTCCAGATTTTTCTATGCCATCTGTCACACAGCCCCTGCTCTTGGCCTTCCCTCAGTGCCAAGACAAATGCGTAGCACTGATATTTTATAAGAAACTGAGCACCCACGCTGTGCTGTCAATATTTTTATTCTCTTTGGCTTTCCAAGGGTGAGCATTTGGCCCATCACTGCTGTCACCTTCACTGGGGACATCCCTGAGCAGTCCCCCAGTGGGATCCTCCTGGGATGGGCAGGTCCTGTCTCAGTCTCCTGTAGGATGGTCTGGCATGGGCTGCTGTGGCTTCAAAACTTTATGGCATTTGTGTACAGGGAAGAGATTTGAAAACTCTTAACATAAGGAGGGGAGGATAAGTGCCATTATGACCAATTATTAATGGATAAATATAATTTGTTATCATTAAGTTTAACTCTGTCTAACAAAAGCATGTCAACAAAGCAGATGAGGATTTTTAGCAGCGACACTTGCTGTCTCCAGCTCCAGTTGCATCTCTGATGTTTCAACTCCTCACTTCCTTCCCATTTCATTCTCCCCTCACCACTCGTGCGCAGTAAGAGAAAACAAATTTCTTTCTGGCTTCTAGAGGTGACCAAAAGAAGCCTCTGAGGCATGTAATTAATATAATCTATTAATGGCACAAAAAGAGCACTGGGGATGAGGTCTGGCTTCCCCCAAAGCAGTCAGATTGCCAGTAGTTCCCAAGAGCAAAGGAAAGGTAAAAATCCCATGCAACAAATTCCATCCAGCTTCACCAGGTACTCATCACTTCCACAGATGAAACAAATAGACCTCAGCCAGAAATGCAGCATTTGTGATAATACTTGCATTGGAAGACTTACCTATGGTAATGTCCAGATGGTTGGGGAAAAAATGCATAAAAATCTCAGTGTATAATAGTAATTATTTTCTTCTAACATTACTTTTCAAAGCACTCTATTTTTTCATCTTTTTTTTCCATAAGTTATCCTATCTCTCTGAATTAGAATTAGCTTATCCCTGGGCTTCAACTATGGCTTGATGGCTAGACTCAAGTTTAGTTTTAAAACGTATAAGAAGCATAAACAATTTTAAATTAAAGGTCATCTGGGAAACTGACATCTAGGGTACACTGTTCTGAAGATCAGATAGCTCAGTTTTCCTTTTGTGAATTCAGCAAAAAGGCTTGATTATGTTTTTCTAATCTGTTCTTTTCTCTAAAGACAGTCAAGCTCTTTTTAGATTAGTGTTTCAACATACAGCAAAATTACCTCAGTGAACAACAGAAAATATGCAAATTAGTTTGTATTAGGAAAGCTTTTGACACCAAAGTATTTTATTTTTTTTTTAATGTGCAATTGCAAAGCCAAATTTAAAGTAGTTTTGTTTAGCCCAGATTTTAAAAAGAAGGTGCTTTAAGTGGCACATATGAGAGTTTGCTCTGTAATTCACTGGTCACTCTTCATTCTCTATTCTGTCATTCCAGCTAGCATCACAGAGGAGAGAAAAAAAGATTGAAATAAATAATATTTTTAGATATTTCAGAACACCATTTAGCTCACTTTTTATCTTTAGTAGTGGTTGAACCAGAAACATAGAAAGGAATCTAAACCACATCACTCATTCTTTTTACTTAAGCCTCCAAGGTTACAACTAGCTTATGACAATCAGGAAGACTAATATAAACATAGTTATGAATTTAGGTCCAGTTTCAAATATAGGTCATATTGTGGCCTCAGATTGTGCAAATATTTATAACACAACTTTTTTTTTTTTTAATGCAAGAGAACAACTAACTTTATCATCTGCCTTCTCAATGCACTGGAAATAATTGCATAAAATACATCAAAGTCTCTAGGAGAATACAGGAAATTCTTTCTAGTGGCTTTTGTGCACACTTCAGGAGTAATATGAGCACAGATTAGTGACCATTTACTTAAGTACCATTTGTGGGGATGCACAAGGTTAGCATCTAAACCAGCAATTGTAGGATTGCTCATAAAGTGGATAGATAAACAAATAATGAAACATAATGCATAAGGCAAGGCAAGGCAATTTGTTGGGCTTTATTAGCATCTAGTTTTGCTATTCATTACAGCAATGAATATATCTTTTATTTTTTCAGTCTCTTTTCCTGGCAGGATTACTGTTCAGCAAGAAGAAGCTCATCAAGAGCCTCAGAGGATGGCTGTCAGACAATATAAGATATTTTCCATCTTCTTATGCAGTAATCACCTTCCCAATTCCTTACCATTTCTGACACAGAAAATATTTACTCAGATAAGGTTTGCTACTGCAGAGGCAGTAAAAGAGCTCACAAAAAGTTACTGGTTTCCTCAGCACAGTAATTCTACAATGCAAATGTTCATCTTTTATTCATTAGTTTTTAAACAACCTCATCTATAACCCCATAATTTCTCTACCTGGGTGTTTCCTATCTACCTGTGCACTTGCATTTTCCCTTGGATTATGACCAAAGTGAGGTCTGTGACTGTGACAGGGCTGCACAGGTTATAAATCAGAGGCTGGTGTAATTTGTGGATTTGCTTCTTTCCAGTGCAGCTAAGGCTGCTTAACCCAGGCAGGCACATCCCTACATTTCCCTTCCTTCGGTCTCACTCTGCCCCAGGCAGAAACAAACCCAAGATGAATTCCCTGTTTAACATACAGAGATAGGGAAATTTGCTGCTAATTACAGTGGTTAGAATTCCTAATGGGTAGGAGGGGGGGGTCTCCCGAGACCACTCCATTCCACAGGCAATTCCCTTAGGTTGTTAAGTTTTCCTGCTCTTTTTCAGAAAATTTCTTAACAAAATTACTAGCAGCCTTTATCAAGCTGATATTGTAATTACTTTTGGGAAACAAATGGTATCTGAGGAAAAAGAAAACCACACTTCCATGCTTAATTTAGTAATGGGAAATTTAGAGAGAGAGAGAGCTCTTAATAAATTCTCGCCTTTTTCACAAATGGGATGAAATAGGCCACTAAAAGCTTCATTTGGGAGGTTAATATTAACAAGCAGAACTGTGACCTTAAAAAGTAAAAAAAAAAAAAAAAAGCGCCTTTAGTTCACAAATCCTGAAAGAGTTTGACCATTCACAGGAATCTGGGGAAGAGGAGTGTATATGCTCAGCTGTCCACTTCCGACATTTCACTGCATCACCATCCTTTCCCTCTCTTTGTAGAAGTAAAAGACTTCTCCTCTTTTCTTGCAGATGCTCCTATTCTGTCCAAAAAGCTCTTACAGATGATGAATAAGAAACCCCCGTCTGGACTCTTGCCCTAACCTTGCCCTGTCTTCTCATGTTAACGGTAGCGAGGGTGAGGAATTAATTCTTTGTTTTCTCACAAGCCTGGACAACACTTAATGAGTAAAACTGTTCAGAGGAATCAAACCTACAGCAAGAAAGGCAGGATCCCACTACAAAGCATAACGGAAGAGTTCTATCTGTCCACACATCCTTGGAGTATAAGCCCTATGGATCTTCCCTTTCCTTCCTCCACCTGTGAAAGACTACATATCCTTTGATTGACAAAATCTGTAATCATTTCCATAACCTCCACCCCTCAATACTTAATGTAGAAGCTATCAGAGGCTTGTATCCTTAGAATCTTCTTATTATTACAGTTTGAACTTCAGACTCCTGAGTATCTGGTGCACATCATGTTCACAGATTAAGTACATGACAATGTAGACTTCTCACAAGGAGATGTTGCCCTTTGTGAGCTTATTGAATGACGATTTTTTTGTTGAGAGTGGGTCTGAGCAGAACACTAAGTCTCCTCCCACTGACATTAATACTCTGGTTCCCATCTCTTTAATAACATGAACACAGTCCAGCACTGAGGGTTTTTACAAAACCCATTCACAATTTAATTCTGGATGCTCAAACACAGTAATTTTGTGAAGCTGTGTTCTGTGAGGCTACAGTCACATCACCCTTGTAAACTCAACCACCCTAAAATCAGCTGAAGCTGCAAGCCCTCATTTGAGAAGGGTGGTGCTAAGTGCCAAATGCCAGTTCCTAACCCTTCCTGGCACATATTTAAAGTTCTGACCTCATCAGAGCTATGATGATTCACAACAGCTGGGGCACTGGCACGTGCTGGTTTTAAGAGATACACAGGGAGATCTCTGGTAAGGACAACTGCATCTCACTGGTTGTGATAAAATTAAAGTGGGACCACATATGAGCTCTGGGAAAGTATTGACCTTACATTTGCAAGTTCACAATGCTATAAAAATGCTTTAAAATGTGCCAGAATGACACTTAATGCGCCAGTACTACAAAATTTTCCAAAGATCCTTAATGGACCTGAGGTACAATTAAACGATTAAAAAGAACTTTTAACAAAAGAAATTGCCAACAATAAACTGTCTCATTTTAGGGACTTGTTGTGTTCAGAGCAAAATGTTCCTTTTTGTTATAAACCAACTGTCAACCTTTAAAAATGTTGCTTTTGTTAACACAGGAGGATAACGAGTCTTAATTTAGTAGGTTGTTACATAAGTATAACCAAAAAAGAGTCAAAGCATTTGCATAGAAAGTCTGGGGAAAAAAATCCTGCACATAGATATCTATATTGAAAAAAGAAAAGCACTTGTTCTTAGACACAGAATGTATGTAGGGCAGCAAAGTGGAACATAGCAAATTGAACTGCAGGAGAGAGAGTGATTTTAAGATCTATTGTCAACATATACTGTAACTCCAACTAGTGACAGGTGAATTTCTGGAGGCTTGGTTGGAATATGCAGTAAATCAAAAAGTCAGAGATTGTAACACATTCCCCAAAGTCTTTTGTCTGCACAAGGGGTGGAAATTCTTATACAATTTCCTCTTCTGCTTCATCTGGAGAATGTGAGATGATTCATTAACGGCCTTTTAACAAATAATTTTTTATAAAATACATATTCTCCGTATGCAGCTGGGAGTATCGAAACATTCAAAATAGGGAAAATTAATATTTTTTTGAATTAAAAATGTTGGGCTCATGTTTTATTCACTAAACATTTCAGTGATGAAACTGTTAATGCCTTTGACTACTAAGGATGATATCTTTGAAGTTTTTCCAATTTTGTCTTTAGAAATTTTCTGAAAATGCCTTTGGTACAAATGAAATCGGCATCCTAAGTGTCAATTCTTGCTTCAAGAGATGAGATTATGTTTTTAAAATAATTTGTCATTTTTAATCAAAAACACTTTGGGTGTGATATATCATTTTAGTAATCAGGGTTTTACACCACTATGTCATCATTGCCATTGATAATACCATCATGGCAAACTATTCTGAAAGTATTTTTCATTTAAAAAAAAATCATGGTTATCCTTAAAAGTGCTTAAAAATCTTGCTTTACTTTCTATGTTATTATAATATTGTCAGAATGAACAACTTGGAAATGAAGGAACTGAACAGAAAGAAGCATTTGTGCATTGTTTAGTTCTAGTGTAGAGGTATTAATGCAGTAATACCTATCACCACGTAAGGAATCCAGTGTTTAGGAGTCCTGCTTATTGAGGATTTATCAAATTTGTGAGGAGAAATAAACACGTGGGGCTGGTTTATAAAGGTGTAAGGCTGGAGCAATCATACATGTGGCATCCAAAATAGCTTGCACCTCATTTTTTGGTTGTTTCCAGCTACTTCAAATACTACACCATTGTTTCCCAATGGAGAAGAACTTGGATCCAAGCCCTTATCACTTGCCTGCAGAGGAATTGGATTCTGCGTGGATAGGTGGATAAAGGAGGCCCAAAGTCATTCCTCTGTTTTGCAGACAGAGTAGAAATTGTTTCAGATTCCAGTCAGGAACAACCCGTTTGCTTTGAGGAAGCCACAACCTCCTCATCTCTGAAGAAGGCCACTGTATATTTTATTTATTTATACTTAAACCCTAATAGTAATATCAATCTGAGTGAAGAACTAAGTCTCCTGACACAGGTGGTGAGTGAATGGAAAGCACCAGGAGCATGAAGAAACCCCTCAATTTGTCTTTTTTTACAGTCTACCTGCCTCCTGAATAGCCAAATATTGTATGGCTTACTCAAAAGTGAGCAGAACTGCTCAGCTGACACAAAGCTTTTGCAGTGAGATGAGTTTGTAATCCACTGTTTCCAACTGAAATACTCTCTTCTATTTCAGTTGTGTTCTATTTGCTGAGCGTGGTTCTGAGTACTGAGCTCCTGAAGTTTCTGCCCTTCCAGTGATCACAGAACCATATCCTTTTCCCTCCCAGGAAACTATTCTTTGACAATTAAAGAGCAGAATATTTCCCGTGAAGAGAGGGCAGTAAAACCACAGAATTGCAGCTACCATGACAAACAAATCCATTTTCATGAACTAGTATTCTTGTCAGCTTGGGCTCAAAGACCTGCTGTCATGATTACCTATCACCCATCATGAGATGATAATATCAATCTCTAATTAATTTTGACACTCTCTGAGGGATGAAAGGTGCTATCTAAATCACAAATTTATTCCACCTTAAAAGCAGAAGTGAGAGTTCTGTAAGTCAGTGTTCAAGCAAATGAAGTATGAGCTACTCTTTGTTATCCCTCAGTATGTTCAAAAATCCTCTTTACTTCTTCCTTTTACTTATGAATTTTCTGTATAGCATCACCCTGTACAGAATACCATTAGCATGCTTAAAACCACATCACATAACAAAGACATAACATTATCTGGAAAGTAAAGCTGGCATTCAGGGCAGTTTCCCAATTAACTGCTTCTATTTTATTGGAAATAAGAAAATTGCAGATATAAAATCCAAACGTTATTCATAGCAATAATCACAAGAGAGGAATGTGAATGAAAGGTTAATAAGCTGTACTCGAATTTGCTTTAGAGTGTGTTCTAGATGTAATTTAGCAGACCAAATTTAGGAGCTTTCATTGTCTGTGCAGCCACCAGTAAGAGAAAAGTGCCTCCAAGTGGCATCACACAGCAGCCCATAGACTGTAAAACATCCCCCTGCTGATGACAGAGCTATCCCAGTTCACCAGTGATAATGACAAAGACTCTATTAATCCCAGTCTTTTGTCCACATTTGTGAAAGTGTTACTAAGTAATGCATTAAAATTAATATTTTGACCACGCCGCATTTCTATGTGTTAATTATTGTCCTTATGGAGTCCCCAGAAAACATTTTTATCTTTCTCCTTACTGTAATACTACATATAAAAAAATACCTGTGGCTGAGTTGAGAGAAGAGAATCCAGAGGCAACTACTGAGGTGTTTCTCCTTGACTTTGATGGCAGAGGGATCATCCATCCCTACATGACTTTGCACATATTCAGCGTAAGGATTTATTATTACATGGGATCTAATTATGTTGATGCTAAAATATTAGTCCATCTTATTAAAAAATACTTCTTATTATGGTAAAATATAATTACTTGGGTTTTTTTTTCATTTTTCAAATAGGTAGATATTTTAGTCACCAGCGGTAGATTTTACCAGACAAACAGATACAAGTTAACCAGACATCTGTTTTATGTGCTCTTCAGGCACTTCATACACTGAGAAATGGAGAAAAAGGTGATTGATTTCCAGAATATGAAATGCTATTAAGGAGATTCTGATCTTCATCATGTGACTTATTTTGCATGACATTAAAACAAATAATCCAATCATACTGGAGCTGTAACAGCAATCATGTGATGTCCAGCATAGTAGATGTGAGGTTCCTATTCCCATAGCAACATCTGTAGCACTCACGCTAATCACTTTAAATTAACCTTGATATGAAAAAAACACCCCAGGGATAATGCTGTTGTGTGGTGGTTCACATGAGTAGCACGATTTTCTAATAAAACTTCAGAGCAAAAATAGGGGTGATAATGAGATGCCCTGTTAGGACATTTGTTTTAATATGCTTTAGTTAAACCAATACATTAGTACCAGCATCAGGATAATTATGAGTATCATAGATAACGAGCTATCTTATGGATTACTGTCCTCTCATAACCCACTGTGGTTAATTTAGAGTGTGCACACAAACCAAACAACTTAAAAGGCACAAACCTGACACGGTATCTGAAAACATAACTTTATATTTTAATACTTCACCTCTTCTCAAATGAGAATAAAATAAGACCGAACACGTCTACTAGTGTCTTTTGGTAAGATCCAGACATTGCATGTACTAAGGTACCAGCCTGTGGGACTTCAGTACAACACAAGGAGTCTTCAGATTTTGAGCTGAGCTTCTCTGGTGGGAAGTCTTCAGCTTAGAAGAGCAGAGCATGAACAGGCCTTTTCACACGGTGCTTGTTATTGCCTGAGTTGAAGACTTTCAAACTTCACAGAAAATTTTATAATAAGTCTTTGCACACGTGAATATATCCTTACATGAGAAGTATCTGGTGGAAGTTGTAGATTTGCATGTATGGCAAAGGAACCCATAGCAGAAATACATTTGGGCTCCTGGAGACAACTGACAAGTGAAATTAAATGTTCAAAATTCCCAAACCAAAGCTCTTTGGAATGCTAAAATCCAAGGTACGCACACAGGCTGAAGGCAATAAGGACCCCCAGCATGCTGGCCACCCTCTGCTGGGTGTAGTGGTGTGGAGAGGATCCTCTGAGGCACCTCAGCCAGCCCTACAGATCCTGAAGAAGAAGCCTAGATGGAGGCAGCCCAACTACAAAACAAGGCCCCTTCTCCAGCCCCAGCACAGCTTCTGGGCTGCCTTCCCTGCTTTTAGTTTTCTTTCCTGCCTTGTAGTTAAATGCTAGTGTTTATTTTATATGCATTCATTGTTCCTACATCAAGGTTACAGGCCTGTATTTCACAGTAGCTTTAAAATATGACACTGTGGTATCCTACTGCCTTCTTTTATGGTGACTAGTTTTAATTAGAGAAGGAAAGCAGCAGCATTATTAGTCTGCCAGAATAATGGTTATACTGCTTTCCATGAGAAAATATAGACACTTACCAAGACCAGCTAGCTGTTAGGTTAACAAGGGAATGCAATGTAAGGCGGGTGCCTGTAACAATTACAGCAATCCAATGTTAAAATTTTTCTTTCCAGTTCTTCTTCCATACCGCTAGCCTTGGAGCAAGCGAGGCTATTTAATGACTTCTCTTTTCTACCCCAATAATTCCATCCTGTGGAATTAAAATTGATTTTCTTTTAGCTCACGAAGATCCAGGGTTGGCTGTCTTTTCCCTGATGCAAAGCCAAGGGAATGCTGCGGAGCCTGTCCATAAACTTTAGTGGACATCGAGTTAACGGGTAAGTATGCACCAGTGACAATGACAGAAAATGGGGACGGCACTATTTTGACTCTCAGCAGGGAATCTCAGCCTAAGAAAGCAGTGCCAAAGGCTTTTCATAGCCAGGCTGTTGAGAAAGCAAGAGACACAGTGTGAGCTGGAGCTTCCTGTTGTTAACGAACCCTCTCTATAGCTTGAAACACAAACCTCAGTGGGGAAATTACACCATCAGCAGCAGTGCCCCGGAGCTGCTGCCTGAGTAAAGCTGAGCTGCCAGCCAAAGCCCCCATCGTGCTTTCCTCCTGCTGTGCCAAATGACTGCTGATACAGCTGAAGCCCTTGCTGCCCAGCCACAGCAACACACCCCAAACTCAACATTTTCTCTGCTCCCAGTCTTCCTGGGTCATAAAGGGAGTCTCAAGAAACTGAGTTCCCCACCATTAAAGCAGCAGCACCAGAGTGCAGGGGATTTTCATTCATACATATCTTATCTAGGAATCTTTTGTGTATCAAGGTGGTTGTATGGTGAGATTTTGTTCCCCCATAAAGAAATTAGCAAGCCTCCCACATTTTCTTCACTACTTGGAACACCTTGGCATGGTTGACATGCAGTGCATGATAACAACTGCTGATGTCAGATATGGATTTTTCAACTGAAATGACAAGACCCTTTTTTATTTCCTAAAAAGCTCCAAAATTTCTGGACTGAAATTTTGATAAGGTTTTGCTGTTTTCATGTGCACAAAGAAAATCACAGGTTTTAACTTAGATTCCATTCCCTGGGCATGAAAAATTAAAAAAAAAAAAAAAAAAAAAAAAAAATTTTTTTT
>VXBN01009409.1:167095-183644 GCA_013397395.1 Sinosuthora webbiana | reverse complement strand
AAAAAAAAAAAAAAAAAAAAGGTCCAAACACTTTTTTATATCCACTAGAATAATTACTAATCTTAAAAGAAAATTTTCCAAAGTTCAATTTTTGAGCCTCAATACATACAAATAAAAGATTATATAGTTGATACATAAAACCAGGCTCTGAGGTTTAACTTGTAAGCTCCTTGGAGCCAAGAACTGATCACATTTATCTGTAAAGCACCAGACATACTTCCCAGTTTTCTGTGAACAGCAAAGTAACAGTGGGAACTTTTGGAGGACTTTACAAGGATGGTTTTTTTTTGTTAGATTTCCTCCCTATCAACTTAAGACAAATGAATGCTAGAAAAACTCAGTTGCTTCCAGACACCAAAGTGCAAGCTCTCACAAAAACACACACCCATTTAAATAATATGTTCTTTTAAAAAATTAAACCAGTTTTCTGTTTGTTTGCTTGTTTGTTTGTTTGAATAAAATGGTTCCTATGATTTGAACCCCTTCTTCCTATATGTGGAGACCAACACCAGTTGTACAGAAGACTGTGGCAAAAAGAATAGCTGTCTTATTTGATAAAATTAGAATTATGTGGATGTTGATATGGTTGGCAAAATGCAAATACACCAAGTTCTTGTTGTTAAGGTATACAATCCTTTTGTATCATTTTCAATTCTATGAGCACACAAAGCAGTTGTCTTTCCCTCCTTTTCATTACCTACAACACAGTTTCTCTGATAGATGACCTTTTAAAAATATTGATAATGTCACCATGGCTATTGTGACCTGCCAGAGGGACTGTGTAATTTGACAAGAATGAGAGATTTGCCCTGACTGACAAAGTAAATAAATTTTGTGAGGAGAACGTGACTGTGTGTTCACTGTGGCTTCAGGCAGACTCTTGCATTTCAAGTGAGTGCTGTATGAAGCAGTACTCAGAACTTTTTGTGGAGTTCTTATTGGCAAGTCCTTCCTGAGACTGTGTGTCCTGGAAAAGATGTCTGTGTCCCAAACAAATGGTAGTGAATTAATAAATAAAAATAAATTTGGGAAAACGCACCTCTAAGTTGTGTGTATATTCTGAGTGAGTCTGATTCTGGAACTGTTTTTTCCTGGATGGTCAGTGAATTGCTGTCAAGCCATAATTTATAAAGCATTAGTGTTTGCAAAAGATGGTCCCTGGGACAAAATATATGTGTTGATGGCAGTAGAATGAAAGAAAAGTACATGCCGGGAAAGAAAGTAGGACAGGAGTAAATGCAGGTAAAAAAATAGGACAGGAAATCATAAACATCAATTTTGCCCTGATCTAACTGATGATGAAAATTTACCAGTCAGGTTTTCTTTCATGTTTTTGTTCTGATTCTCTTACCACCATGAAAGTAAATTGTTGCTCTTGATACAGATAAAATGGGTGGAAAAAAAAATCTGTCAGGAGTATCCAACAACAAAAGTAGATGATTTGTCAAGACAGCACAATTTTCAATAAATACACACAACAGAAGACAAATCTCAGAAGCTTCTATATACAGGGAGGTAATCATTTCAAATTAAGTGCATTGTACAAACCCTTTCCTAAAATGGGACTAATTCACACTGACAGAGAAGTTTCAGACCATTACAGTAAGAGAGATGAAATAAAAAGGAATAGCCTCACTCTGAGTCCATCTTTACAAATAACAGCCAAATAATTTCTACATGCTGCTCCTTCTTGCAGTATCAGCTGTGCACCACCCAAGGCTGATGTCTTGGAGAGATGAGGCTTTTTCAAGTAATATGTACTAATAAAACCATTCAATGTTATACTCAGGCACTAGACAATCTGGTTAAGATTTGATTCCTAGATCAAACAAATTGATATTGCATGGCAATTATTTATGCTTTGCTCTGAACCCTACATGGTGCATAATAATCACATATGCTCTTGCTCAGTGTCTTGTCACTGGAGTTAAGTCATCAAAGGGTGGGTCAGAAATAGCACAGCTAGAGCTGAAAATACATTTGTCTGTGTCACCTTCACACCATATGTGTAATTCTACTATTATTTATCCCACTTTTCCTAGTTGTTGCTAAAATGCTTTCTGCAGATGTTGGAGCTGGCGTCGGGAGAAGAGCAGATCCCAAGATCCTTATGCTCCTCAGGCTCCCCCACCATAACAACAGACAGCAGATACTAAGTACATGCCAAAATGTTCATTTTATTCCTAATGGGAGCCTCAGCACATGCGTTTCTTTAGCTTCACTTCACTTCTACAGATGCAGTGATCAAAAGAGAATCTCAGTTTCTAAGACTAATGTAGGAAATAAACCGGGAAGGCAGATGATGACATAATCAAAGGGACAAATAACTAGGTCTCCAAAATGCTTGAATTGCTTCCCTTTGATATGCCAGCAAGGCTATATGGGGTGGTTCAGGAAATTACAGGCCATTTGTAGAAGAATAAATTTCAATTCTGTACTGCTGTTCACTGAAAAAATGCTTATTTTATGTATCAAATCCTTTGTTATCACACTGGATAACCAAATCCCCAAGATGTTTTCTATGGTTTTTTTTTTTTTTTTGGTGGGCTGACCTTGATTGAATGTCAGGTACCTGTCATAGACAGGTAGAAGAATTATAAAAGAAAGGCCTCATAAAATCAGGCCTGTTCTGTTAAATTAATAGTAATTTCTTCTAAGTGCAGCTAAGTAATTTGCAAGTTCCCATGCAAAAACAATCTTGGTACAAGAGCTCCTTAACACAACGATCTATTCTTGGGTGAAAAACAACTAGCACCTACATTAACAATAAAATCTGTCTCATAAAAATCAGTAGAAAAAAATACGTGAACTAACTATAAATGCAGAAGTTTGACAGACATGCAAAATGCCATGTACTGACCAATGGACTAAATGTGAATGCACTGTTCACCAATAAAATCTGACACAGTGCCTTCTGATAATCCTATAAAATATGACCTATACAATAAAGATTTGGCTTTCTCACATGAGAAAATGGAGTCTCGGCTGACTCCCTGCAATAGGTACCCACCATCCTCTCTATCACTCACCTGCTCAGAAGGATGGGGGTGGAGAAAAATAATATGGATCATAACTCACAGGTCAAGATAAAGGCAGTTTAATAAGGCAGAATCAAAGTTCACAAGCAAAGGAAAACAAAATAATCAATTTTCAAACAGAATCGGACAAGGCATATGGAACCCCTGTTGCTTTTGAGTACTTAATATCACTGTATTTACCCACAGTATTTAGGATCTATGTGCTTTTATAAACATACATTCTCTCAGACTCTGGGGATTTTTTATTTTTTTATTTTTTTTTTTTTTAAGATTTGTGTGATTGAAGAATTACCTGTGAACTTACATTTTTGAGATTATTGTCAGAAAAGACACAGTACAGCACAAGGACCTCATAGACTCCACCCATCCCCAAACAACCCTTACTAAATGCATACACATGTATATGAATTTGAAGGCAAAACAGGAAGGGCCAGTATGGTTTCCTACATGTTCAGGACCTCTGTATTAAAAAAAAAAAAAAAAAAAATTAAGAATCAACCTTAGACTTGGATGAACTGTATTTTTAATTTTCCAGCAATATTAACATTCAGCCATTATAAGAATATTTGAGAGAATGGAAAAGACAATTCTCATTAGAATTCCGTTCCATACAGTAATAGAGAAGTGAAAAAGAACTAACATATTATTTGGAAAGCATTTTCAAAAGGATCCAACTTCAGGAGACTTCATGTGACTTCAGGAGAAGGTTGTTCGGTCAAACCTAAGAAAAACACCTTACAGCACCCTTTTTTACCTCCTCCCAGCAACAAATAGGGAATGGAATCCTGGCTCTATATATGCTGTGGGACCTCTGCTACTGACCTCAGCAGAGATAAAATTATTTTTATCATAGTCAATTTATGCTCATTATGGAAATGTGACACAAAAATGTGACTGAATAACTCCAGTTATTCTACTTATTCATTGCTCTCTTCAAGAGAGACAGAAAATTAGGGCAAAAAAGTACTGGAGACTGAATGGAACTGTTTAAGAAATCAGAATTGCAGCCTTTTTTTCCTACCTATTATTCCTGTTTGGTTGTTTTATGGTTTGGTTTTTATTTGGTTTTTTTGCTGCTGTTGTTTTATTTTTTTACACAAATGGAAAGAGTATAGATGTAGAAATGCTTGAATGGTTGATTAAGAGTCTGTTTCACCCCTGGCCTGCTAACAAACAGGGACTGCAGGTAGACTCATTGTCTAAACAGAATTGTCACAATGTAGGATGTGATGAGAAGAATAATGAAGAACAGGTCAGGAATATTTTACTATTGTTTGTTTGACTGCAAGAAACTCTGGGACACTCTGCTTGCTGTTGTTCAGGCATGACAGAGCTGCCTATCCAGGAGAAGGTATCCAGTAAAGTAAAGCAAAGAAAGAAGGGATTTCCACATGTGGACAACCCCACTGACAGGCTGGTGACCTCTATGATCCCAGAAATGCAGCCCTGAGGAGCTCATCAGGCAGCAACAGGGGGTGTGAGGTGGCATTAACACCAGAGAGCTCATCATCCTGTGGTAAAGCGTCACTGACTGAAAAAAAACCCCAACTTGCTTGCATAAAGTAGGTTTTCTACCAGCACTCCACAAGATGGGCAACATCTGATTTTGGAAGGGCTGGAGTTATATCTAAAAACTACAGAGGCTTCTAGCAACTGTCAGAAGAGGAAAGCAGTGATGCTGCTGCAAAGCTGGGCCTTTTCAGAACTCTTTTTTTTTTTTTTTAAAGTACAAAGTAATCAACAGACAGAGTGGCTCCTGATATCTTAAACTCATTTCAGATCAGGGTGAGCCCAACACTTTTTCCCAAACAAAATGGGTTGAGTTGGACTGAGTAATTTCTACACGTTATCTACAATATACCCCCCTCCTGAATCTAAGAAAACTCTAAATGCACTGTTTGCTTGCACATTTCTTTACTGCAACACTGTGTGGACTGCAGTTCTGAGGCATCATCTTCCTATTTGTCCAAAACAGCTAAAAAAAAAAAGAAAAAAAAAAAAAAGGAATTGCAAACTGAATGTCACGTAGCCTCACTTTCATCCTTTATCTCAGAGATAACTGGACTTTCCTCGATTTCTCTTACAGAAGGACTGGCTAAGACTAGAAATTTCTGTCTTACACTCCCAATTTGGGGCAAAAAGACCAAACAGAAAGGTTTGTTGCTTTTTTTTTTTTAAATTAGAAGTTCAGAAGTGTTGAATGTCACAATCATTCTAGTACCACTGACTGAACATCCAGAGTTTGGTGCTCATATGTTTCTTCATATGCTGGGCTCTTTGATCAAATGACATCTATGCTGCCTTATCTTAAAACAGATTAATTTCCCTTTTTCAAAGGACAGATGTAGCAGAGCCAGGAACCTTAGGCAGAATCATATGGGTTTGAGTGTAGCTCACTGGAGACACTCTGGCACCCCCAACAAACTAAAAATTGCAAGTGAAACTATTCAGACAGAACTTTTAACTTTGGTTCAAAGAAAAGAAAACAAAACAAACATGTCACAATTGACATTTTCCCACAGAAATTATCAACTTTGAAAGGAAACCACAGATCTGCAGCAGGAAAACACAAGTTCTGATCAGCTTTACTAATTACTAATGGCTTAAAGAATGAAACTGTAAAATATTATGTCTTACTTTTGCTTAATAAATAAAAATGTAAAATATTATGTCTTATTTTTGCTTCATTAAAGTTACATATATGTGCATCCCAGAAGATACGTGTGCTACTGACCTTTTACTGAACTTTTATGCAGTCCTAATTTTTAGTGGGACTGTAGAACAAAGTTTATTGATGAGTTTTATATCCTAGAGAAGAATTATCAGTACAACAATAGGTATTACTATTTCTTTTCTTTGAGGAAACACTGTCTCACATGTCTGTGATTAAAAATTATCAATTAGATTTTTTTTTTTTTTTTTACTGGTTTCTAACTTATGTTTGAGAAATGACTAGGAAATACCCAAGCAGGACCAGCAAAAATAAATTACTGCCTATACTAGTACTGTGGCTACTTCCACATGTAGCACATGAATTACAAATCTGTACAAGACTGTAAAAGTATGAAAGTATCAAACTAATCATAGTGATTTGTTTTGTTTATTTAGGACATGAACTCTCTAAATGCCAAAGGAAAATAACCTTTGGTCTCTCTATCTAGCTCTGGGAATATACCTTACTGGACTGAAATCAGTAAAATGATGGAATATTTTACCAGACAGACTCACACTGGGTCTGGGAACAAATTAGGTGTTTCCTCATTTTCATATTTTTCTTCCTTTTTTTCCCCCATTTCCTTGTAACTCTATGTGTCCATTTTCTCTGCTCTTATTAGGATGATACCATTCTCTCATTCATGTTACACTGAATTTCATCTTTCTTAGCTTCAGAGTACCAGCTCCACATTTGCCTTCTGGCCACGGCCCTAAATGCCTGCTCCAAATCCAGGGAATATCTGTATTGCAATAATGCCCCTGCTCTGCCTCCTTTTGTCCATTCCTCCAAGGACCCACCTAAGGAATAATCAACAAGTGAGTTAAACCAATATTTAGGCCACCTTAAAATAGTCTGATGAAACAGTGGGATATATTTCATAAATAAATACACATAAAGCTGACAGAAGGGTATTTTTGTACATTTTTAGGTACCACAGCTGAAAAAAATCAGCTAATCCTAATTTCCCCTCCCTCTTTCCAATGGCAGCATGGTGGTTGGACAAGAACATGATTTTGCTCATCTCTGTGCATCCTTTGGACCAAACAAGAATTTTCAGTGAAATGAAAGACAAAATGTCCTTGCTCCTGCCATGCATGACAGAGGGAAGCCTCAAGTGAAGTCAGCAGAGGGCTCTGCATTGCTTCAGTAGAGGTCAGATGCAAGATGGTGCAGACCAACACTTCTTAAAAAAAATGTTACTGTATTAACAGCTTGTTTTCTATGTGTATACATACATATGTAGGGAGGAAGAAGAGAGAGATATTCAAAATTATGAAGTAAAGCCAATGATTTTGGATGCTGATTTTATTTTGCCTTAATATAAGCTTAAAAAAAAAAAAAAAAAACAAAAAAACTTTGATCTTAAAAATGCTACAAGCCTAACAGACTTTGCTGATTTTTAGACATTCTTTAAGCTACAGGGTGTACCCGTATTACTCAGGGGTGTAATACTAGACTTGCAATTTCAAAAAACCTTTCCATGACAATTGTGTTTGGGCTTCCAAAGTTTGTTGCCCTGATTTTCAAAGATACTAAACACTAAACTCCAAGGTCTGCTCACCTCGGAGACAGAGGGTGAAGTCTGAATCAGCAGTGGGTAATAAGCTTTTATGAAGAGCAGACCACTAATTTATATGCCTAGAAATGGACAGCAATTTAAATTAAATGCAGGTACCAGCACTGGAAAATGCCCACCCTGGATCACAAACATGAAAAAGACTCTAGGAGTGCCATTAACTGAATTGACCTCTTCTGTGCATAATTGGCACTAAGGCCAAAAAAGCCAACAACTGTACCTTTGGAAATTGAATTTAGTAAGGACAACAGATGATTATTTTGTTATGAACTTTTGATTATTATGAAAACACTGATTGCATGGCCTGTTTCCTTAGAAACTAAGCAAAAGGTGACACATTCTGTTGACTTTCTATTATGCATTCATAACATCATCCCTCAATTCTATGTCATAAAGAATTTATGTAGGACATTAATCATGCAAAACCATTAAATTGTTATCTCATTTCAGTGATAATTGTTTACTGCTATAAATGCCTCATGTTTTGTTCCAACAGTTGGACTGTGACTAAAATGTATCCTCAGAGCAGTGTTGGCAAAGAAGATTAACTTCTTCAGAGAAAAGGAGTTATGAAAGTAAGGGAGCGTTTTATGGCTGTGTATGAGAAAATATGACTTGTAAAAACTTGGTAATTCAATCACCAAGAGGACCAGATGAAGCAGTGGCAATAAGAAACCTGACCTGCTCACAACTGTGGGCATCTATCTGATCAAGAGTTCCAGGCAGAGGTTCTTGCAAAATCCTAATGTTAATAATGCACCTGGCCCCTTTCCCAAAATATAATGAAAGTATATATTTTTTTTCCTTTTATAATTGCTTAAAAAAATGTCAGCTGAATGTAATAAAAATTAATTATGGGATAAACTTGCAATTTATAAAGAAAACACGGACTGAAAACTAAAAGTCAAGCATTTACAGAAAGGAATGCTCGTGAAAAAACAGCAAACCTGCCCCACAGCATAACTCAGCTAATCAGTTATGCTGTGCAACACAATGATTTGTCACCTGCTTTTAGATTTCCCTATTGACTCCTGCACAGAATAAGAATGGGATCAATTTAAAGCAGTCCTTTATTCCCACGGGTCCCATCACTAATGCTGCTGTCTGTTACTGCTTTCTAAATGGAACCCAATGATATATTTTTCTGTAGCAAAGTGTCTACTTTATGAGCATAATAAATAGCAATGGCCCTTTAATGACAACTTTAGCTGTGGCCATTATAGTACATTTTAAATGCTTAAAAACACTAATGGGAGCTATCCAGCGTTAATTATACTTAAGATATGAGTGCTGTACACAAGAACTACTGCAACATTAAGTAAAACACTTCTGCTAATCCTAATTATAACCTGTATGGAAGAGATAAGAAAAATCAAGTGCTCCTTTTCAACAAGTTCCTAAAATAGCAGAGACAGGAAGGACTAATTGGCTGGAAAAGCACTGGAAGCACCTTCCAGCAGAGGACTTGATCCTTATTTACACCATTTATATAAACAGCTGCTCGCACAAGTTCTTCTGTTCTGGACTTGGGCTGTCATGGAGCCTGTACAGGGCTAATCTGTGCCCTGTTGGAGCCAGCTGGGCTCTGTATAAACATGAATTAACACTGCCATTAATCTGATAGAGCAGGCTTCAAACTTGAAGAAAACAGGGATGAACAGAGCAGTCTGCAATCACCCTGGCTGTTTAACTCAGGTGCCTGAATTCAGAGGGAAGTTGCTAGGCTAGATTTCCAGGGATGATGCGGATTTTCCTGCAGCAGCATCCATGACTATTTATCTCCACAGAAGAACTCTAAGATGACTATGCTTCACTTAAGACAACTCAATAAAATGCCTAAAACTGGGTAAGGGATTAATTGGGCCTAACAGCTCACAAAAAATAGTGCTCACACCTTAGCTGAGTGTTTAAACACAGAGAACCTCTCACTGACTGGCTTACAAAAGTCAAAGACTGAACATTTTGACTTTTTTGAGCATTTTAGCAGGGGCAGAGAGGGAGCAGAAATCAGAAAACCTCTTAAAATGCAGGTTAAATTAATTCAGACAAAGTCCACAAATACTTCAGACTTGAGCTCTAGTACTAATGTTGTTCAAATTACAATGTCTGGATGGTATCACTGGTCTTTGCATGTCTTTGTTTATGGCAAATGAAAGAGCCATACAGAGAAAATCATAAACCCTCTCAGAAGGTCATGGGCATCTAACAGAAATAATAGAAATGTACAGAAAAGGAACATGTTTAATCAAAGAAGATTGTAATGTATTGTTTTTTAGTTCCACAAAGTTCAGTTTGATGACTTAGTGTTTTAATACACCTACTTCCAGCAAGTTGAGGACTGAGGTGACATCAGAATGAACACAATAAACACATTAGAAACTTATCCTTGAAGTACTCTGTGCCTTCAGCTACTTTATTAATTTGCAAATTAGCCAGGAGAGAAAGTGACAAAAGACTTCACAGCATAGTAATGAATTCCTGCTTGAGACAGTAGCAAAACCTAACCTGTCCCCCCCTCTTTATCACTCAAATACAGTTTTTGTAAACTACATTTCTGCTCAGACTTTTGGTAAGAGTTCTGTCTTGTTTACTATGTCCATACTCAGCACTTAAGAGTTATTTTCAACATTCCCTGTTACTCTTCTCGTTTTACAAAAGGTTCCTGAATTTATGAGCAGCTCAGCCACCAGGATGACCTGAGACTTTGGTTTCAAAATTAAAAGAGTGAACATAATCTTCTGAAAGCAACTGTATTGCTTGAAGCTAGGTCAGTCAGGTTTTTATGGCTACAGCTAAATGCTTTATCTACAAGATTGCCAGCACTTGCTTGAGGGTAAATTACTGAAGAAGTCTTAAATTTAACTTCAAATAAGCATGCACTAAAAACAAATTTCAAAAGCAATGAAAATGTGTCTGCAACTGATGGTCTCTCATTACTGTGGATATAGATTGTGGTTTCCTGTTTTGTAGATTTTTATTTCTCCTACTCTTCCCACTCTGCCATCCCAGAGCCATGGGAATGTCTCTCACATGATGCTTTTTAAGGGAAATACAGGCAGAGCCCAAGAGAACGATGGTCACATGCTGAGGTAACACCTGACAGGTTCAAGGCTGCAGGACACAAATGCAGCCCCCACAGCCAGAGAGTCATGACAGGCCAGTAAAACAACGTGCAACAGGAAAGCAGCAGCTCTGAGAAAGACAAAGAGACAATCAAGACAGACACATGTTTTTGTTGTCAACCTCGACAATGTCAATCACAATACCAACCTCCTGGGTAAAGCACTGGAAGCCTTACAGGGGATGTGTTACTGTCTTCATTTAAAGTTTGAGTACAGTTTGAATGAGCCTGCAGGAGACAGAAAGTGCTAAAACATATTCTTATTCTACATAATAATAATAATAATAAAAATAATGTCCCAATATCTTACAAAGACTGTGTAGCATCAGCCTTGATTCAAAACTGAAAAACATTGCACCCATTTAGCATCATGCAGATTTCTTCACACTGAACATCCAAAAGAAGTGTCCTTTGAAGAACCCTTATCAGCTCAAACATCAGTCTTTCATAAGCTTCAAAACTGTAAAAGCTGTTCTTCCCTTGCCATCTTTATGATCTATTTTTTAAATATACTAGCTTCCTCTTCAGATAGTAACATATTTTCTTTTAGGGGTTGAGCTACAACACAGAAAAAGGTGAAAATGTTTTGACCACTGAAATTTGATATTTCACACTGCCTTGATAAAATGTCAGAAATCATCCTCATAATTTGTAATCCATCGAGGACTATTTTTGTAAAACCTTTTTGACATGCAGCTTGTTACTGGTCTAGTAATTTCTTTGGTACTGCATCTACAAGGCTGTCAATATTTATTTCGCCACGGTTAGGTAGCTCTTCTTATAAATATGTAAAATATATGTCCATTCCATAAATCGACATTGACAATCCATAATATTTAAATAGAATTAGCATCACCAATTCTCAGTGTAGAGTGAGTGTATATTCAGTGAGCCTGCTGCAGAATGCACAGGATTCAGGATAATTAGCATATGAAGCTACTCTTGCCATTTTGCTCCTCTATTTATATTACAACTCATTACTGTGCCATCATATTTCAGAAGTAGCGATGCAGAATTTGGATTTGACAACGATTCAGAAATGAGCCAGCCAGAAAATTACCTGTGGGGAGTCACAGACCTTCCTATAATATCTGCCCACCTGGGCACCACTCCAAGTAACTGCATTTTCATGTCACTCAAGGGTGCTGTCTGCAAGTTGGAGTGCCAGCTGATCTGTACTATAAATTGTTTCATTGATAAGAGACAGAATTCATCCCAACAGAGTCCAAGGAGCCAAGGGAGCAGGGGCAGTCCCAGCCTCCACCTGTATCCTTGCCTAGCTCAACAGGGCTGTGCTATAAACCAAGGTTTTATAAAACAGGGCTTGCTGGACCCTGTTGCCCAGGGCCCCTGGATTTATCCCTTTGTCTGCAGGTGTTGGTAGGTGCAAACAGTGCTGGTAAATCAAGGAAACAGACCAAAACATGGAGTGCCTTCAGAAGTTTTAGATATAAGACAGAAATTCCTTATGATGAGGGTGATGGGACACTGGCACAGGTTGCCTGAGAATCTGTGGATGCCCCATCCCTGGAAGTGTTCAAGGCCAGGCTGGATGGAGTTCTGAATAACCTGGTAGCCCTGTCCACAGCGGGGGGGTTGGAACCAGATGACTTTTAAAGGTCCTTCCAACCCAAACCATTCTGTGATTCTGTGATGCCAAGTTACAGCTGCTGGACTTCAGAGTCAGCAGTTATTTGTCACACTGTGGATATATAGAGGTACACAATCAGCTTCTGGGCATAATCCTAAATTAGGGTGTTCCTGCTACCCAGGTCTTTCTTGCTCTATTCTCAAGGGTTGTAGTTCATCATCCTTCACTCATGTCTAACCATTTGCAGTTCTGAACACTAAGCTGAATAATGAATATCTATTCTCTAACTTGCACATACACACACATAGTACACTCTGGAGGCATTTTTCTGTACAGATCACTTCAGATTGTGAATTGGCACAACTGAAGGAGGGGTGAACTGTCTAGTCTGGAAGTGCACACAGAGAGGGATAGGATGCTGGCTTTCAAACTAGAGAGAATGTCTAAAGCAATCAGTACCTTCACAGAAGGATGCCAAGAAAATGAGGGAGGCAGAAGCTACCAGGGGCTTAAGGGAAGAAGAGAGAAAGTTTCTTGTAGCATTGCAGATGCTGGAGAAGGCAGACTTGAAGTTTCTGAAAAAGAAGACTTCTGTCTACTGCTTGTTTAGACTAAGATCACAGAAGCAGGGCTCATTATAAGCTTCTTGGAGTAAAGAAGGGTCACAATTATTCCTAACTTCTGTTTTACTTTCTGTTTTACTGAAAACTTATTCTGGTTTCAGTTTGCTTTGTTTGACAGCTCGGCTTAGAAACAGTAGCAGCTTACTTAACAATAACTCATTCAAAAAGGTAGAAATATAATAGTTATCTTGGTCTGATCTACACCATTACATGATTTTGGTGTCACTATCCTGGCAGGGGGGGAACAAAAATCCACTTTCTTTTGTCCTACATCATATACTTGTCATTCATTACACCACAATATTGGAGTTTTGGTAACACTTATTCCCATACACAAGAAGTAAAGTTCTATTGCTAGCACCTTACAAGCACATCCTTCCCAAAGAAGCCATTTCCTTTGAAATATATAAGATGTGATCTGAAATTGTATATAAGCAGTTCAATTATATTGGCCAATTTCAGGCACAGCATCTTTTTTTCTAGGACAATTCCTCTGCTGAAATGGTGGAGCATTTTTAGCTTGGGATGGAATTGCTGAAGAGATGTACCCACCCTGCAGGTCAATTGAGGACTTCACTCCTCAGCGCCATCAATCTCACAAGGACTGCATTTACTTTACAATTTCATGAAAATGATGGACAGAGTCATCTTTTGGCTAGTAAAACTTCTGTGATAAAAGCATAATAACACCTATGAGGTGTTCTGTGCTCTCAGTGTCTTCATCTGTTCAGGTCAACAGCAGATTTCTGGCATTGAGCACTGTGCAAGAATTTCACAGCATCTTAGGATATTCATCCTGTACAAACAAATCTCAGGCTAAAGTCTTCCCCAAACACACAGAGCATCACTTATGCCCCTCATCTTCTCCTGACCAGTGACACTCTTGTGCTCAGTATTTGAAAAATGAGAGAAGTCAGTTTGAGAATTTGCAAATTATACTTGAATTAAAATCCTAGAAGGAATTACAATGTGGCAGGTAAACATTCAACAAAATGACCACCTCTCTCTCTCCATTTCAGAGTTAGATTTTATTCTAAATTGTGTCTTTTTTCATGTCTAGGATGCACATAGTTCTGCAGGAATGTAATCAGTGAACCTCAGAGTCAATGACATCATTATTTTTTAAGAGCCACGAAAAAAAAAAAAAAGAAAAAGGTAGGCTATCTCCCCTAATTAATAAATGGCTACTGGCAAAGGCAATAACAAAAAATAATTTATAAAAAAAATTACCTTATTAATAATAAACAACACTCCTCTGAAGGGGTCATGTTAAGGCACATTTTAAATATCTGCTTTTTATTCTAGGATCCTGTAGATCACTACAGACTTTCTCTTGTGGTCGTCAGAAAAATGTGCCAGAGAGCCTCTTGTCCTGAAACACAGTGCCAAGACAAAAGTGTGAAGTCCATATTTTCGTGGGTTTATACTTTTCCAGCCAGTAGGTTTCCCAACAAGGTTGGTCTTTTGTGTTTACAATTAATTGGTACAGAAGTTTTGGCATTTCTGATTATTAAAGGCACTATTCTCTTACTTTGGTGGCCTAACCTTAAACACCTTTGAGGCACCTTATATCAAAATATTACTGTGTCTACACCAAATTTAGCTCCCAAAATATGGCAGATGAAGGCAGAATTCTGGACCCAAGACACAAAATGTCATAAGGCCTAATGCTCTTTTTTTGTTTTGTTTTGTTTTTTCTTTTGGTTTTTTTTTTTTTAGTAAAAAAGGAGAAGATTCTCATAGGTATAACAAGAATATGACAGACAACACTAGCACATATTACACATTAGTAAAATATACTACTGTTAATTCACTGAATGTGCACTTGACTATGATATGAATACTTGAGTAATAGTTTATCAAATTATACATTAAGATTTTTACCAAACCTTTAAAATGATTGATTACTAACTACACTTTTGAAATATACCATTTTCAAAATTTTGAAACTATAAGGTATAGAAGTGGGACCACAAATTAAATTCATTTAAAAAAAAAATCAATGAGGAATATTCTCATGTAAGTGAAATCAATCAAAATGTCCACCTTTTCAATGTTGCAAAGGGGGGAAAAAAGGAATATTGATTTATCATTGCAAACTTTTATAACCATTAATCAGGATCAAAGAATAGCTGATACTGGATGGCACCTCTGAAGGTCATCTCATCCAGCCCCCCTGCTTAAGCAGGGCCACCTACATCCCAGGACCTTGTCCAGCTGCTTTTCCGATATATCCAAGGATGGAGACACCACAGCCTGTCTAGGCAACCTGTGCCAGTTCTTGGTCACAGAGAAGAAGTCTTTCCTTGTGCTCAGAAGGAACCTCCTGTGCTTCAGTTTGTGCCACTGGCTCTGGTCCTGCCACTGGACAGATCCTGGCTCCATCCCCTTTACACATTCCCTTCACATATTTATACACAAGAATAGGATCTACCCTGACACATCTCCACTCCAGGCTGAGCAGTCCCAGCTCTCACCCTTTCCTCAGAGGAGGGAGATACTCCAGTCCTTAAATCCAAGCCCATGGAAAGCAGGACAGCCTTGCCTATGCAAATTTCCATCTGGATTACACGGAACTGGCTGATGGACAAATTTGTTTACAAGGATGAAGCCGTAATAATGTCGTTCTTTACAAGCTGTTGGACCTGCTTCTTCTTACTCAAAAAGATAATTGCAAGGCCTGATGATTAATTGTTATTTCTATTAGTATAAAAGGAAATTTCTAGGGTGTTTTTTTTTCTCCTTTTATAGTTTGAAAAGTGGAATGTGGACAACCTTGTGTCTGAGAGATCAGAAGCATAAACTTACATTGTTTAATACACTTTCTGTGTTACAGCTAAGCTGATTGAATTTTTCTCTGTTGGCACCAGTTTATGCAAGGAAACACCACTGTGTCCAAAGAGCAACACCAGCTTTCAAAGATTTGCTCAATTACCCTTTCAACCCTCTTAAGTATCTGATATTTGTATTTTATAAGATCATAGATGATAAGCTTGAAGTGCTATACTGTTTATTCATTCAGAGCTACATAGTTAATGACTTTCCTTTTTTTGTCTAGTCCCATCATGTGTCCCCCAAGGGAACTGACTGTTTAATTCCATGGTAGGTAACTATTTATTATTTGCTGTATGTTTTTTTGTGGTTTTGGTTCTGGTTTTCTTCTGTTTCATTAAATTTTGCAATGTTGTGTCTCACTGAAAATCCTGAAGATCCCCTGAGCTGAAAGTGATGGAGCCATTGAGAGCCTCAAGGCTAAAGCTGACAAATGGATGTACCACAAGAACAAGCTACTCTGAATATTGGTTATGAGGAGCATGTGAGAGAGAAGATATTGGTCTTAACTAAATGCTCATAAGTATCATTAAACACAGACAGCCTTTTCAGGAAAATGAAAATAAGAATTATTTTAATGCCAGCTCCCTGACTGAAACAAATCTATATATTTTCCTTTTTTGTATTTTAATATCCTTTTTCCTCCCTAGGGTGTTTTTCTCTAAAGCTGTGTTGAAATAGCCACACTGGTAAATTGAATAGATTCAAGGCATTTCTGTGATAGGAAGGATATTTAACATAGCAAGGCTCTTCCTTGTTTTATAGTTTTAACAGGTTCTCTGCTCACCAAAGCAGAGCAAGTTAAAATGAGGAGGCTGTATTTGCACTGGGCAGAATATTTGACCTCTGAAGGCACTAGGAGGGTATAGCTACCCCCAGGCTGTGTTATGGGAAATCCCATCCAAAAATCTATATGTAGGTCACATCATCCAAAGCATTGCTGATCCACTTAAATCCCTGAGTGGTCTCTCACTTAAAAAAAAAAAAAAAATTAATGGCATTTTTGCTCCTAAGCGATTAAGAAATATTTGCAAATGAAATGGAAACCCTGC
>VXBN01009409.1:118455-167048 GCA_013397395.1 Sinosuthora webbiana | reverse complement strand
TTTTTTTCTTAATAATTTGCACACTGGTACCTTGCATTCCATACAGTGGATGGGTTTTTTCCCCTTCATTTTTAATTGCATGTGCAAGAGGAAAAACAGGTTTTTTTGCTTCCTATTTCAGGTCACCTCTGGGAAGTATGGCTATTGGACAGTTTGGCCAACTACTGAATTAAGTTAGATTTCTATGTATACAGTTTATTTATGTGCATCAGGCATGACTACAAAAGTAATTGCAAATCACGGGCTCCCCAGGGGAATGGCCACGGTCCCAGGCCTGACACAGCTCAAAAAGCTTTTGGGCAATGATCTCAGGAGCGTGGTGGGATTCTTGTGTTGTCCTCTGCAGAGCCAGGAGTTGGACTTTCATGATCCTTGTGGGCCCCTTCCCACTCAGAACACTCTAGGATTCTACATGTTCCTATAGTAAAACAGTCTTTATGCAGGGAAAGAAGCTTTGCCTAAAGCATTTGTTCTCAAAACAACTTTTGTAAAGCTTATCTGTGTGGGCACAGAGCCAAGACAGTAAAACACACGGTGACTGCCAGACCGTGCAAACAGCACTGCAGTCATTCTTACATTCCAACAGCTCTGTTTCTCTATGAACTCTGCCAAAAAAAATTACAGTTATGGTGGAGAATGGATGGATGGATGGATGGATGGATGGATGGATGGATGAATGGATGGATGGATGATAACTCTATAGATGGACAGCTACTGTCTAATGGATAATACTCATCCGTATTGGAGCATTTTAATAAATCTGTAGCATGCAGAACCTGCCCCTTCCTGAAGGAAGAGAAGAAAACAATCCAGTGGCACATTGTCATAAGTCTGTTGAGGTGGAACTGAAGGGAATGGTATAACCGTCATGCACTGGGCAGACCGTGACAGGTTACAGACAGTTGATAAAATGAAATTTTAAATAAAGGAGCAACCTTGTTCTGCTGTATCCTGCAATTAAAGCCATTAGGCAAAGGAAAGACCATTTTGATTTCCACCTTTATGATTCTGGAATGTACCTCTTCATTGTGCTGATAAAATGTAATGTGTTATATATTTCACCATGACAAAATATAATTGATGTCATGAGCAGTTTTAAATTATTGCTTGTATAATGTATGCTTTCAGCAGAGGTGTATTTATTATTGTAAAATTTCTGAAACTTGTCCTATATTACCATGAAAAGCACCAGAGTAGAAGAAAAAGATTTGTCAATGACAAGACCAGTTATTTGAAAGATTTTAACTTCCAAGTCAATTTCACAATACTTTCAGCTCCCATCTCCTTTTTCTTAGGGGGAAGGGGAATAAAAGGGATAAGAGAAGAGAAATACCCATTACATTTATGAAACTAGATAAAAGCAGCAAAAAGCAGAATTTTATATGTAATAGCAATAAAAATTTAGAAGCGTGTAATTTCATGAAAACAGCATCTGTAAAAAAGAGTAAGATGTAGAGAAGATTTTCATCACCAATACCAACATTAAAAAAAAATCAAGCCTCTTCCAAACTAATTAGACAATGTTATCTTTTACATTCATAGCTGTGTCTGGCAGTGACGCATTATGGCTCAGGCTTAGGCACTGGATCATTAACTGAGCAGAAATGTTTCATGCTTTTGTGTATACAAGATTAAATGCTATACATCCCTGAAATGTTCCATATTCTATTTGTATCATTTTAGCCACTCTTTTATCTCTCTGTCACTTTCAATGAGCTGTAAATTTGATAGCATGTTTACAGATATTTTTCTTCCACTGACTAAGCTATCAAAAGTATGTGTGATGATTGTATCATTTCCTCAGCCCCTTAGGATTAGAATGTGCACTGTGCAATTCTCTAAAATGCATTTGTATGGAATGCCTACTCAACATATTCTGCACAGCTCTTTGGTCCCCCTTAGAAAGGCATCTCCACACCTCCCAGACTGGTTGCTCTTGACTGCAACAAATAAAATAAGACAGAAATCCATCAATCCCACATGAAGCAATATTTCAGATCAGGCTGAACTGCAAAAGTACATAACAGGAAAGAGGTAAAAAAGAGAAAATGAAAAAGCTTTTCCTAAAAGTTCCTAAGAAGTGAAGAAGGCATCTTAGAGATGATTTCCTGCATATTCTATCCAGAGTCATCACCAGAGCAGATCTCACAATCTAGTGATTAAATCGCTGTAATAGTGTAGAACAGCACTACAGAATACTGCTCTTCATCTTAAGAGAAGAAAAGAATCGTAGACTACAAAATGTTCTACAAAATCAAATGATAAATATTTACAAAACACAGAATGGGAGGATGTTTTACCACCAATTTTAATGATTTGCTGACTCCTGTGCAACTCAGAAATGCAAAGCAACACCAAACAGCTACACACAGAGCAAACGATCGCCCGTGAGACTGAAATTGTTCTACCGAGCAACCTGTTCTACTGGCAGGTGTCCCTGCCCATAGCAGAGTGTTGGAACTAGATGATCTTTAAGGTCCCTTCCATCCCAACCTATTCTATGATTTTATGGAGATCTTATTACCAACTTTTTCACTTTGTCCCAGGATATCCTGTGGTGATGACACCAAACACATCTAGGTTCAGTGCCATCACACTTCAGTGCCTCTGCAGTAAGGAACAGTAATGCCAGATGAAGAATGAAATTATTACCCCAGAAAAGCTACTTCCTAGCCCAGCCAAAACAATTAGAGCCTTGAGAGTGTGAATCACCATTTTCAGACACTATTACAGGAAACAAAGTACTTTTCTGCACAGATCACCTCTCTTCCCACTGGTGACTGATTACAGGACCGACCACAGCAATTCATTATCTGGCAAACAGATAACAGAAGGACATTTAAAGTACTTTAAGCTGTCTTTTTAATCAAATTTAAAGCTGGGAATTTAAGAATCAGAATTATACCACTAGGCAGATTCACAGACCACCAGAGACGTCTCCAGAGAACTCAGAGTTCGCCCTTGTTCTGGCAAAAAAGCAAGACAAAAGAGAGTCTAGTGACCACTGGAAAGATTTAAAGGCTGAATTTATCCTACCATGTGCACTGCAAAACAATTAGAAACCCGTGAAACACTAGGGAGAGCAGCAGAAAATCGTATCTGCCCAGTACAGGTTCAGCAAGTTAATAATAGTTATTTACAGGGAAAATGTTTACATTTTGATATTTTCATGTGTACCAAAATATAAAGCTGTTTAATCACATTTAAATTGGCTGCAGATACAAACCACATTTCTGCCTGCACACACAATTTACTTCATCCAAGCTTCAGTTTCCCCTTCAGTGATTAAAATGCAATGTAAAGGTATGTCTGTGCACGTTCAAGATGTCTTCCTGACCTACTCCCTCTGCTTAAAAAAATACCATTTGTTCCTTTTGCAACCTTTAAAATACATTTTTAATTTTGAAAGAGACCTGTTAGGATTATTGAATCACTGACTCTTTATTATCATCAATAAACTTTATAGGTTAACACCAGACAAGCAACAAAATAGAAGTTTTTAAAAGTTATTATTTAACCCATCTAATAGTACTTAAGCAGATATTAGCTTCACTGGATGACCTGATTCAGGCCTTGTTGGGTTTTTTTGATACTAAAATGTGTTAAAAGGAATCCTACAGTCAAACAGATACACAGAATAAAATTAATGAAAATATTGTAGACCAGATTTTTGTCATGCTAGACAACGTACCCAGAATACTTTTGGCATCTGCAAATGTTCTCAAGACCAAAAAATGAAGAAAAACAGCTGTTTAATAGATATATTTTTCATATCCCTGTAGACCAGGTCATTCTGAAGGTTTTGAGTATTAAATTATGAAAAGATGCATGAACAATTCATCTCATTAAGAATTCTTTGCTGATGAGGAAATTTAGTTTTTATCCCCTTAGATTCAAGATGCAAAATCAGGGAGAGAAAAAAGTAGTGAGCTTAAAGGACATGTTTTCTGCCTCACATCAAATATTTCAAAATATGAGCTGGCAGTGAAAGACAAGGTACATTTATTTTGTATCACTGCATTTCTCTGCAATTATGAGAAGATATGGAGAAATTATGAAGGAAAAAAAAACCAGAACAGTCAACTCTAAAAGTGCAGACACCATTAGGAGAAACACAGGATTTCAGCTTGTGTAATTCTTTCAGGAGTTGATGAGTAAGGACTAAAAGTAGAAGACTTTCACCGATTCCAGAGGTAACACGGATGAGAAACACACAAACTAGTCTTGCTTTCTGTGACATAATTACAATAATAGATAAACTTTCAGACCCTTTATAAGAGCCTGGTGTCCAAAATACAAGACTTCAGGCCTCAGGCCAGCTGATGGAAACAGGTCTCAGCCACGGCGGGTCATGGTGCCTGTACCCTTCATGTACAAAGGATGGCTGTGCTTCTGCACCTGGAGCTGCTTTTCCCAACAGCATTCCCCTGCACAAGGAGTCCTGGCTGGACTTGGTGGAGCACTGAGCGTCCTGAAGGTGCCTCAGCCTCTTGCCCTTCATGCCAGACACTGAGGGATGGTGGTTCCACATGAGGCAGGGCTGGCATCTGCCACTGGGGAATCGATCTCACAAGGGGAGAGACCTCAAGGGGTGCCGAGACCACAGCAGGTGACAGAGACAAGCAGAGACAGAGGGACAAGAAGAGGGTCAGAAGAGTGAGCCTCACACATATCCCAGTTTGAGCAAAAACTGTTCCAATCCTGAGCAAATCCTATCAAAGACAGACATGGCCCTGCTGCCAGAGTTCTTTTGTGCTGGATCAGAGCAGGCAGCACACACGAGTGAACACATCATACATGCTCAGCCTGTGTATTGATCTGCCTTTTTCACACTGCCACATGAAGAGTCTTGGAAATACTCCTTGCAGTGTAATACATTATGTTTTGAAGAGCATGGCTGATTTTCCATTGCCTTGTGTTACCTATGATTAAGCATGTTTAAAAAGACTGCCAAATCAAGCATTTTAGAGATAGAAGTATTAAAAGCTTAAAAGACTATAAAATCTTGGGAAATGAGAGAAAGAACAATGCAAATGATAGAGAATTCCTGGCTTGGGAATGTAAATTTTAAAGAACTCAAATGTGAGGAGATCTATGTTTGTCTGAGGTAGGGTAGACTGTTGTGTGAACCACAAGCCTGTTACTGTACTCCAGAGGGAACTTGAACCAAAGTAACGTTTGGACTGCCCCAATTTTCAGTTAAAGAAGTGAGGACTCAAAAGTAAATGCTCTGTCTAGGTTTATCCAAGTAAATAGGTACATGGATTTCTCACTGCATTCATAATTCATTGGGATTTTACCATTGTCAGCAGTTCATTTTAAATGCTCTTGCCATCTTTGAAGGACCAGCCAAACAAAATCCTCTTAACTAAGAAGACAGCTGCTGTTTAATATACTTTCTAGACTAGATAAGTGAAATGATCTCTTTTTTTTCCTGTATAAGCTATAATTTCCTACAGCAACTTTCTTCAATTTACTCCTAGGGCTTTGGGGTTGGGAAGTTTGCTAATTTTTAAAGCAGATCTTAAGTATAGGATAGATTTTCTGAGTTCACAGATCTGATGTACTGCTGCACTTTGCAAAAAAAGTTATGGTATTTCTGACATGTACACACAGCAAGGCTGCACCTTTCACAAAGTTTGCAGATTCAACATTCAGCCCTAATGATTACCAGCCTTTATTCCGGGATGGGAACACAGCACCTCCAGCTTCTGCTGTCATAAAGTGCTGAGTAATCTCACTGTATATTTCCTGATTTACATATTCACAACAGTGGCTGTAATCGTACTTTGATTAAAACCATGAGTGTAGCTCAGAAGCCAGGCTGTTCTGATTTCTACCAGACACAAATCTCTTCATAATACACTGCAATAATACCAATATAATCCTGAAGAGCAATGAACTGGCAAAAAGCAAGGAGAGAAGTTTGCAAACACCAGAGCTTTATGACTTTATTTCTACGCAACAATCGAATTTTCTTTTCCCAAACAAGAAAAAGGAACGAAATGACAGGAACTAATGTTCCATAGGATGCAACTTCTTTTTTAAAGCAGTAGTTGCTCAAGGTGTTTAAATGTACATGATATGGAGCAATTATAAATTGCTATCTTCCCAAATCAAGGCAGTCAGTGTTTAAAGGCCATCCTCACTAGAAATTGCACCTACCTATTACCTTTAACAGCCTCTGCAAGACCTATTCTAGTGCACCAACTTTTGGGTGCACTGACCTATAAAACAAAACACATAACTTCTGTACTGTGAGGAGATAAAATAAGACATTAAATTCCTTCCAGTTGGCAAATGTCTAAAACAGGTAAAGGAAGAAGGTGCTTTAGCCTCTATTTCACTGGAATTCAGTGACTCTTTTTGTGTGGAGCCAATAAAGAGGAATTTGAGCCTTTCATCTTTCATCCAACATATTTATTTCTAGTGCTACCAGTACTGTGGTACCCATGCAGATTTTAAATCTCATTTCATCATGTACATTCCCCAATAAAAATATTAGCATTCAAGGACATTGCATGTCTTTGAAAGAGCTTATTTGAGATTTACACAAAGGATTTTCAAAAGAAGACTCCTAGTTACTTAGAATTAAATTCAAGTATTTTGGGCCTGATTCACAGTTTCCTGTGGATTAGTTAAAGTAACATTGTTGTGCACTGCTGAACCAGTGTCTGTGGGCCTTTGTGTAAATGACAATCAGCCTCATATTTTGTGTAATGATGTGTTTATTGCACATTGCCTTCTGACATTGTACATTTCCATGCTGAACAAAGAGGCTTCCTGCTTTTTGCTTTTAATCCAGTGCGTGAAGCAGTATGTGAAGACATGAAAACTCTTAATGAAAAATTAAACAGCTGCAGCTTTTTATGACAAAAAACATGTTGCAGCTGAAAAGCAGGTACGAGGCATGACTTTTCCTTCACTGACATGCATTTCCAGCGCCATATGCTGCAGAGGGTTGCAAAACATGCTGCTTCCTTTCAGGACATCACCTTGTTTTGACAGCAAACATGACTTGACAGATGCCTCAGCAGAGGAATTGCATGATATCTGACCTTTTTGTGATATGTCATTTCTAGAAAGCCTTGGTGCAGGTGCTCCATCATGGGACACGCAACAGAGATACACACCACAGAATGACATGATTCAAAACCTTTTATCTGGTTTCTCACTTTCCCGTGTTATATTTGTTTTAGAGCCTGTCATCTACTGGCCTTTGTAAAATGAGACGCCAAATCTCAGGATATAATGTTTAGGACTGCATTATCCTAAAGATTTGTATCTATTCTACTTGGGGGAATATTCTCTTAGGTTTGTTTTTGGTTGAATTAATGATTTAATTCAGGCAAAACTGAGGCTGAGTCTCAATTGCTATGCTTCAGACAGAGATGGATAACTTTAAGCACCTTCAAAGGTCACTTCATCCTGGAGCTGTTCAAGGCCCTGTCTGCCTGTTGTAAACAAATTCAGTGAAAAGCATTTCATATTATCTCCAAGAGCCACAGTGTGAGGGAAAGAGCAGTATTACAGTGAACTATGACCACACACCTTAACCCAGGCTTAAGTGTGGGGAGAAGGATAATTAAACACACACTTTAGACTACACCTCTACAGTTTGCACTTTCCCGTAGATTGGTTCTTCCCTGGGGGACATCTCTGCCTTTCTTAAAACCAAATTACACAGCCATGAAGAAGTTCAGGGCTAAAAGAATAAGCTCACTGCTGTTGTTAGCTCAGTACACATTGGCCTAATTTCAGTTCACACCATGTATAAATTCAAGACATGGAAAAAAGCATAATTACAGGTTTTGTTTAACCATGGAAAATAGATAATTATGGGTAATTCGTGGCTCAATTAAGTTGCAGGATAATTAGTACTCAAAGTAAGAAACACTGCCTGGAGATTATGGTGTAATCTGAAAGGAAGTTACGCAATTTATTCTAGTGCACCGAATTTACTGTTTATTTGCTATACATATGCTTTGATCAAAGATTTAAATATTCAAGAAAGTGTGGCACATCTTTATTACATTTAGAAATAGAGGAAAACAGTCCAAGAGATATCTTGAGGTCCCAACCTGTTTCTTTAATCTACAAAAGTGTTAGATTAAGTGCATCGCCTCAACTGTAAAAGTGCTCCTGAAAACAGTATAAAAAAATGATTTGATGACTTAAGGCAAACCTTATAAACTTTCAAGTTCAGGAAGCCCACCCTACCTATCTCTAGACATGAATGTGTGTGCTTTGTAATGTGTCACCAGCTTGACTCCCATGAGAAAACATGATGGGATGTGTGAGGAAATTGAACCATGGGTTGGTAGCTGGCATCTACCTGGAACACTTGCCAGAGCTGGCATTACAGAGGGACAGACATTTCAGCTCTGGGGCAGAAATATCAGAGAAGAAGATGCACACAGATTTAGCCTACAAAAAATACCTACATGAGCACTGGAATGAGTCATAAAAAAGGAGCATTAGTCAAGGCTGTCCTGAGGATTTAAGCTAAATTATTTAGAAATTTCTCTTATGTTAACAAAAGAGAAAAGTGATTACTTCCAGCCTTTGAAAATATGAGATAAGGAGCTAAAAAAGAAAAAAGGTGAAAAAAATAAAAAGCCATAAACTCCAATGACTTTGCTGAAAACAGTCTGCAGAATATACACATTGAAATAAAAACAATATGCTTTTCTCTGACCACAATCTCATTTGTGCGAATCAAATCCTGTGAGTATGGCCTGCATTCACTCCTTTTGATGAACAATTTCAATTCTTATAGAGAATAGTTGAAGGAAAGGCTCTCAAGCTTTTTGATAAAAAAGTGTTTATGGTAGAGCCTTTTAAAGTGAGGGGTTTCATCGTTACTCAGAAGAAAAAACATTTAAAATGCAAGCCTGTCATATTGGTGTTATTGCTACTGTTTGTTTTTTAAAGAAAGGTTAGACCTGTATACATTTCATGCTGTGTAGTCCAGTTGAACACATTTTCATCTGTCTACCAGAGAGGGAATTACTCTGTGGGAATGGCTCCCACTGGCCCCTCCTGGCAAAATGGCTTAGATAATAGAGGGTAAGAAAGGCCAGAAAGTGTAAGGAGTCTGAGAGACTTCAACACCCAGAATTTCAAGCATATACAGTGTGGGGAGCCCCTAACTTGGTGTGGGTGCCTTGAGAACTTTTGGGGATTAGCTACAGAAAGGATGCCCAGAAATTCCTAGGTGTTACTTAACATTGCCTGAACATTTAATATTACGGTGCATTGGCTGAATTGGTGATATTGATACTTAAGAGTTTCATGATTGATGGTTAAACATGTGTCATTAGTAAGTCAATAAACTGCTTTGGTACTGACCTGATTGAAAGGATGTTAACTGAGCAGTTTTAACCTGTGGTGCTATTCACACATTACCCAGAAATTAAACAGCATCTCATGAAACTCAGGATCTGGGACAAGACTCTTTACACCCTTTCACTGGTAGAATATCCATTTGTGTGACTTTGTTCCAGGCCAGGTGGTAATATCTGTGCTCATTTGGGCTGGCTACAGTTAAATTTCTCCACAGCACCTGTGCTTAGGATTTGTGCTGATGACACAGGGATGTTTTTGCTACCGCTGAGCAGAATCTGCACAGAGCCAAGACCTTTTCTGCCTCTCACACCAGCAAGTTAGACTGGAGGTGCACAGGGAGTTGGGAGGGGACACAGCTGGGACAGCTGAGCCCAACTGACCAGAGGGGTATAATAGCTAAAGAGTTAAACCAGAGACAGATAGGAGCAGTTTCTCATCAGTTGAGCTCAGGAATTGAACCATCATGTTTTTGCAGCCATGTTTAACTTACCAGTATAAACAGAGCCCCAATATTAAGAGAGAAAAAAACTTTAATAGCGTTAAGACAAACTTTTAGATCAAGAATTTTTGCCCCTCATTCTTGGAGGCAGTCAAGAGCTAAATGCAATTTTCACCTCTCAGGCAGGGAATTACAAATCTCTCCAAGTGCAGAAAATTGTGTTTCACGGGGCTGCTCTTGGTCTCCCACGCAGATGGAAAACCCCAAAGGATCTGGTGAAAGAACAGCCTGCAGACTGTGGAACCAATCCCAGAAGGAAACTTGTTATATTTAATTAGCCTCATGGTCGTATTGAGAGAATTAACAATATTTTAATAAATTGCCGTCGTACTCATGCTGTTTTAAAATGATCGTGTACAGCACCCTAAGTTCTACCTGAGAAGAGACCCTCAATAGAGAAGACACATTAATAACACTGCTGTAGAAGTACAGTGGCCTTTAATTATAAAACCACATGCAGTCTTCTGACAGTTCTTTTGCTATACACATGATAAACCAAGGACTTACATCTTTCTTTTTCAGCCCAAATTTCAAGGCAGTTTTTACTGGCACACACAGTAAGTACACTGTGTATTCAGAAACTGTTAATGTGCCTCCATTAAAATGACAACATGCATCACCTGTGATGTCTTGGTCCCTAGGGTACCCACCTGGCTCTTTTCAATTCCCTCTATGTAGGAAAATTAAAAGTTGCTAAAAGCAGGTTTTCCAGGTTTCCACAAAGATGGAAGAAACCTAACCAGGGAACACTGGGGTTAATAATAAAAGACTTTAACTCTGGGACTCACCAAAATAAATGGTTATTGCTTCAGTGTAGCAAATGGCACTGTTATGGAGTATTTATGCAGTTTCCTGCAACACACAGAATTCTTGAAAGAAATTAACTTCACAAACTGATCTATGTTGCTCATACATTACTGCATGGTCTCAGAGGAAGCAATATTTCACAAGTTTGTATGATATTAATAAATTATTGTTTTCTACTCCTTCTTATTGCCTTTTTCCCCCCTATACAAAACAAGAAGAAATACAACTGTCTGAAACAGCCAAAAGCCATCATCCAGGAGATCCAGGAGACAGTTGTGTGACAGCTGTGTGATAGAGCAGCTGGTACATCACAGGGCAGAAGGGTGTTGTTGACAGTTCCAGCACTTCTGCCGCAACCCTTGTGTGAACAATGCTGCAGAGCTCCCTTTTGTGGCTTACCCAAGGAAAAAAAAAAGGTGGTGTTTGGGGAAGAACATCTGTAATCAGCTGCAACAAATACTGCCCCCCAAGGCAGCTGTGCCACCCAGACACCCCTGAATAGCAGTGCTATGTTTTGACAGCAAAATGTTCTGTGTGGTTGTGCATGTGGGTGACAAGCAGAGGCGTTTGTGTTCCTGTTTGCCAATAAGAGTTTTGTTCTCACCCCTGACACCACACAGTAAGGTGTGCACTGCCAATATGAATTCAGCTGGGGTGGCTTGGACTCAAGGGCTGCAGCTGTTTTGGCCTGTGCTAAATACAGAAAAGAAAGAAAGACACCTTTAGCAAGGTAGGCTTTATATTTTCTTGAAAAAAAATCTGAGTTAAACTAGAATATTCTAGTCATTCATTTCTCTCAAATCATTAGCAATTATTATCTCCCATGACTTTGGCACTATGAACTGAACTAAAAACCTGAGGGAGAATTTAGGGAAAAAAAACCCATATTTTGGCATGTGTATATTACCTATCCAACAACTAAGTTTCATTTTGAGAAAGGCAGTTGCCTCCAGGCTTCTACAAAGAAATTCCATCCACCATCTGAGTGTGCCAAGGCCAGGTCATAGGACAGACCATTAAAGAAAAAAAACAGGGACAGATAAACAAACAGGGAATTGGTGTCATTCAAAGAAGAATTTCTTTTTCTCTGGAAGAGCTTGTCAGCAAAAAACTCACACACACAGCTCTTTCCTGTCCATCTATGAGACAGGTAACAGCAGTAATCTGAAACCTCTGACAGAGTAACTGCTGAAAACATCTTAAATGCCCTGATGACAGTTCAGCCTGGCTTTCAGGGATCTCCTAAGATAGACATGAATGCTTTTTGTTGTCTCCCTCAGCTAATTTTTTCCTATAAAGACATCACTCCTGCAGCCTCGTGATATTTACATTTTGATATTTGCAAATTAGCTGAATGCTGGACAATTTGTACTGTCAGGTTGCACACGTGCTTTTCCAGCACTGCTGCAAAGACAATGGCACAGCATCAGGGAAATCAGGAGAGAGCTCCTGCTTGTCTCTGGAGGAAAACAGAGTTCCTCACACCCCACCACACCCACAGTTTGGATCTCTGGTACCAGGGACTGCAGTGGTGGGGGCTGGCGAGCCCAGAACTTGCCATGACCAGATGGGGATCAATGCCTCCCAACAGTGATCTTCCCAGGAAAATAACACTGAGCTTCTCTTGGATCTAGTTTTCAAGTTTCCAAAAAGCACATATTTTCACCTTCATCACCTTAAAGTAACCAACTTTATCTTAAAAAAAAACAAACCAAAACAAAAAAAAACCCAAATCAATACAACTTGAAAAAGCATGGCACTCAGCCTTCAGTGTCTCATGAATACACATACATAGATTAGAAGGAAAATCTTTTTAATAGAGACCACTTTCTTTTTGTTGTTAGCCTTAAGTGTCTTCACTTTGAAAAAACAGTAAAGCCCAAGCCTTCAACAGCAATTAGTGGATTTCTCTGCTGGTGTCATTAAAAAAAAAAAAAAAAAAAAAAGGCATATTTTTTGGCTACATGTCTTACAATAGGCAAACCCCAGAAATTCCCATAAACAAATATAATGCAGCGCTTTTTGCCATGAAAACCTATTCAACTTTAGGATCATTTCTATCCTAATGACTTTTGATGGGTTATTTTTGTTTTCATTGTGCCATTAATAAAAAGTGATAACTCTTTAGCTCTAATTAGACCACTATCATAGAGCCCATTAATAATTCAATACCCCCTTTATCTATTCCCTTCCCCTTCAGAGCTCTTCAATCAGGGCTTATGCAGCAGGTTGCATTTGCTCTGAAAATCCATTAGCCTTCTGCCTCACTTGTGGGCTTTCCAAGGGACATAAATGGATAGATACATAATTTTATTTATTTATTTGTGTGCTTCTGCTTTTAGGCTGGATGTAAAACAATGGTGGCAGTGGTGGGGAGTGGGAAGAAGGGGGCGCATAATAATATCTGGTGTCACAGCCTTACGGCTTAATTTGTCATCTTATTTTTCCACACGCAGGATTCTGACAGCATTGATCACCTGAATCTGTTAAACAATTTTTTCATGAGGCGGACACACTGCCCCAGTGCTTGCATCTATCAACATCTGCCTGATTTATTGGCTTAATAACTGAAAATCATTTGGTAGCCCAGCTCTATTTTGCCTGAACACTGACCTGTGACCTTAATTTGCTGCCTTTTGAGTTTCTTTGTTCTCCCATAACAGGTAGCTCACTAATCAGCAGAAACAGCTTTATAAACTTGGATAAATATTTAACTGAGCTCTAGGAATATGAATGTTTAAATTAGTCTTCTTGGAAAAGTATAAATAACCCAGACTAAACAGAACTACTGAAATCAAAGGCATGCTTGCAGGAAGGATGGGATTTGGCACACTTTTAATATTTAATGTCTTTCTCTGTTCCTGTTTCGAAATATTGACAAACAGCTGTTACAAATTTCTGAAATAAAAGAAACACTTCTCTCACTGCTAAGTCTTTATAACAAAATCCAGAAAGCAAACACAATGATTTTTTTTTTCTTTGAGGTACCAGAGATAAGACTAATTGCAATAAGGTGGTGACAATTAGAATTGGTAACCTCACCTTATGGCAGAAGTTTAGTAGTTTAGCACAACAAAAAACCAAATTTAGAGCATATCCTTACATTTTATGGTTTAATGAAAACCAGCAAAAACACTTCACTGTAGGAACATTTCCAACCTTCCCAGATCTCCACCCACTGATAAGCATGCACACAAATCCACAAACTTTTTAAAAGGAAACATTAGTTTAGGACTTGCTTTGAAACAGTATAGGAGCAAAAAACACATTAATCTATTTTTTTTTTTGGTTGGTTGGTTGGCTTTGTGTGGGTTTTTTTTTGTTTGTTTTTTGTTTTGTTTTTGTTTTGTTTTGTTTTGTTTTTGCTTTGGTTTTGCCAAACAACACACTGACATTCAGGATCCATTAGACATGCCTATGAAAGAGCTGCATCTAATGTTGAGATGTGACTTTCCAGTCAGAAATTTTCCTCACTTTGTGAAAAGAAAACCAGCAGTTTTCTTCAATCACTAGGAAAATGATGACTAGTGTTAGGCAGTCCTTGAAAAAGCATTCTGTTGAGAATGGCCTGAGATTTACAGGGCGGGAATGAATGGGTAGAACAAACACTCTGGACCTGCTTCCTTTCAGACCTGTTTCTTCCCTTCTCCCACTCCCCTGCCCCTAAGCCACACTCAGAGTGGGGCACAGCACAGAACTGGCTGGGTGATAAAACAGGGAGTCAACACTCTTCATTAGCAACAGGAAGGAGGAGCTTTTTCCCCATGCCAATTTGGCAGAGTAGCAGAACCCTTCCTGTTGTGACAGAAGACTTAAGAGAACTTGCAGAAGTCCATGGGAGTTGGGTATTTCCAGGAAGGTTGTTTTGTTAGGAGGAAAGAACGGAATGTAGTTTTAAAGAGGAGAACCATTTTCATGGTACCAGTGCAAGAATTAAGGAATAAGTCACCCACGGGACTATGGAGACTGTGTGCCAAATTTAGCCCTCCAATATGTAGGTAACCTTTGAAATAACTGTAAAACTAAGAGAAAAAGCCATTTTTAATTTCAAGATGACCAAATTCTTGGAAATCACCCAGGAAGAAAATATTAGGTTCTCACATGTGTTTTCGTTTCACCAATATAAAATTTCTCCTCCAACAACTTCAGTGATCTTAAAACAGGCAAAATAGGAATTGGCTCAATTATTCCTGTAAGCTGGGTTTTACAAAGCTTCTATCTTAAAGCATACCTACATACACTTCAAAGGTTTGCTGAGCTTGACAACAATAGCCACTATTTTTAAATATATTGAACATCTTTCCAGCACAGTATTCACAGCGCTTCAATTTTTACTTGATTTTGATTATAAAAGTATGAGAAGGAAATAACAAAGCCTAGCCTGTGGAGATTATCAAAGCAAACAACGATCCTCTTGGATGTGGGTTAGTGCTACAGCCAGCAGACCTGAACACACTTTTCCTCCCCATGGAAGGCTGGCTGGCCCACAGGTCAGCACTCAAGTCTAGGCAGTCATTTGTTATGGTACTTAAAGGGGAAAAGAAACACACTTCTAACAGTGACCTCTTCAAAATTCCTCCTGTAGCTAATCTCTGTAATACACAAGTATCATGTTGGTGGTCTGTTGTCAGTCAAATTAAGAGCATGTTATTAAATGCTTGTCATCTAGATGGCAAAAGTAAGGGAAAACATCTTGGTTTGCTTCTTTTAGTTTATGTCAATTGTGTGCATAATACTTGAAGGTTAATAGTGTGACAATGATGGACCAAACCATGCAAAGAAACTCTTTCTAACAATGGACAATTTCCCTGTGAAATGGATTGGAAAGAATGTGATAGTGTACAGAAGACTATATTAAAATTATGGCCCTTCAATCTGATGAAGAGTGGAAACGTTACTTGCTCAAAGGCACCATTAAAATTAGAAACATCTATCTATACGTTGTCTTGAAAACTGCTGTAGACCTCTGCACACACACTCACGTGGATATTATTCTGTTTGGATACTTGGCTATAGCTCACTTGTAGGCTCTGCTTAGACAAGAACCCGTAAGAAGAAGAATCTGAATTCTTGCACTGGGAATGATGCAGTAATTCAAGCACAACTCATAAACAACAACAACAACAGCAACAAAAAAGCCTGTGTCAAATAAATTTCACTGTAAGATTGTCTTTCTAAATAAAAATGCTATTAGCCAATGAAACTTCTAATACTGAAATGACAAAATATTGCTGCAAGATAATCTTAATTGAAATCTCAACCTCTGCACAGTTTTTCTGTACTTAATGGAATCGGAAATATTTTAAGATCAATTAGCAATTATAAGAAGTATTTCGCTCCCCTAAGGCTAACATTTTCTGCACAGAAGCCCAGGTATTTTCGAGAAGCTTCAAGGAGCCTTAGTGTGGCAATGTTGTAAGAAACCTTGTGGGTTTGTCTATTCCAGTGCATCTCCACTTTCATAAGAGCTCTCCGCATATGTAACTGAGAAATGACAGACACTTTGTCCTCCTCCTGAATATGTAATTACATCCTTCTAAATTTATCAAAATGAAATTAGGTTCTCCAAATGCAGAGGCTTTCTCAGGGTAACATTTTGTCTAATTTCCACAATAAAACACCATTCTACCTGTTGGCTGATAAACTCTTACATTAAATCTTTAAAGACTCTGCTCCTCCTATTATGGAAATTCAGGTGAAGGTTCAAACTTGAACGTATGAATCAAACAGGATTGAAACATCTTTTACTAAAAAATCAAGATTTTTGACTATCAACCAAATGCCAAGACAAACTATCATTGTCATTTACTAGAAAGTGCATTAGCTGTTGGTCTTGGGGGAAAAGAAACCCACATTACTCAAAACATTCTACTGCAGAAGTACACATTTTTAAGCAGGGATGTTTGTGGGCAGCTGCAAAGAGAAGCATTACTGCTGCTGTACACAGAAGCAGGAGTAAATTCCAAACAGACATGCAGGGTTCTACAATTCTAGTTCGACATTGCCTGGGACATTCATATTTAATTATTATCTGCAAGTGGCCCAAAGGCCAGTTGAGTACTAATGCTGGCTGAGAAATCAATTGAGGAATCATTCAGATGAATTTTAGATTTTAAAATTAAATGTAATAAAAAAATTAAAAAACCCAATTAAACAAACAAAAAAACCCAAAAAAACAAACTAAAACCAAAACCAAAGACCTTCAAAGCTGTAACACAAACCCAGGAACTTCATCTGGGGTTTCACGAAAGAAAATATCCCATAATGTTGTAAATACAGTATTAGGAGATAGGTAGAAGGAGCTTTTTTTTTTTTTTTTTTTTTTTTTTTTTTTTTTTTTTTTTTTTTTTTTTNCCTCCTTTTTCTTGGGCCATCAGCTGAAATTGAGGCAGACTATGACATTAAAAGTTCAAAGGAATCCACACACAGTGCCCAGAGCTCAGAATCCCATCAGTTCCATCCCCCTAAGGCACCTACCATAGAGAGATGACAGAAGTGCTTTTGTCATCAGGTGCTGAAGGGAACCAGAGTAAAACCTCATCTTATGCTGTAAATGGGTTCTTCAAGGGGTGCCTACACTTACAGGCTTTGCCAAACATACAGATTATCAAAAGTGCTTACAAAGGGAAGGATGGCTGTGCTTTACAAGGTTAACAGAGACAAATATATTTCAGGTGCTACAGGGAAAAGAAGGTGGGGAGAGAAGGGAGCAGTGTGGAGAGAATCAGCCAGAGAGCAGTTTAGAATAAATACATGGAGCATAAGGAGAAACATGGACTGTATGTGAAAGAGGAAATCCTGATCAATAATTCAGGAAGGAGGGAACTGTGATCAGAGCAATGCAGTTGATAATGATGTCAACATTTTGGATGTGCAGAAGGGAGAATGTTTGAAGTAGTGAAGATGAAATTAAAAGGTACTGTAAAAAATGCTGAGATTTCAGCAGCAAAGATTAAAGAATAACAGAGAGGGAAAATGACAGGAGGTTGTGATAGAATAAGCAGAACAACCTGAGGTTTTAGCTGAAGCTACAAGTGAGCAGTAGTCATGAGATTACTTAGCTTTAGTTCATCACTGATTCTGCACTCAGAAAGGACAAATTTTTGCTTAAACAAAAAACTGTGCATTTTTCAGTATAAAAAGGAGCAATGAAGTATCCATAACTAGTTTTCAGAGACCAGAAAGAAGAGAATGGATCATTTGTGTACCAACACCTGAGAGCTGCATCACTTACAGATTACAGTGATCCTAGGGCAATGCATATTATTCTTTGTTCCCTATGCTTCCCTCCAAGTAAATCCTAAGTTTTATGGTGGCTTAGCCCGCATTCGATGGTAATAACATGAAGACTTTCTAAAACACTCCATTAAGTAAGCCCAAAGGCCAATGCATAAAAGAGCTGATGTTTCCAAACCATTCAGTGTGCTTGGGTTGTTTACAAATGATGTGCAAAACACAGCGTAAACGACATAAAACCAGTGAGTTTGTCTGCCCTCGGCACAGACCCTTCCCCTTCTTCCTCCCCAAGCACCTCCAGGAATAAATTGAGAAGCCATAAAAGCAAAGCCATTTCTGAGCTTCTATAGACTGAAACAGACTTTTTTTTTTTTTTAACAATTGTTTTTAATGTATGAAATACAATAGATTTAGTTCGTTCCTTCCCTCCCCCCTCCCTAAATATGGAAAGTTACACGACTTAACAATCTGTATAACAACATTTTATTGCACATGCATTGTCTTACTGAGAGACTTCTTTTCCTGCTCTAGTATATTGGACTATGTCATTCCCTTTACAGTCTGCCTAGGAAAATTCCTCCTTCCTAGAGGGTATTGACCATATGTATCTGGGGAATGGAGAAACAGACACAAAGACATGTTGCAGAGACAAAGAAAAATGTAGGCTTTTCTGAGGGTTTCAGAAGATACCACATAGGCTTTTACAACCTAAAAAGCTACTAAGAGTTACAGGACTGAAAGTAAAGCTGAAGGAAAGGATTTTCTCTGAAAGGAAACAGCAAGAAGGGAGAGAATTTTTTGCTAAATCTTGGATTTTAATTTATTCTGTTTCACCTAGATCTGTATTTCTGTGTTTGAAACATTCACAGTTTTATTTTCTTTTTAAGTAAAATCTTAACAAGAGTTTTAAAAAAGCTGCTTGGGTTTTTTTGGAATGCTTCTGTAAAAAGAACAAAATATACAGGTGAGTCCACCTGACAGCCTTGTCAGAGCATCCCAGCCTTTGCCAGCAACAACAAGGGATGCAATCCAAGGGAGCAGATTTGCAGGGCAGTGCTGACAGCTGGACGTGGTGAGACTGGCTCCAGCCTGGTCACACAAAGTACCCCCAGTCACTGAAGTAATCAGGGGTGCTCCAGGATTGTGTCATTCCCAGTCATTCCGAAGGAATGTTAGTTTACCTGCCCTGGAGTCAACTGCTCAATGCAAATCAAAACCTGGCAAGTTATATACCAGAAAAAGAAAAGCAAAAATAACAAGATAAAGAAAGTTCAAACTGCAAACATACAAATTCCAAGTGCTTTAAGTATGTAATTAGCAAGAAAAAAAAAAAAATTCCTACAAAAGCCCAGCAAATAACATCTGGTTTTGAATTCATTTGATCATTGCACATCTTGGAAATAAGACTGCAGCATTTCTATCACCTATAACTTTTAGAGGAAGGAACATTCAAAAAACATCAAGAGAAAGAATAATGTCAAATCTTTATAAGTAACATTAGCTTGTCAATTAGTGCTGATTACTGTACTGTCCACATGGGGTGGGAAACAAGGCAAACATCCAGAATGGGCGTTGATCAGCACTGATGCAAAGTCCAGACTATCTCATTGCTTAAATAATTCATTTTCAGCTTTCAAAATGAGGTGAAGTGACAAAGTAGACCCACTTCTTGCCATGCTCTATTTAGTTCATCACAGTTTTTTACCAGTCAGAGTGGTCCACAAGGCTGGGATGGAAAAAGCACTTTAAAAATAAGACTTTCAGTATTCCCACAGAAGTCTCACAGTGAATGCAAGCACTTCACAGACTAAATTAAAACCTTCGGAGAGTCAAAATCGTTTTATTATGTAATGCTTGTAAAGACTCAAGGTAATTTATGTTATACAGCAGCTGAAGTTACTAATAAGATGCCAGATAGAGTTGGACTGATAAACATGGCAAAGGCTGGCCTCTGAATATTCCTTTTCTGGTGTAAATAAACAAACTTTCAAGCACATCAACTTCCCTCTTGTCTTAGGTTGCAATGCAAGATGTAACCAAAAGTATGTATTTTATTACCATCTGTTAAAACCAGGTGGGGCAGTGTTCTTTATCTCTTCCAGGGCCCATCCTCTCTCCAGGGCGTATCTTCTGTTAATGGGCCATCAAGGCTCACTGCATGACTGATACAATTACATCATCCCATTGGGAGATGCTCCACCCAGTGGGAGGCCAAGCATTCCTGCCTGAATAAAACCTGACATTCAGAACACCAACACAGCCTGTTTTGCTCTGGATTCCCACAGGAAGACTGGACCCATTTCACCATCACTGGACCTTCAGAGAAAATGACACCTTTCTGCAGGATCATTGTTCCAGTAGAACCACACACCTACACATCTTCATCACAGCACAACAGAAAAAATGAAGACAAACCAAACAATTCCGGCAGTCTGAGGACACATTTGAACTGAGAAGTTACAGCTGTGGTTTATTGTGCCTTGTTTAATCCCACTAAGGAATCTGTAGCTCCCCACTGGCACTGTCACACTCCAGGTCAAGGATCTGACTCAGATCTAATGTTGTTCTTATGCTGCCACTGTAGTGGTAGTTGCACTCAAGCACAATGTTGAACTTGTGTTGAAATCCTACAGAAACGACGTCTTCAAGCTCTGAAGAATACACCCTGTTTCAAACCCTCAGAGCACTTAATTCTATATATTTCTACAAAAAAAATTAAGAACATATACCACTATTTACAATTTTCTGGAAGTTTCCTATAGTGTTTATTTCAGTCACTTACACCTTTGACCTGATCTTTGCTAGACCACAAAATGTGCGCCCACTGCTAGAGGGTTTTGGGGTTTTTTTGTTATTTTAGGGGAAGAAAGGATGCTGGGGTTTTTTGTTTGTTTTGTTTGGGGTTTTTTTTTGTGGTTGATTCTTTGTTTGTTTGTTTTTTGATTTTGTGGTTTTTTTGTTTGTTTGTTTTTTGGGGTTTTTTTTAGGTTTTTTTTTTGTAATCTGGTTAATTTATTTAAAAGAAAAAAAAAGCATACTTCGACAAGAAACATTCAACTTTCCTAATGTGAATTAACAGCTACCTTACACTCATTTTTGTGAAATGTTTAACTTGGAAAATTTATGCATCTGTTTCCAGTAATTTGTAATTGGCATTGTACACTTAGTGAGAGAGATTTTCCCTCCTCAGCACATGGGCAAGAATATAATCAAGAATATGGTTTTGTTCAGGGAAAATCTGCCTCCTCAACAAAGTGCTATATAGGTTTATTTTTAGTCTAAAAATACACTTTTAACATGTGGATACTGAAAATCACTTCATTAGAAAGAGGAATCGAAATCCAACCTGTAATTGCCAAATTTAACCATTGCCTTTAATTTTGAGAGTCAAATAACAAGCCCCATATGACAGGCCTGTTTTCAATAGACCTAGACAACCTCACATTCACCACCAGCCTAGAAAAAAACTAATACAAACACTCTGAACTTTATTTATTAATTAATTATTACTTAATTAATTATGTTGCTGTGGAATGCAGCAACATAATGCTGAATTACACCTTCATGAAAACCTGTGAAATCTGAACGGGGAACTGTGAGAAAGCAGAAATTTGGTTGGTTTTGGTTATTTTTGTGGTTGTAGCTATTGATGGCTACAAGTCTAGTGCCTTGTACCATGAACAGGTTTATAAAACTTGTAGAGGGATGATTCCAAGAAAAGCTTTGTAAAATTTCTTGGATTAGTAAAGTCTGTCTGGCAGCCTCACCCATAAAGTGAATAATGTCAGTCATCCATCAGACCAATAACCACTGGCACAACGTACTTCACATATCCATTATATGCACAGAAACACAAATAAATATCAGTGGATTTACAAAGGGACAAAGCTGTACTTTGAAACTGTCTCCTTTTTCCTCCTCTGCTCATACAACATCCCAGACTTTTTAAACATATTTACTTAATAAATTAAGCAGGTTGAAGTTTTTACCTTCAAAAAGATGGAATATACAGGTTGCCAGAGCTAGAGGGCAGAAAGTGGGGCATCCTGTCCATCTCCCAGCCAGCAAAGGGCTTCCAAGAGCACCACCAAATTTCTGATAATAGCCTGGCAGCACCATCCACGCTCCCCTTCAGAGAGAGCTCCGCGAGTCACCAAATCTAATTATCCAAAAGTGCTCATTAAGATTCAGGCAGGTGTTATAATTGCTTAATCTCATGTCATTATTACCATTAACTAGTCCCTCTGATATGAAATTTCCTCTCCTTTCTCGTGTTTGCACCCTTCAGGCGGGCGTTCTCTGTTATCAAGCCTTGCCACATCTTGGCCAAAATGTGTCTGTCTAAGGGCTCTTTGAACCTTTGTCCTTCAAAGGAATCCCATTAGCTCTGCCACCAGCCACACTGCTGTGATCTTACAGATTGTCAATAACTTTTTGATAACAAGCTGTAGTGCTGAGACATTTGAACTTGGATGCTGCCCACAAGCTCTCGGAAAAACAGAAAAAAAGGAAAAAGGCAGCAGGAGCAGCAGGATTCCTTCCTTCAGCTCAAGCAGCCACCATCGTCCATTGAAGGGGAAGGCAGTGGATTAACAAGAACAAGAAAGACACTTCAGAGATTAAGAAGTCTTTGCATGAGGCTAAACCAATACTTCAGAGCCACTCAGAAGTTTTTTTTCCAGAAAGAGGACCTAAAGTTTCCAGTCAAATGGCAGAACATAACAACATATGTTACTATAACACTGCATGTTCTTGTACTTTTACCTTCATTAAAAGCATTGCTGGAACATTCCTTTTTTTTTTTTTTTTTTTTTTTTCCTCCCCCTAAATATTTTAAAAGGCAAACTTAGAAACCCAGCTAAATAATGGAGCAATATGACATCACCTGAAATGCCTCAATGCTCTTCCTGCACACCTTGAGGCTCCCAGGAGATAGAGGAGAAATCCCTTTCCCTGCACCTGATTCACCTGATGTGACACACACAGAACAGCCAGGACCAGTGAAGCAACCTGTTTTCCTCCAGGCTCTGCAGCCAGCCACCCTTAATGAAGGGCAGCCACCCTATCCTGCACACCCAGAAAACAGATGCCATCTGCTACACACACCGTAAATCTTCCTTGGACTGCTTGCACCACTTAAGGTAATTAATTAAAAACCAGTCAGGATAATTATTTTAAAATCAATGATTTCTAAGTAATTGATTTAAAATCACACAAATGAATTCCCACCTTAAGCAGACATAAAATTTTGGAATCTGTGAATACATTCAAACATTTTTATATCAATCGGTTAACATTTTGGGCTTTTTTAATTATGTAAGAGACGTTTCATCTGAAGAAATTATTTATTAATTATCAGCAACCTCTTTTCTCCCCATAAGTGGAAATCAATATTTTTTTAATTCATCAGAATACTTTATTTAAAAGAGGATGCAACCTAAAAAACCTGCCAGAGAGGTAGCCCTGCTGTATGCACACAGCAAAACAGAGAGCACATGAATTAGGTTTGAAAAAGTTGATGCAAGTCCTTTCACAATTCCTTGTTCTCCCCAAACATAAGGAATCATGATGCACAGAGGAGTCCACTTGGTTAATTCATACAGCTACATTAATGTTTCCTTTGCAAAGGATGATGAATGAGCTGCAGAAGTCATCCAGCAAAAAGCACAGTAAACTTCCTAGTAGTATTTCCCAGCACATCACTGAAAATAAAGCTCTGAACTTCATTCTCTTGGATACCTGAGGATGATGAAATCAAACCAAGAATCAGTGAGGCAGTGATGAACACTAGGTTTCTAATTCCAAATGGAATGATCATTACTACTGATACATTCCCCCTTCCACATCCCACCTCTTCTACAGCAGTCATCCATTAACTCATCATTAACTCTCAACTCCAAGAAGGCATCTTGTGCTTCAAGCTGTGTCCATCTTTTCTAGCAATATTACAGGTGAATCCATAACTAAGTCAGAGAAAAACCCATTTCTTGTTGGCTTTCTAAGAGCATTTTAATAAGTACATTGAAATAAAATTATCCTATTCATTTAAAACCCTCATAACTTTATCTTTTTTACAATTGTTCAGATGTTACATTGAATATTTTCCTTTCAAGATGGTTAGTGTGGCAAGCATACAAAATGGTTTTGCATCCATGTTCCCTTTTTTCCTGTATTTTTTTTTATGAAACACAAAATCTACTTTCTATATCCTAGTACCACGGCCTTTAGCTAAATGCATGTGAATGCATAATCTTGAGTAATGCATACTCCTAGAGAGTGGTCACACACAAACTTCTCAAAATAAACAACATTTTCAATAATATTTACTGAACAACTGTGTAGATATCAAATTTGCAATTATAGTGTTTCTCCTGCGTATCAAAAATAGTCTGGAAGACTTTTTTTAGATGAGAGAAGTACTTGTTATGAACTAAAAACATATTTTTCTTAAATGTAGCATCTGAATTAAAGGTCTCCAGTTTTCTTGGGTGGAATTGGCTCATAATCTTGCCTTAAAAGAGCACACTGCACATGGCACTAAATTAGGAAAACCCCTTGAATGAGGCCTGTGGTCTCATTTCAGGCTTTCTAGCTTGCTCTGTTACATCTCATTGGAAATACTGCTACAATAAACATTCTTTAGGGGAGATGTTCAATATTTTATTCTGCACAGCATTGGAATGGACTAAATACACAATTAAACTAATAAGATAACTGCATTTTGCAATTATGAAACATCTTTAATTGTTATACTGAAAACAACGGCCATAAAATAAATTGCATAAAGGATTTAAAGTAAAATTTGGTCTTCCTTTACAAATATTGGAAGTTTTTTCTTAGGATTTACTTATTAAAAAGTTATGCATCATTTACAGTTTCTTGCTTTTTTATGACTCACAAGGCAGACCAGCACCATGCTCATACCGTGAGCTTTTGCTATCCATTAAAAAAGTCCTTTCACCCCATGAGTAAGTGGTTTCACACTGTGCCCCAAAGGTTTTCAAAAACTTAAAAAGTATGTTTTGCTGGAGAAAAAGATGAAAGATAAATAAAGGAAGCTAGACCTATCCAAAAGGGAAATGGCACAGCTGCAATTTGTGGCCTTGCCAGCTCAGCTATTTCATACAGGTGCCAACTTAATTCAATAATATTCAACAATTACCACATGCATCATGAAAGATTGCATACATTCATTTCCATGTTGACACCAAAATAGGAAAATCCTTAAAAACTTGGTCTAATGGGAAGTGTCCCTGCCCATGGCAGGGGGTTTGGGACTGGATGACCATTAAGATTCCTTCCAACCCCATAACATTCATATGATTCTGTGTGTTACTATTCAGGATTAGTCAAGCTCTGAAACTGCCCATAAGATTTTGGCTGAGACATACTTCAGTTTTTATTGAAAAAACACAAACCAACTTTTAAATATTTGATCTAGAACACTTATTTTTAAAAGAGTTTGATCTACAGAAAATAGATCCCAAATGTACATATTTTAGTAAGAATACAAACACTGAATTGCTGTGTGTATAATTTGGAGCTACCACCTGAGATGCTAAATAAATATAAACAAAGAGAAGTGATAATTTTTTGGAGGTTGATGAAGTAGTATTCATGGGGATACTGTTAAGAGTACCTTTGTAGAATGATATGTAAGGTATGCTATTTGTTCTGTGTTTAACAAGTTCCTAGAGGTTTTGGTTCTACACTTTTAGGGCACTGATACTGATGTAAAAATGCAAATAGATTTTTCTTGCACACCCAAACACTTGTGCACACTGCACGAAACACAACCTGCTCACTACGGAATATTTTTAATCTGTACCCTGAAGAAGACATTTCTAATTAAAGCTCAAGTAGGCGTCCTTCTTTCGATTTATTCAAACATGTGACATTACTCTGGCACCCCATGAGCTTGGGATATATCCTCAGGCTGTATAGAACACTATGCCAGAAAACAGTGACTAGGAAAGCTAAGTAGTGTCCTTTAAAAAAAACCAAACAAAGAGAAACAAGATTCACAGCAGATACAAAGCCTAGAGTACAAGTAATTCAGATGTTAAATATTATTTTAAAAATGCTGTTTCTGTAACAAGCCATTTCTGTGGTGATAAATCTGTAAGGAGGAGTTCACTCACAAGGAACCTGCCTGTTCCCTCAGCATGAGGAGGGAAATCTGCCAGTTTGAAAAAGGTTTCGTGCATATCCAAACCTACAGCAGTCATCTCATCAAACACCTTACCTCTAAAGGAAGGTGATTAAAAACACCAACAAATTAGTAATATGTACATAGCTAAATAGCATGCTGTGGTCTTCATTCCTAGGGGACTTTGGATTTAGAGATCTGCAGAAATAATTAAGAATATCATTCCTATTGCCATGAGAACAAATGAGCTACCAAGGAACCAACATTTAAAAATCCACAAGCTGGAAAAATAGACAATTTTACTTTTGGTAGAATTCCTTTCTTAAGAAAAAATAAGTTGAACTACATTTTAGAGTTGTTTACAATCAATATGAGCTACTACATCATATATTTTCCTCAGAAAGTAGTTACCAAAGTTTCAGTTGAGCCAGATCATGTGTTCTTGTGGTAAGTATTGCCCTAAAATAAACATATTTATTTGCCTGAGAGAAGCCAGATTTAGCAAGTTATATATGGAAAAATTCAGTATTTACAGATAAGCAAAATATCTGACAGCAGGTAAAGTAATTTTACTTGGCAGGTTGCATTCATGTGTGGAAATGTAAACTTCTAATTTATCAAACAGCAGGAAAGACATGGTATTTTATTGGATTTCTGTTCAGGTTTCCAATCCATATGATGGTGTAATTTCTCTGGCTCATAACTGTAAATTCTTATTTATGGAACCAAAAGAACCAGTGTTAATATTCTGAAAGCTTCTTTTTGTGTGTCTTCTACACTACCTGGAAACAGAATTGAAATCATAGCAGAAACTGAGCCCTGCCTTGGTTTATATGTTATGCCATTAATATATCAGTAATTAACAGTGTACTTGTAACATACTCCTTTCTTAGAAATCCTTCCCAAGAACTATGGCTACCAGTGGTCTTTGTCCACTGATGATGTGCAGAAGGAAAGAATTCCCTGTGTCTTCCAGTGAGGGCTTCCCAAGGGCCAGAAGCAAGCAACCATAACCACTTGGTGAGTGTCCGTGGTCTCTCAAATCCATCCCAGTAGGATTGCAAGGAAAAAAACACTGCACAGAAAGTCTATAGAAAAATAACAGATTCAAACTCCAATTCTGAAAACTCTCTCTATATATTTATAATACAGCCTCGCTGCTATTCCTTTAAGGTATCAGAGTTGCTTACATACCCAAGATTTGTGTCACTGAAACAATGCCTGGCCTGTGAAGCATGGAAGAACTGCTACAGAAAGTTCACAAGTTCAGTCCCAGACAGATGGCAATGTGGCTTTAAACCCTAGAAGCTTCATTAAAGGAAAAGAAAGGATTGTGGATTGTTGTTTTGTTGCTTGGCTGAATTTTCTTTTTGGGTGTGGTAGTTTTTGAGATTTTTGGGTTTTGGTTTTGCAAGTTTTTGCATGTGTGTATGTGAAAAAGGGTCCAATTCAGATATTAAATAATTAGTTTGGGCAGGTTTTTTTAACCCTTTAACTAGGCTGGACTTCTGGGAATAACTGAGGAATGTGGAAATGGGATCAGAATGAGAGAGCTCGATAGTGTCCCTCCAACCAGGCAGGTGGAAGGGAAAGTCAGACAAAGAAACAAGAAGAAAAGAGCCTGAAATCAAAACAAAACAGGGAATTTCAAAACACCAGAAATGCAGGACACTGGAGGTAAAAATCCAGAGACACTCGCTTGTTATAACTGACTATTATGGGGTTTTTAATCCAGGAAGGATGAAAATCTAATTTCTAAACATTTTCCAGGGTTTCAGTCTCTCCTGGAAAAACATATCAGTGAACTTGAAGGATAGAAACAGCTTTCTCAGTGCTCCACATGTATCTGCAACTCTCCAAATGAATTATTTGATCCTTCATAAAAACATCCAAGACCACCTCTTGCTCTGAAGGCCTTTTTAAGCAAAATTGTAAAATTATCAGTTTGCTTACAGTCTACTGTAATAAAAATTAACATCTTGGCAATCAATAGTGCCTAAGTTTTAAAGCTTGCTTTGTTTATACTTCAAATAAAAAGTTTCATTAAACTTTTAAATGCATTACCTTTCATTCTTTGAACCTTTCTTCCACACTTCAGTGATAGAAAGAAACTGCTAAATAAAATACCTGAGGAATTAATCACTCAGACAGCTTTGTCTCCTCTAAGACTGTCATATATAATTGCATTTTCAAATAATGTTGAAGTGGAACCTGTGATTTAAAGGGGTTAGGAAAATTTTATGTTTCTCCTTAAGATAAATCATCAACTCATTTTAGAGTTTTTGAAATCTAGAGAGAGTTTTGACATTCATTAGGAATGGAATGGGTTACTTTAGCTTTATGTTTACCCCTTGAATGTTCTTTAGTTTTATGGTATTTTGGTATATGCTTGAAAACCACTGCTAAAAAGCCACTTAACAGCACTTAAAGCACTAGGAAAACAGAACAATTTTGTTCTATTTGTGAATACAAAACCATAAATACCAAAGCACAGTTGGCAGGTCTTTCAAAATACAAAGTGTAATGAAGATAACTAAAAGAAAATTAGTGTTAGGTATAATCCCATTTGTGTGTATGCTATAGAAACAAGTACTTAGAACTCATTTGCCTGAAGTGTCTCAGAAATTACAGGGAATTGCTAACAGTTTTGGATAGATGTGTTTATGCTCCTTAATATAAGACCAAAAACTTTTTGAGGGCAATTAAAGCAGCACTTGTAAACACCCAGTTCTAAGAGCTGTAGGCTTTTTTACCCTCCCCACATTAAAGACAATATTTGGTTTTGTTTTCATAGGAGTTTACATTTCTGTCAGGCACGGGCAGCTTGCATGTTTTCAGTTTATCTGCCACACTAAAGTATGCAGACTCTGTGCCCACATTCTCCTGCTCTTACCATGGACACTGCCTGGCACCCCACAAGTGCGGGCTGGTGTTTACCAGGGAGTTTCAGAAAATGTTTAGCATGGACACAACACATTGAGTACTCTGTCCTGAATTGTTATTCAGTGTGAAGTCTATGGAGGAAAACATGGGTCTGAAGTTCCCTTGGTGCTGGAATAATATAAAACAATGTTCCCTACTCATTGGAAATGTACAATTTTCCCATGTTTTAAGGATAAGTTTTCTATGCAGCTGGACACAGCTATAGTTCAGCTGATCTCTGTAAAGAAAGTGTGCACATGGATGAACCATTGTCTTTCAGGGCAGGGAGGTTTCAACTAACTTAGGGTGGGTGTTCTTTGGGGAAATGAAAAGCAATGAGTCACTACAGCATCTGCACTATGAAGTGTCAGTAGCATCACTAAGCTCTACAAACAGATCACAGGGTAATAGAATGGTTTGGGCTGGAAGGGACCCTAAAGACCACCTCATTCCAACACCCTGCCACGGGCAGGGGACACCTTGCACTATTCCCTGGTTGCTCAGAGCCCCATCCAACCTGGCCTTGAACAGGGATGGGGCAGCCACAACTTCTCTGGGCAATCTGTGCCAGTGCCTCACCACCCTCACAGTGAAGAATTTTTTTCCTTATATCTAATCTAAACCTACTCTATTTCATTTTGAATCCATTCCCCCTTGTCCTGTCACTACCTGCACTCATAAAACCTCTCTCCACCTTTCTAGGTCTACAACCAAAGTACATTTAGAAGCTATGTTATTTCAAGCTTATCTCTTATGGATGCTCGTAGGACAGCACCTATATTTGTACCTTATATTGAATATTAAATTATACATAATACTGCCCTTACTGAGAGCATTGAGAGTCAGAGCCAGGGTATGAGCATTGCAGTGTTTGGGTCCAACCTGGCTGTCACAATCCACGTTCTACAGAGCTCCAGCCTTCACCTGCAGTCTGCTGACCAGTTATTCCCTTCAGAGTGTTTTCAGCCTGCCTTTTTATTCTACAGAGAACATTACTCCTCATCACAGTACTTCCCCTTACCTTTACAAAGATTGTTATTTATTTATGGTTGTATACAACAGCATTAAGCCTCAAAATTTCCACAGGAACAGAACAGTAGGATCATTTGGGAAATAAAGAAGATATGGGAAAAAAAATTGCAGTGATTCTCTCAGCACATACAAATAGTTAAAATATTCAAGTTTTGGTACACAGTGAATGTCTGAAGTCTAATATGTGAACTTCATAAGTCCACAGCTATTCTGTGTCAGAATTAACTTGTGTGAATTCTCAGTGTGCTATTGAGAGATTAATTACAGATTATTATCTTGATTATGATTTTTAATTATATATGCTCTTAATATAATTAAATTTACACTCACATCAATCTAATCAACAGTGATTTACTGGAAAAATGGTGATTTCAGAATTCAGATCAAAATAAATGTCCATAGAATTCCATCTATAACCAACTTTCTCTTTTGGGTCATCTAGTTCAGGTATGAGAACAGAGAAACTTGTTTTTCTAGTTAATTGCCACTGGGGATACGGACATCTGGTATCTTGAAAAACGGCCTTTCAGATAGGATTGAGAACAATATGAAAAAGAAACAATAAAGATTGTGCTGTACTTCTAAAAATAACATCAAGCGGAAGGATTATCCTGTCCCCCCCACAAGTCCTAGGGGACAATGATCCTCGTGTCTTGCAGGGTTATCATGGCTTGTAAATTATTGCTATGTAGATACTGTCAATTTAAGATATACATTGCCTTAAAAATTTATAAAGAAACGCCTGCAGTAAAAATGCAAACAAAATCTATTCTTAATTTTCCAAAGGCTCAGTCATTTTCCAGCAGTTACCATTCAACAGTGTGAGGCTTAGTTTTATTCCACTGCATTGGTGGTAAAGGAGTACATTAAAGTTAACACAGTTGCAGTCCTCATCTATACATACCTTTAACGTGGATTAACTCACAATTGTGTTACCACTTGAGTAAAACCCACAAACAGGTGTGCCATGTTAAATATGCCACATATGGTTTGAAAAAGTATTGTATTTGAACTTCTTGTGTTATAATATGCTGTTAATATTGTCCAGGAGAAAAAAAAAGCATCAAAATTATGTATGGACACAATAACCTTTAAAATGTTCATGTACTTATGTTGACAGACACTTTAGGTGCTGACACCTAGGACTGAACCCATGAAATCCTAACAGCAAAAGATTTGCAACATTCAAAGTCCGAGTGAAACCTCTATATTATTTGGTGACCCTGAAACCTGGAACAGAGGAACTTTGAAAATATTTCCTGTTTATAAGAGAAACAACTTGTTGCTGCTGAAAGTGAGCCAGTCTTCTTTTGTTTTGTTTTAATCTTATGGTCCTAACTCCCTCAACTAAAAAGATCTAGCAGCATTTTACAGATAAATTGTCTGAGGTCAAATCTGGTCTACCAAAACAAGGTGGAATAAATTTTAAATGGTTATTCCTAGTACATAAAAATTCAGGGCTTATTGCCACTTAAGTACTCAGGAAGAAACTGTCAATAATAATAATAATCCTGAAAATACTTGTCTTAAAAGATACAATGTTCTGTATAAAAGAATATAGCCAGAAACATTATTTTATATTATCTAAACAAAACCTTGTTTTAAGGAGGACCATGAGCCACCCAGAAGAAAATGAGAAGAAGATACACCCTTTCCAACACATTTTTCCACACACTCCTGGGAAGAGAAGGCGGGTCCCCATTCTACAGGCAAGGCCTCTGATGAAAAGGATGCCTCACCATGTCTGCTGGTGGAAAATTTCCCACTGGCCCCAGGTTTTCTTTGAATCAACCAAACGACCCCTTAGACCAGCAAATGAAGGTCTGTAAAGGTACCCTCTACACCCTCAAGGGATAGTCCTCTCTACATCAAAATCCAGGAAACTCTTACAGAATGCAGAATGCCTAACATACTTAAGCCAAATGAAATGAAATTGGTTAGTTTTTATCACTGAAATAGTGACTAGAATATTTTTAGCTGTCGTGAGATTCTATACTAATAGCCAATTATTTTTCCAGCAATAGATAACAACCCTTCTTTGGGCAGATCTTTGGATTTTCTATCCAAATAATCTTTAGAAAATGTCTTCTTCTGTTAATTGTCTTCTGTAAGGTCTCAACATTCTGGACCTAATGAAATCATTAATGTTAGGTTAATGAAAGAGGGAATGATTCTGTGTGGAAGAATACACTGGATTTTAGAAGAATGATCTAATTTAGATATTTTAGTGAGTACTTTGGGCAGTGTTCCTGACTATTCAAATATGAAAATTTTTGTGTTCACTTTCTAAAGCCTACCAGGTACCAGTGCACAACGCACACCAGTAATAATAAATATATAAATTAATAACCAATTAACACTCCTGTTTATTGTTCTTTAGACATTATAAATACTCAGATTATGTAAAATCAATAATATAGGTATACTTCAAAAGGAGCACATTGAAAAGATTCTCAGTAATGATCTGTCTTGCTTTTGCAAAACCACATTTAACAAGTGACAGTAGTACAAGTTCCCTTCCAAAAGAAAACCCACATAAATATGTTATAATCCACTGATTATCTCTTCACATCATATCCATAAATTGAAAATATGTCTGAAAAATGCAAACTGAAAATTTTTCTTAGAAAAAGCCGAAGTACTTTAACATGATCTGATTTTTTTTTTTAATTGTGTCAGAAAAATTACTCTAAGAAGTTACTCAATAAGTCCTTGCTAAATATTTCTAGGTATAGTTTTCTCTTGGTTTTCAGAGTTATATTGATTTATCATAGCACCATTGCAATTGGAAGCAGAATGTGGAAGCCCTTATATTTCCATCTCACACAACAGAATGAAAACTTCTTGCAGCAGAAACAAAATTACAGCCCTTAACTAGCTCAGAGGTTTGTGACTCTCACTGTTGCCAGGACAACAAAATGCAGACAGGTGTGGTCACCCTCACTTGGATGAGGACAACTTTACACTTGCTCTGTACCTCAAAATGATAAAAAACTTATCTAAAGAAATTCTATACTGTGATCATCCCTGAACAATTAAAATAGATTGTACTGAAAGTTATTGTCGTCCAAACTTAAAATTATTTCTCTCTCTACTACAGACCATTTAAGAAATTTCTTTTTTTCCACCCAGCAACTATTCAAAAAACATGTTTGACATATCTATAGGCTTCCACCTGCTTCATAAACACAATCCTTCATCTTCCTTAGCTGCACTAGTGGTAGACTGATAGTCTGATCACAGCCCACCTCACGTTTCTCTTCTATCTAGTCGTTCCATCTCAAGTTGTCATTTTCCAGTTCACGGTCTTCTCAGTACATGAACTTAATCACTTTATTACCATTATTGTTACTCACATAACACTCACCAGTGTGACATTTAACTGACAAGGAAGTAAGGATTAAATTTTAAATACAGACGACCTCTGTGGATGGAACATAAATGAAAATGAGAGAAGCATGTGAATCCCATGAAGGCCTTTTCTTTGATCTCAGTGTTCTTTGTCAGGTTGCTTGAGGGGTTTTTTTCCATATAAATGAAATATAGTCAGAGGAAGGAGAACAAAACACTGATACTATTTCACGCCTGCCACTGCATGCTGCGCAAGCATATGAAAAACACTACAATATGTTTGGACCACTAGATGTATTTTAAGAGTTCCTCATCACTCAGTCAAGTTCCCATTCCAGCTGTGCACAAGGGAAAATCAGGGGGCTGGCAGTTTGGAATGGCTACTTCGAGTCACCTCCACAAGAAATGACCTCTGGAAATTTATCAGCAGTACCTGGTTCCCACAAGAAAGTCTGTCCCTGCACTCTGGAGAATTTTTCTTGCCATTGTCAAAAGCATTGTTTCCTGCCTTCATATAAGCAATGGCCATGGATGTTGTGGATGAATGTGCTCTCCAGCCAAAAGGCAGAAGGGAACTAACAGGGATTTTAGAGCCTGGTTCTGGAAAACCTATTTGGAAGGGTAGATGGAATTAATTATGCACTTATAAATATATGCATGTCCATATGTATATGCAGATGTGTAAACACGCGAGTACATACCAAATATTTTTTCTTTACAGAATAAGAATTATTTAGATTGTGTTCTACATGAAATGGTCTTCCAAAAGCTGTTCCAAGTGCAGGCAACTGTTATTTTAAAAGGCCACAACACAGAGCCAGCTGATCGAATTCTCTGTAAATTGTTTATGTACCTTTAGTAAACACAAAGCCATTTCTAAGTGTGTGTTTACATACAAACATATACATCCATATAAATATATATAATGCAACTTCAAATGCAAATATATACTGTACTGTGATGATGCTAAGGGTTTATCAGTTGCATCTATAATAAATATACAGTGCCTGCCCTTCTCCACCAAACTTTTTATGAGGTATATATTGATTATTGAGCTTTCTCACAGCTAATATAAATAGCTACAGCAACCAGCCAGTTTAAAAGGGCTTTTCTGTTACATATTATTGAGCCAACTACTCTTTCTGCACTTTGTATTAATAACTGCAAATAAGAATTCCCCTGTGTGGAAACTCTGTACCTCTGGTGAATTGGTGTGGGAATGACAGGCAGAAAGAATGAGTCTGGAGCTGGAAAAGGCAAGAGCAGGCATGAGTAGCAGGATGACTGATGGCAGGTGGATGGGCTTGCAGCTTTTATGTGGGAAAGAAGCAGGGAAGGATATGCAGGGGAGAGAAGACCTTGCAAGATGGTCACAATCCCAGGACACTTCTTAGTTTCCTTTGCTAGCAGCCCCCTTTTCTCAAGCATAAACTTTTACTCTAGCCAGTCTCAAAAACAGATCCATCTTCCTGCCAGTCTGGTACATGTGTCAGCCACTCCTTGGTCTGCAACCATTCTGGGCTTAAAGCCACAACACTCTCCCATAATATTTTAAAATAAAGACCACATTTTCGGTCCACGTTGTTTGACAATATTCTTGCTATATTTACCTGGAAATGGACATGAAAACTAAGAGCCTGAAACTTCCAGTGCAACCACTGTGCCTTAATGCAATTTCCCTCCCTGTTCCTTTGTGAAATGCAGCTGGTGTAAAGAACGGAATTTCACTGATACAGAGGGAGTCATTCCTCACAGCCCCCACTGAATCTTTGCCTCTAATTAAGCATACCTGTCAGTGATCTCAAGGAAATCTCCACAAGTCATCAGTCAAATCTGATCCTCTGTGATAAACAAGAAAATTACGCCACTGAGATTTAAATTCACAACAAAAGCTTCTCTATAGCTGACTGATATTTCCCTGTGAGCCCATTCCTGCTTGGGCCTCAGCTTCCCTTGCACTCACAGATCACTCAGGCACTTGTGAAACCTCCATTTGACTGCCCCATGTGATTGCACATATCCTGCAATTATTCCTGTATATGTCACTTTTCTATAGGGGAATTACTCTCCCTCTCTGCATTTCTTTATTCAACTGTAAGTTCAGCACACTGATAAAGAGACCTCATGTGAGCGATTTGCCAGCTATCTTTTTATCTTGCTGTTGCATTTTTTTTTAATTTCATATGAGTACTTTGGAAATTGTTTCACATGAAGTCATGCCATTTACTACCAAATGTGGGGCCAGTGACTTAGAGGATGCAGGAATATCTTTCAAGTTGAGAACAAATCAAGTTTGCTTTGTGTAGCTCTCCCAAGCTACACAACACAAGAAATTCGAATCAGGACATTAAGAGCAAGGCTTGGAAGCTCAACAAAGCACCATGAGTATTTCTCATTATCACTCCAAGATGAAGAAATCTGTCTGGGAGTTTCCACAAAAGAAAGATCATAGGGTTTGTTTTGGGGTTTGTTTGTTTTTTTTTTCAGATACACTGATGGGTGCATTAGCAGGGACAGAGTGTCAGCTGACTTTCAGGGAGCACAGGGACAGTGGCTGTGCCTCATCCATTTGTGGCCAGGTAAAGATAAGCCAAGCGTATGTTTAAGCTCTAAAAACACCATCTGAACAGCAGTGGAGTTCTTGGTCATGTAGGGGCAGCTGAACTTTGGATGCTCAGAAAAGACCTTGGCAAATGAGAAAAAGAGTGAGCTGAACTCTCCATCATCCCTCCAATGAAAGCACACAGTGAGAAAGCTTGAAAAGAGGAAACGTATGGAAAGAAAAAAGCCAGACAGAACAGCTGTATTTTTACAGGGTTTCTCTAGGAAGAAGGTTGATATTTGTACATGGCAGAAAACGAAACACCACTTCCTAGAGTGGGCAAAATGCCACACTAACAGATGGCAGAAGTGCAGGCATGGAAAAGAGCAAGTTTATGAATTGACGCATGGGCATGTTTTCTGTCCAGGAATGTTGAAACAGCAGCTTTTGGACAACTATTTCAACCCGTAAATTTACAGAACCTTGTCATTATCAGCATAGCTTCAAGCTTGCTTCAAATGGATATAGATGTTATATCTTGAAAGACACTTTTGCTTTCAGTTCTTTTGATAACCACTCAAACATTTCACATACTAATGTTCATCTGAATGAAAGAGAAGTTGTGCTTTGCTGTTAAATTAATAATTTTGGCATTTATTATTTTAAGGTATCTATGTCTGAACACCATACATTAGGTTTTTACCCATATACAGGGCTAATTTACATGGGTATCAATGAGTTTGCACTGATTTTTAAGGCATTTTGAAGGTCAGCACTATTTAAAAACCATCATATTCTATCTATTTGTGCTTGGTTATAACCTGTTGCTACATACTCTTGAAAAACGTAAGGGGAAAAATCAAGGGATGATTTTGTTGTCTCCTACCCAGTATAACTTCATAAAGTCACTCCATCAGTTCACACTTTATCAAGGTATATGAAGCAAACTTTAATTTTTTTAAAATATTTAAGACATGAAATCCACTCAAAAACAACTTTAGTCCACTGCTTTACTTGTTGACAGCCTTAAAATCTTGCTAGACAGGTGTTTTATTGCATTGATAAAACAATCTTTCCGCTCAAAAAAAGGGAAAAAATTAAAAACACCTAAAATTCTCTGAAACCTGTTCCCACTCCTCTGTAAAGCCCTTACAGCATCTCCACTGTGGGGTGTGTTTGAGTTCAGCTGAGCAGGCACCACTTCCTATGAACTTTGCTTGTTTGCTTTGTAGTTCCTGAAGAACTACATCTACATGAAGTTTGAGCCATGAAGATTGACATTACCACTTTAAATTAAATAATAGTTAATTATTGCATTGTTAAACCACACAATCAGTCTGGAACAGGCTCCTCGGGGAGGTGGTCACAACACCAAGCCTGACAAAGTGTTTGGAGAATGTTCTTAGGTACATGATGGGATTTTTGGGGTGTCCTGACCAGGGCCAGGAGCTGGACTTTGATGATTCCAATGGGTCCCTTCAAAGTCAGGATACCCTAAAAATTACAAGTCTGAAGATAGACCTTAACATTAGGATGAGCAGCGTGTGAATGCAATGTGATCCTACAACAACACAGGCAGAAACACAAAGGCTGGAGCTGAGAAAATGGAGTTCAGTTCTCAAAGGTTGGAAGTGACTTATAAATCCTGACTCATTAACATTTGAAGGGGAATAGAAGGGAAAGAATAGTATAGAAAGGAACAATGCTTTCTTCTGATCACAAAAATGAAATAAAGTTACATTTCTCTCTCGAGGATCATGTCCTAAAATGCCACCTATGTGCCAGTTTCATACCCAGTTTTAAGTTATCACAGTCCACCTACTTGAGAAGTAGGTAGAGGTATAGGGTAAAATAAAGATATTTAAGGAAGAAAAAACCACAAAATATCAGTGCAATCCCTGGTGTAGATGGTTTTAGTAAAATAAGAAAATAAGTCATATGCTCAGCTTCCATCTAGCTCATACCAGTCAAAGATGTGCCACAGGTAACATTTCCACACACCACAATGACTAACAAAGGCAAAATTAACTCTGAAAGCACCTAAAGGACGGCTGGGCAAAGGACTTCAGATGAACTTCCTAATGGCCTTCCAAATCAGAACTGGAAAATAATCTTCCATAGGTACTTTAAGAAGGTCTAGTTGCTCCCAACAGCTATAAATACGTAAATAATCACCAGAAAATACAAAAAGGGCAGATATACACTAATAATAACAGGATTACTGTTTTACTTAGTTAACTGACACCACAAAAATTGTTGTTTAGAGCCCTTTCGAAGCTCTTAATACTTCACAGAAAAGCATGAGGGGTAAAAACCATGACTGGTTAACCACCCACCTCAATAACCCAAACCTGTCTTTTTGTTGCCTGGCAGAGCAAGGAGCAATCATACAACTGGGAAGCCCAAGGAGAAATGCAGAGAGGGGCTATTGACATGATATCTTTCAAGTCTTTTGGAAATACTTTAGGTTAGTTACTCTAAGAAGTAGCATGGTTGAGTATTTCTTCATGCCTACTGGAGATGATGAAGGAAAGCAAGAACAATTATGAAGATATAGTAGAGCAAAGATACTTGAAAAACAGATTTAATTAGTGATTGGGATACAGGAAAATCAGCTATAATATATAGGTAGAGCTTTCAATTAGCAATGGTCCTTTGGATTAAAAAGAAAGCTCCTTTGCATCACAGTGAGTAACAGTTGCAGGTTGTCTGGGTCAAGGGGTCATTTTTGTCTCCCAAATCCTTTTATCTCTTGGCCTAGCTGCCTTCAGATTCTCTGTAGCCAGGGCTGGCATATAATCTTCAAAACAGTGACGATGATGGGTAACATGGGTAATGTATGATGGTATTATTTGAGCCTAGGAAATTTAGGTTCCTGATATAGCTTCACTATCTCCTCCTAGCAATTTATTTCTTACTCTTTGAGCTTCTTGAAGAGTCAACCAACCACTGATATCCTTTAATATCCTCTCCAGTGATACTGCTACCACAGCAGGTAAGAATATTGATCTCAAGCTACCTCAAGATTTCCTCTGCAAAACTAATCTTCGTGCTCACTTTGCAACAGGTCTTTCATCACTGTGCTACAGTCACATTAATAATGAATGAATCCATTATGATCAATGGCTCGACAATGAATATCAAATGACTTCTCCATTATTAAGATCATTACAGGACACTAGAGGTAACTGTTCAGTGCCATTCACAGCAGTTTAGCTGTATGATCTCTTTCTCCTTTAATAGGATTTCTATGACTAAAAGACCCCAAATCACACTGAATATTTAACCTGAGGTTCAGTGATTTTACACTTCATACAATAAAACATCATCAATCAATAGGGCAGTAATATGTATCAGTGTCTCTTTGAGCAATTTAATATAATCTTGCTGTGTACACAGTGCCTATCAGCACCATCAAAAAGTGTTCTCAGAAGATCTGCAGCGTGGATATTAATTGTTATTGTACCAAATCTAACAAAAAAACTAGCAACTGAACAGAAGCACTCCAGTGCTGTCTTTAAAAAGCTGTTCCTTTCAACTGTGTTTTTGTTTGTTTTCACCCACTTTCACAGTAAATAATGCAACTGATTAAGAAATGAACACAGAACATTAATCATAGCGCTTAACTAGATGTTTCCTAAAGGTCACCCCACTTTGAAAGACGGAGCTTTCCCATATTCTGCCCTTGATTAATGGCCCATTTCCCGTCTCTCCCCTGCACCCTTGGATCCCCATCCTGCAATTCTCCCTTGCTCCTGGGCTCTGGTGTGAGTGGCAAGCCTGTCAAAGTGACATGAGGAATGACTGCATAACCTTTGCTGACATTCAGCAGTTCCCAGTCTTTCAGTTTTCGCTCGGCACGGCTCTCCAAGAAGTCTGCTTCAGGTTTGCAGTTTCCCAGACGGAATTTGCAGTGACTGAAGAGAAATGATTGCTCTAGATTACATTGCCAACAGAGCTTTGACAAATGTTGCACAGCTAAAAGATCTTGCCCAAGATAAATAGGTATCAGTGAATGCTGTGGCTAGTTCTCGCTCACGCAATCTCAATTCTAAATCTGCGCTCAAGAGTCAGCTTTGGTAACGGTACAGCAATGGAATAAATTGAGGGAGAAGGATTTGATGGGGAAGAGTGATAGAAGGATTGATGACAGCAAGGTAGAAAACAGCCTGGTGTCTGTATTTAAGCCCCAAATGCTGTGGTTCAAATGCTGGTTCTCCTGTGTGGAATGGGGCTACTGCAGCCCAGACACCTGGGTCCCCACCTACCCATACATCTGCAATTGGTTACACGTGCTCAGGATTATTAGTGCCCTGACATGTGTTCAGTGATGAAAACTGACAGTAAACAATATCCAAAAGGACAATACAGAAGCTTATACTGCTAATATTTCATGGTGGGATACTACAAAATCATGTAGTTACTGCTGAGATTAGTACATAGACTAGGAGCAATTTGTTTTCCAACATAATTGGTCACATTCAGAATATTTGAGAATAAAAAATAATCCTGATTGAAGCTACTTGTTAAAAACAACCAAACAAAGAGGCCTCTTAAACATAAAATATCCATTTCAGACATATTTCTTTGAAGATAATTTCTGGATTCTCAAAATTCAGTTCCACTAAAACACTTCAACGTTTAAACACACAGGATTATGACTTGGAATCAGGGCCCAGGAAAAACACACATCAACAACATCAATGTTTATAAATTGAATGGTCTAAAAATTTCTCTGACAATGACATTTTCAAAAGACAAGAGAACTTCCTATACAAGCATTGCAAATGCCTTCCAGAAACTGCAAAATTAACTCTGTGGATTTTTTATTATTTTTTTTTTTTTTAAATTTCATAGCATTGAAGAAGCAAAAAATGGGAAATTTTTGAATATACAATGATTAAAGTGTGTGTGCTGTTGCTGTAACAGACAGGATACTTTCACTGTCTATACATGGCCAGTTTAATTTCTGACTTAATTTTTGCCACCAAAAGCAAAAAGATATTTTTAGTAAAATTGTTGTAGCATATTTAAAAAAAAAAATTGTATTCTAAATAAAGATTTCATGGATCAACTCTTGCATGCTGTTTATATGCAACTTTCCTACATTTTGCATTGCTGAATAATTGAGGACATTAGCTCCCAAACCATGAAAAATTCATTTTATCATGATGTATTATTAATCAATTTAATTTACAGTGATCTGAAGAGTCCCACTTTCCATTATGGTGCTTGAAGATACATTTAGACAGTAGCTTGGTCTGTATTATACCACTGTGTAACTCTTTCTCATCTGATAAACTTCTCAAAGTGGGTCATACTCTACAAGCATAATAATGGATAAAATGGATAAAAGAGAACCAGTTGACATAATTTATTTGGACTTCCAAATCCTTTTTGAAAAAAGTGTCACATAGAAAACCACTGAAAATTTAACTGAAGAACAGAGCAAATGATTTGAAATTATCAAAATCTGCTTGGCAGACAGAAAGGAAAACATTGCATTTAAAAAAAATTAATATATCAAGATACTTTACTATTACCATTTAGAGGAAGCACTCTTTTACTATTTAAAGCTATTTTTATTTTCACTACATAAACATATTATTGCATTTCACCAAGTTTCAGATAGTATTTTGATGTTTACTACAGTTTTATTATAAGATAATCACACAAATCAGCTTGGAAAATAAAAGCTCTTACTCTTGTTTAGAATTTATTTGTCTAGCATTAGAAGAAAGCCTTCACTCACTACAGCTTCATGGACATTTCTCTCCACTTTAATGCAAATTAAAAAGGGGAATATGAATGGTATGCAAACACTTATGACTTGGATTTGTTCTTTTCTATTTTGTGAAAAGTCACTGGCTATTGAAGTCTCTGCTGATATATCAGATGACAATTATATCATCTGGCCATAAATATAAATAATTAGAAATGCAAGCTAATAATTGAGAACTGCTGATAAACAGTGGAAACATTTAGGGAAATTATAAAGCTTTATCAAGAAGAAAGAGTATTAGAAACATCTGGTAAACCTCAAAGGCTAAAAAGGTCACACAGAGAAAACAATCTGCATTTGGAGGTAGAAGCCTGACACCCTCATTCACCTTAGAGAAGTTTAACATAGCTGGGAAGGAAAGTGAAGCATCTTTGAGCTGGTGAGCATGAGGACAGGGTCTGCTAAATGTGAACTTGAAAAAGTTGCATGAAAATCCGTGAACACCAAAGACAATACTGCAGGATGCCACCAGCAGGTGAAGTGTCACTGGAGCAAAGCACGCCCCTGCCAATGCCTGACTCAGAGAATGTCTGAGAGCAGGCAATGAGAATAGTCCAGGGCATGTATGAACTCTCCTACAAGGAATAAACGACCAAGCTGGGATAACTACACAGAAAGGAGTTACATCTAAAGTGCAGAGACAAAATACAAAGGCCTTAAATAATAAACAGCAGGGAAAGAACGTGGATTGCTGGTCTCCTGGATTTGTGGCACACAGAAGATGCTTTTTTCTTTTTATAGGAGATTTTAATATTGGAAATTCAGGGCAACAAAAAAACCTGAACTAATTTGTGTAGACAAATAGTATAACACATCCTGCTGCCCCTGGAAGTAAAAAAGGGCAATATTTAAAAAATTCACAGTGTTAAAATATTTCTACAAACAGGCTGGGAAAATTTTCAGCAAAAAGCTGACAATTAGACAAAATAACCACATGAAATAAATTAGGAAAGAATTTCAAACAGAAGTGTCTGGAAGGCTACTAATAAATGCTGACAGGTTGGAGGGGAGAGGGTGTGCCTGTGCCAGGGAGAAGCCCTACTGCTCCTGGAGTTGGCACCACACTCAGGTGGCTGGGGAGGCTTCAGGCTGAGCTAGAATCACTAGTAAGTGATGAGGGAGGGGGCAGCACTCTGAGGAGGTTTTATTTAAAAAACAAGAGGGCTACAAGCCAGAAACCTACCCTTCAATGCAGCCCCTCCTCCATTCAAAGATGGCTTCACCACAGATTTGTACCTCCTTAAAAATAAAATGCTGGCATCAAACACACATCTTGTCACATGTTCCCTCCTAACAGAAATAACTGCAGACCCTAATCTTTCTCTGGCTGCCTTTTTAAAAAAAGAAGAACAACATATGGCTAAAAAATATGTGTTATAGATGGGAAAGCGGGAGTAGGCTCAGTGACTCGTGAAACCAAAATATCAGCACTGCCTGGTTATTCCCAGGGGATGCTCCCAAGGTTTATCCCCATTTTCAGGAATGCTGGGACCTCAGACTCTGGAAGGGATGGTCATCATTCTTATGTACTCACAGAGGGGCAAACCACACCAGCTACTGCTTTCAGCCTTCCAGTACCCGAAGAGAGCCTCCAAGGAAGCGGGAGAAGGACTTTTGGCAAGGGCATACAAGGACAGGACAAGTGGTAAAGGCTTTAAACTGAAAGAGGGGAGGTTTATATCAAATGTTAACATGACACTTTACTCTGAGGGGGATGAAACACTGGAACAAGCTCCTGGAGAAGGGGTAGAATCCCCATTCCTGGCAGCATTCAAGGTCAAGTTGGACAGGGCTCTGAGCAACCTGATCTAGTTGAAGATGTCCATGCTCATTCTAGAAGGGTTGGGCTAGATGACCTTTAAAAGTCCCTTCCAACTTGAAGTTTCTATAGATGAGAATAGCAGACTTCAGCCTTACAGTGCAGTATCAAAGGCTTGTGGTTATAAAACACAAATTTGTATATTTGATGCAAATCAAATATACTTTCCAGGGCGTGTACATTCATAGCATTGCATCCCCTCATGAAAGGAAATCGTTTGAAGGGCAGTTCTGTGCAAGGCAGAATGGAGTTCCTCTCATTGCCTGTCCTGGATCTTTGTGCACAGGTTTGTTCACTGTCTGTAGCAATAAAATACTTCAGATTAAAATAAAATCCTGCATTGGGTAAAAACATCACAAGATCATTGTCAAATTATTTGCACAAGCACCTCAGGTATACAAGCCCATCTCTAAAAAACAGTACATGACACCCTGAAGTTGTTTGCAAAAGTTCACCACTTCACTGCATTAGATAAAAGTGACACTTGTGTTGCTTCAAGCCACAATATTCATATCTATTGGAGGAATCTACTCATCTCTTCTTCTGTTGTCATTGTTTGGTAGAAATGTAACCAATAATATAATGATTTAAAAGTTTATTTCTATAACAGCAAGCAAAAGTTATCTATTATTGATATACTGAAAAATCCCCGGCAAAACTTCTTCACTTTCATCAAGAAAAAGAGCGATGTCTAACGATGCATATTAAGCCTCTCCTTCCCAGGATTCCCATAACTTATATACTAGAAAATTATGCAAAAAATTACTGGAGTGTTCCAATTATATTCCTATAACTCCTACCACAATAGGCAAATACAAATGTATACTTTTTGGGAGAAATAAAGCACCCCTTTCTGAAAAAGAAACCCATAAACTTAATTGTGAAATCAGAAGACAAATTAATTCTTGATAATTGCCAAGAAACTGTTAAATTATATCCACTTCATATCCTTACTTCATTATGCAGTAAAGTAAGTGTGATTTCTAATTAATTCCTGTATTTCATTTGCTAGCAAACAAACAATCAAGAATGGTTATAATGATTGTTCATGACTACCCACAGATGACCTTGAAAACTTCTATGTCCAAACATGTTTACTAACACAACAGGATGAGATGTATTTTAAGCATTATGTATTACCACAGCATAACTACAATTTAGTGGTGATTCTGGGATCGCGAGCTCAAAAAATACTGACATTACCTGGAACAGATTTTTATTTTACAATTCTATTATATCTTTCCTGCTTGAATACAGAACTGTTCATCCCTTGGTGAAAGCCTTCATACTGAAAAAAGCCCGTGTTGAAGTTACATTGCTTAGCAAAGATGCTCCACCTTACATGTCTCTGTAGCTTTGTAAGTCCTTAGGTTATTTAAAAAACAAGAATGCCAAAATTGAGCCAGAGCTTGTCATTTTTGCTCCTTACCCTGGAAACACAAGCAGTAAGAACTGTGATGTGTTAATCCTACACCTAAAACCACAGAAATGTCTGCATTTCCAAAGCTGTGATATCTTGGTAAAGGATTCAGCCCTTTTTACCTTCTTCCCATCAAATACTGCTACTAAACTTTACCATAAAAATAAAATATAATAAAAAAAGGAATATAAAAATAGGCTGTAGTGGCAAAGACAAATACCCGTGTCACACAGCACTTCCTTTTGGGAGAGCAGCCTGCAATAAGTGCCCACAAGAAGAGACCATGGCCATATTTATATCTCCCAAACACACTCTCCTAGCCACAGTCCACTGTGCATCTGCCAAGGCAGCACACACCAGCAGCTCCTGCCCTCAGGAAGGAAAGGAGGGACACTTGAGCTTCTTCACTCCCACCATCACAGTCTTGGAGAATCCCAGAATCACTAAGGTTTAGGAGGACCTGTGAGATCACAGAGTCCCAGCTTTGGCTGTTCTCCACCTTGTCAACCAGACCATGGCACTGAGTTCTACATCCAGTTGTTTCTTCAACATCTCCAGGGATGCTGACACCGCCTCTTCCCTGGGAAGTCCATTCCAAGGTTTTGCAGACTTTTCTGTGAAAAAATCCCTCCTGATGTCCAACCTTAACCTCTCCTTTTGCAGCTTGAGCCTTTGTCCTCTTGTCCTGTCACTGGTTGTCTGGGAATAGAGGCTGACACTCGCCTGGCCACAACAGCCACTGGACATAGTCTTTATGACCCCCAAAGAAACTTATCACTTGATAAGGACCTGGAGCTAGCACATCTCCATAGCATGTGCCACACAAGATTTGCCTGCTACAGTTTCAGGGCTCCAGCATTTGCACTAGTTTTCCCAAGAGTTGTTTTATTTCCCTGCAAAGAAACTTACGTCGGGTATAGAAGCTCCATTTCCTCCTAAATTCTGAGCCACCAGTGTCACTCGCAGTATTGTTTCCCACATTTCCACTTTCAGCAGGCAAATGTGAAAGTGGGTAATTCATTTTTTTGAAGATCACCCTTCCTCTCCACCACTCAGAAGGGAAATCTGCACGTGTCACATTATGTGTGGGCATGCTGTATGCCACACACTTCACTGAATAGTGTTGGCATAGAGCATTTTTTATGTGGTGCTTAACGTAACAGGAAACAACCCCAAATTATTATCCCTAGATCTAATAAAGCCCACGAGGCTGGCATTAGCACTGGCTGCAACCTGTCAGACACGAGGTGAATGCTCAAAGTACCACAAGCCCCCTCCCCTCAAGGGAAATGTACCTGGTGCCAGTCATTCACCAGAGATGCAGTCAGTGACTCAGAAAAGCTTCCAATAAAATATTTTTTCCATGTGCCCCACCAACATCTATCTCTGTCAACTCTGTATAATGCACAGAGCTATATTTTTTTTTTATTCTTCAGCTTAAAAAAAGCACAATGAATCCCAGGCTTTCAGTAGTACAGGATGAAACACCTTGAAAAAGTATGTCACTAGCATGTTTCAAAATTTTTAAAAAAATCAATTATGTGCTACTAATTGTAGGCTGATATCAACCATCCTCTAGTCCTGAAAGTCACCTGACTTGGATTAGACATCTCTAGACCCTATCATGGTTATAAGGTAATCTTTTCCAAATTCTGAGAAGCTCACTATTCTCACTAACAAAACATTTTAAGAACAGAGCAGGATGAATATATTTATCCTTGACATTTTTATGTACCAAAAGCCAAGTGATTTAGGACACAATCTGAGCTATCAGCAGGTGGTTCTATTTGAAATCAAACTGGAAGAAGAGATGCTGTTATTTTACACACAAATCTGTATTATGACACTTCCTCCCATCTTCACATCACTGTGTTTTGTTTCTTTTCCTGTACAGAAGAAAACAAATTACTTCTATTACCTTGCAGAACAATGGGACTGAGATGAAGATCTCCCCAAAACAGGGAAGAAAAACAGAATACCTTCTGTGCAGCTATCCTTTTAAAAGCTGTGAATTGCTAAAATAGTTGTTCAGGAAGCCTGAACACATTTTATATCAAACTGAATTTCTTTCTCAAGCATAAAAAAGGTTTTGCATAAAGGATTTAAGGAGAGAAAGATATCCTCTGCAATGGAACAGGCTTTAAAATATCTGCAGCCTAGGAGGAAAGAAACCTGGTCCTTTTCAGAAGATAATTGCCGGGGGTAAGGAAGAGCATCCTTCAAGTGTCTCCCAAAGAAAGACTGCAGCTGAACACAGAGCAAAATGTTTACATTGAGCATACTAGGAAACACCCTGTGGAGCACAGAATTGATGAGTGAGTAAACACCTCAAGACAATCCCCTGAGATGAGCTCAGCTGACTAAGAGAGGAGTTTGAATTTGTTTGGTTTTGGTTTTTTTCTCCAACCTACTGCATCACTTGGTTTCTGGTATTCCCTATTCTACAGTGTTCAGAAGAAAGTCAAGAAACCTCAAAGGTGGAAGCCCTGTATCACAACAGTTCTACAGTTTCTGTCAACTTCCTCACTGCTTCCCTGTAAAAAAGATAAAATGAAGCACAACTGCTTTTCAATCTTTGAACAGAGTTGTTTACTCTAGGATGAAAGAAGAATACATGGCAAGCCAGACTCTAGCCCAATTTAGCTTTGCAAGAAGCAAGTATACAACTAATTGAAGCTACTGGGCTATATATATTTTAAGTCAGTGGAGAAGAAAATGTAATACATAAACCACAGGGTTTTTAATTTATTAGAGAGAGCTCACCACTTCCAAGTGAGATCTATATATAGAAATTTTTATTGGCCACAGTACATTTTACTTGCAGTCAACATTTTAATTGTTTTGATGTTTAAGATTTAGCCTGATGCAATAAGCTCAGTTTGGGGGATTTTTTTTTTGAAAGCTTCTTCACAGATTTTAGCTGGAATACATTTTATGGATGCAACTGTAAGTAAAAGACTAATATTTTTCAGGGTGAGTCCATTTTTAATGCAATTTTATCTACTGACTTGCACACACACTGCCAAAACTTTATGTATAAATTATGTGATCCTTCAACACCACCATTAGAGCGAATGACTGATGCAGTTTTGGCTGGGCAGAGATGTGGGAGGTTTGATGTACAGCTATTGTTTCGTGCTCCTTCTTGTCTCTGCCCCCAGAATCCTGGCCAAGCTATTCTGGTTTAGCAGAGACTGGGCTACAAAAGGAGAAGTAGGTTCAGTGGAACCATCACACATGGCTTCATCTGTCTACATCAAAGTGAAAGAACAAGGCCTGATGCAGAGCTGTGGTACAAGGGCACCTACTGCCCTATGCAACACAAAAAAAGCTACTGCCAGCACAGCCACCTGCCAGGCTCTAAAAAAATTCATACTCTGGCTCTTCCAAGTCCTCCCCAGTTGCAAATGGAGGTGCCTGGGACTACCAGAGGCATAATGCAAGGAGTGAAGCTCTGTGCATATCACTATTGAGCAATTAATTTATCTACACCTCCTCAGGCTGCCAGGATGCCCAGTGGGAGGTTATACATTTTCACCTCTTATGGAAAAGGCAACTGTAGTTCCAGGACTTTGACCTCAAAGTGATTTCTGTAGGTAATTCTTCTGCCCTCAGGTCTTCTCTAGAGAGGGAGATTCATCTATGTAAAAGTTGAATTGTAGTGTTTGGATGAAATCTATTCCCCC